>CM065710.1:4674681-4677181 GCA_017654935.2 Phymorhynchus buccinoides
TAGCGCGTTCGCCTCGTGCCAAGTAAACCCGAGTTCGAACCTGGGTACAGGGGATTTCGAGGTCCCGTTTGCTTAGCAAACGCTCAACTCAGTGGCAACGAACAAGTTGTCATTTGGTCACACACACACACACACACACACACACACACACTTTCCTTCCTCATCAGTCACACATGCAAATTTTTTTATTTTTAAATTGGGTGGCGCGTCTCTGGCTGCGACGCGCTCTCCAGGTGAGAGCAACCCGAATTTCACCGAGATGCCTCTGTGACTATAATGTACCTAATACCTAATAAAGTGGCACAGACATCGGTTCACTCACTGCACACGGTTTCACACAGCAGTTCTTCCATGCATTTCCTGGTTGCGTCGTTCTCGTCACATCCTGTGCCCACCTTCTGCCCTGAACAGAATCAAAGCCTGCTCACAAAATAATGCTCGCGTAGCTTTCATCGTCTCTACATGCCCGGCCCCCGCCTCTATGTGTCCCCAATTCTGTCTTTATGCGTCCCCAATTCTGTCTATTATGTCCCCAATTCTTTGTATTATGTCCCCAATTCTGTCTCTATGTGTCCCCAATTCTGTCTCTATGTGAGGGCTCCCAATCGTCCCGCAAACCAAGGGGTTCCAGGGACTCCTTCACTTACAGTATAGAGGGTCCTAGAGGCGGGATAGAGGGTCCCAGTAGCATTGCGAATGCTAGAAAGATTTTTTCTAGCGCATCCCTGGGACCCCCTGCACATTCTTTCAGAGGGGCCTTTAGAGCTTTAGTACTTCATAGACCCTCAAATGGGGGTCCCTGGGAACTCTGTATGTGTTCCCAATTATGTCTCTATGTGTCCCCAATTCTGTGTCTATGTATCCCCAATTCTGTCTCTATGTGTCCCCAATTCTGTGTCTATGTGTCCTCAATTCTGTCTCTATGTGTCCCCAATTCTGTCTCTATGTGTCCCCAATTCTGTCTCTATGTGTCCCCAATTCTGTCTCTATGTGTCCCCAATTATGTCTCTATGTGTCCCCAATTGTGTCTCTATGTGTCCCCAATTGTTCCATGTCTCTATGCGTCCCCAATTCTGTCTCTATGTGTCCCCAATTCTGTCTCTATGTGTCCCCAATTATGTCTCTATGTGTCCCCAATTCTGTCTCTATGTGTCCCCAATTCAGTCTCTATGTGTCCCCAATTCAGTCTCTATGTGTCCCCAATTCTGTCTCTATGTGTCATCCAATTCTCTCTCTATGTGTCCCCAGTTCCGTCTCTATGTGTCCCCAATTATGTCTCTATGTGTCCCCAATTCTGTCTCTATGTGTCCCCAATTTTGTCTCTATGTGTCCCCAATTTCGTCTCTATGTGTCCCCAATTCTGTCTCTATGTGTCCCCAATTCTGTCTCTATGTGTCCCCAATTCTGTCTCTATGTGTCCCCAATTGTGTCTCTATGTGTCCCCAATTTGTGTCTCTATGTGTCCCCAATTATGTCTCTATGTGTCCCCAATTATGTCTCTATGTGTCCCCAATTATGTCTCTATGTGTCCCCAATTCTGTCTCTATGTGTCCCCAATTCAGTCTCTATGTGTCCCCAATTCAGTCTCCATGTGTCCCCAATTCTGTCTCCATGTGTCATCAATTCTATCTCTATGTGTCCCCAGTTCAGTCTCTATGTGTCCCCAATTCTGTCTCTATGTGTCCCCAATTCAGTCTCTATGTGTCCCCAATTCATGTCTCTATGTGTCCCCAATTATGTCTCTATGTGTCCCCAATTCTGTCTCTATGTGTCCCCAATTCTGTCTCTATGTGTCCCCAATTCTGTCTCTATGTGTCCCCAATTGTGTCACTATGTGTCCCCAATTCTGTTTCTATGTGTCCCCAATTATGTCTCTATGTGTCCCCAATTATGTCTCTATGTGTCCCCAATTCTGTCTCTATGTGTCCCCAATTCCAGTCTCTATGTGTCCCCAATTTTGTCTCTATGTGTCCCCAATTCTGTCTCCATGTGTCATCAATTCTATCTCTATGTGTCCCCAATTCAGTCTCTATGTGTCCCCAATTCTGTCTCTATGTGTCCCCAATTCTGTCTCTATGTGTCCCCAGTTCAGTCTCTATGTGTCCCCAATTCTGTCTCTATGTGTCCCCAATTCTGTCTCTATGTGTCCCCAATTCTGTCTCTATGTGTCCCCAATTCAGTCTCTATGTGTCCCCAATTCAGTCTCTATGTGTCCCCAATTCTGTCTCTATGTGTCCCCAATTCTGTCTCTATGTGTCCCCAATTCTGTCTCTAAGTGTCCCCAATTCTGGCTATATGTATCTCCAATTATGTCTCTATGTGTCCCCAATTCTGTCTCTATGTGTCCCCAATTCTGTCTCTATGTGTCTCCAATTCTGTCTCTAAGTGTCCCCAATTCTGTCTCTATGTGTCTCCAATTCTGTCTCTATGTGTCCTTCTGTCTCTATGCGTCGCCACATTCTGTCTCTATGTGTCCCCAATTCTGTCTCTATGTGTCCCC
>CM065710.1:4684681-4733471 GCA_017654935.2 Phymorhynchus buccinoides
CAAAGCAGGTCTAGAATTTGCTAACAAAATTGTATCATCAGCATATAACAGCACTAGTAATTTAATACAGTTTTTAAGTTTTATTTCTGATGTATTGAAATCACATTCTAATGTAGAACAGCCATTATCAATAAGGTATTGTTCTAGATCAATAAAAAAAAATAACGCAAATAATAAAGGTGACAGGTTTTCACCATCAAGGAAGATGCAGGATTTTAGTTGATTATACATATTGATGACAACATGTAATGTTTTCCAATAAATACCCTGTTTCATCAATTTGTGCCATACGGCTTGTCTCCAAATAGAATCAAATGCCTTTTTGTAATCAATAAAAGCACAGTATAATTTTTCATTGCTTACAAAAAATATATCAATTAATGTTTTAAGAACAAAAGTGTGATCAAGTTATCAACGTAAAGCGCACCGAGCTCATGTGAGAAAGAGCACTATATACATTCCCGACGACGAAAATGGTGTTTTATATACATTCCCATTATTATTAGTATTATATATTCCATACTGCATTTGTGAATGGAGCTGTCACAGAACGTCCCTTTCTTGCACTGGTCAGACGTCTCGCAGGGCTGGTCCAGATCGCTTTCTGCCATTGAAACACAGAACAAGATACAAAGGAATAATTTTTTTATTTAAATCAAAGAGAAAAAAAAAAATCATCCTCGCTGAACAAAGATAGAAACAGTGCGGCAAGGAGAGAGGATAATAGTAAAGTCAAAGAAAGGTAACTCTCTGTAATTAACTCCCTTCACCAAAGTTATTTTCGGCACCAAGTCGCCTAGTAAAGTATAAACAACAGCCACGTGGAGACAGACCAAGGTTCATCTTAAACAAACAAAGAGCCTTCAAGGCTCACTCGAACAGGCACATGTGGGACAACAACAAACAAAGATTGAGGGGGGGGGGGGGTCTAAAGTACAATATTGCCAATACAATTTTACAAATGAAGCTATCGTTAATGAATACAACTGCACACACAAAAAGAGAAAAAAAGTGCCTGTGTCGAGAATCGGACCCGGAAAGAGTCTGATCTACCTACCACTTCCATGTGTCGAAACCTGAAGTAAAAACCCGTAATCTTCCTTCATTGCAACTATTTTTTGTTTGTGTGTATGGCTGGAGTGATTTGTAAGGTGTTTTTTATCATTAGAAATCGTTGCGATGCGAATGAGTTAACCCTTTCAACGCTAGCCATTCCTCAGCCAAAATTTACTATTAAACTTACCCGGGTAGAGAAAAGATTATGTCTGCAATATTGGGGATTCCTCTGTGACGTGCATAAAATAGGGCCTATCCTTACCTCCCAAAATTAAGAACGTAAGGTCACTGGATACCAGACCCTCATTAGATGCCTTTCAGTAACATGGGTGCTAAATCATTGTGGTGCCAAGAGGCGACAGTGGCGATGACAGGAATAAGAAAAAAAAGTCACACCCGCATGCTTCATTGCTCTGATATTACAACAAAACATTAAGTGATTCAAAATCATCCGAGACAAAAAAAACAAAAAGCCCTGCCCTGACCCCCCCCCCCCCCCCCCCCCCCCCCACACACACACACACACACACACTGGGGGTGACAGAGGAGCATTAGTACCCCCCAAAACATAAACACTCCATTTTTTTTTCAAATTACAGACAGTCTCTATTTCCCTTCAAAAATCACAGACAGATACACACATCATTTTCCCAAATTACAGACATACACTCCATTTTTTTCCCAAATTACAGACATACACTCCATTTTTTTCCCAAATTACAGACATACACTCCATTTTTTTCCCAAATTACAGACATACACTCCATTTTTTTCCCAAATTACAGACATACACTCCATTTTTTTTCCAAATTACAGACATGCTCTCCATTTTTTTCCCAAATTACAGACATACAAATCATTTTTTTTCCAAATTACAGACATGCACTCCATTTTCCCCCCAAAAAAAGACATGCACTCCATTTTCTCAAATTAGACATGCACTCAATTTTTCCAAAATTACAGACATGCACTCCATTTTCCCAAATTACAGACATGCACTCCATTTTCCCAAATTACAGACATGCACTCCATTTTCCCAAATTACAGACATGCACTCCATTTTCCCAAATTAGACATGCACTCCATTTTCCCAAATTACAGACATGCACTCCATTTTCCCAAATTACAATCATGCACTCCATTTTCCCAAATTAGACATGCACTCCATTTTCCCAAATTACAGACATGCACTCCATTTTCCCAAATTACAGACATGCACTCCATTTTCCCAAATTACAGACATGCACTCCATTTTCCCAAATTACAGACATGCACTCCATTTCCCAAATTACAGACATGCACTCCATTTTCCCAAATTACAGACATGCACTCCATTTTCCCAAATTACAGACATCTCCACTTTTTCCCTTCAAAGTCACAGGCAGATCCATTTTTCCCAAATTACAGACATGCACTCCATTTTCCCAAATTACAGACATGCACTCCATTTTCCCAAATTACAGACATGCACTCCATTTTCCCAAATTACAGACATGCACTCCATTTTCCCAAATTACAGACATGCACTCCATTTTCCCAAATTACAGACATGCACTCCATTTTCCCAAATTACAGACATGCACTCCATTTTCCCAAATTACAGACATGCACTCCATTTTCCCAAATTACAGACATGCACTCCATTTTCCCAAATTAGACATGCACTCCATTTTCCCAAATTACAGACATGCACTCCATTTTCCCAAATTACAGACATGCACTCCATTTTCCCAAATTACAGACATGCACTCCATTTTTCCAAATTACAGACATGTACTCCATTTTCCCAAATTACAGACATGCACTCCATTTCCCAAATTACAGACATGCACTCCATTTCCCAATTTACAGACATGCACTCCATTTTCCCAAATTACAGACAGAGTCTCCACTTTTTCCCTTCAAAGTCACAGGCAGATGCGCACAATATTTTCCCAAATTACAGACATGCACTGCATTTTTCAAAATTACAGACACATTGTCTCCATTGTTTTGAAAATCACAGACAGAAACGCACAACATTTTCCCAAATTAGACACACATTCCATTTTTCTAAATCACAGACAGATAAGCACAGCATTTTCCCAAATTACAGACACGCACTCCATTTTTTAAAATTACACACATAGTCTCCATTGTTTTCAAAATCACAGACAGACATGCACTCCATTTTTAAAAAATTACAAACACATAGTCTCCATTTTATTATAAATCACAGACAGACACGCACAGCATTTTTCAAAATAACAGACAGATACGCACAACATTTTCCCAAATTACAGACACAACGTGTCATAGTCATAGTCTCCTTTTTTTAAAAATCACAGACACATACGCATAGCATTTTCCCAAATTACAGACAGATATAAATATCTTTTTTTTTCTCTCAAATAATTTTCAGACCAAAAAAACGTACTGCATTTTTCAAACTCGCAGATCAGGTCTCCCAAGCAGTCCTGGTTGGAAATACAGTATTCAAGGACGTCAGCTTCTGTTGAGAGAAAAATAAATGATGAGCAAAACCCCGATCGTCCACGTTGTAGCTGGTAATACTTCGGACATGCATTGACTTCCCTTTATCAGACACAATCATGGACTAATTTTTGTTTGTGGCTCAAGCCACAAACCTATAACTCACTTTGTCGGTTTGTCGGTCGGTCCAAAATTGTCGCACATATTATTGAAAAGCCAGGGGAGGCGACTCAGTGTATGCCCTTGTTTGTAGTTGAAATAGTCGCGTGCCACAAACGATTGCGAATCCGCGCTTGTTTTTTAAAAACATCCACAGAAAAGAAGAAGAAGAAGAAGAAGGAAGGGGAAGATTAAAAAAAAGGAAGAAAACGCATGTTAAAAGTTGGTGAGGAACAAAACACAGCTTTGACTAAACACGGTTATCTATACTAAAAAGCTGATATGTGTCAAGTGTGTGTGTGTGTGTGTGTGTGTGTGTGTGTGTGTGTGTGTGTGTGTGTGTGTGTGTGTGTGTGTGTGTGTGTGTCTCTCTCTCTCTCTCTCTCTCTCTCTCTCTCTCTCTCTCTCTCTCTCTCTCTCTCTCTCTCTCTCTCTCTCTCTCTCTCTCTCTCTCTCTCTCTCTCTCTCTCTGCGTGTTTGTGTGTGTGTGTGTGTGTTGTGTGTTTTCTCTCTCTCTCTCTCTCTCTCTCTCTCTCTCTCTCTCTCTCTCTCTCTCTCTCTCTCTGTCTCTCTCTGTGCTTGTGTGTGTGTGTGTGTTTGTGTGTGTGTGTGTGTGTGTGTGTGTGTGTGTGTGTGTGTGTGTGTGTGTGTGTGTGTGTGTGTGTGTGTGTATCTCTGTGTGTGTATGTGTGTGTGTGTGTGCGTCTATCTCTCTCTCTCTCTCTCTTTTCTCTCTCTCTCTCTCTCTCTCTCTCTCTCTCTCTCTCTCTCTCTCTCTCTCTCTCTCTCTCTCTCTCTCTCTCTGTCTCTCTCTTTTTTTCCCCCTGTGTGCTTGTGTGTGTGTGTGTGTGTGTATCTATGTGTGTATGGTGTGTGTGTGTGTGTGTGTGTGTGTGTGTGTGTGTGTCATCTCTCTCTCTCTCTCTCTCTCTCTCTCTCTCTCTCTCTCTCTCTCTCTCTCTCTCTCTCTGTGCTTGTGTGTGTGTGTGTGTGTGTGTGTGTGTGTGTGTGTGTGTGTGTGTGTGTGTGTGTGTGTGTGTGTGTGTGTGTGTGTGTGTATCTATGTGTGTGTATGGTGTGTGTGTGTGTGTGTCTATCTCCTCTCTCTCTCTCTCTCTCTCTCTCTCTCTCTCTCTCTCTCTCTCTCTCTCTCTCTCTCTCTCTCTCTCTCTTTCTGTGTGCTTGTGTGTTTGTGTGTATGTATGTGTGTGTGTGTGTATCTATGTGTGTGTGGTGTGTGTGTGTGTGTGTGTGTGTGTGTGTGTGTGTGTGTGTATGTGTGTGTGTTGTGTGTGTGTGTGTGTGTGTGTGTGTGTGTGTGTGTGTGTTGTGTGTGTTGTGGGGCACACATCAAAATAGGCCTACACGATTGCCCCGAGATATACAACCAAGGTACAACATAATTATAGAAATTTTAATGACCACATAATATGAATAATTATGATGATAAATACAGTATGCAATCAAACTACTCACTGCACAGTCCACCCACACAGTAGCCTCCCTCACAGTGAAGCCACTGGCTGATTTTCCACTTAATGTCCCTTTCGTGGTGCTGGGTCACATATGATAAATACAGTATGCAATCAAACTACTCACTGCACAGTCCACCCACACATTAGCCGCCCTCACAGTGAAGCCACTGGCTGGTTTTACACTTAATGTCCCTTTCGCGGTGCTGGGTCACATATGATAAATACAGTATGCAATCAAACTACTCACTGCACAGTCCACCCACACATTAGCCGCCCTCACAGTGAAGCCACTGGCTGGTTTTACACTTAATGTCCCTTTCGCGGTGCTGGGTCACATATGATGAATACAGTATGCAATCAAACTACTCACTGCACAGTTCACCCACACATTAGCCGCCCTCACAGTGAAGCCACTGGCTGGTTTTACACTTAATGTCCCTTTCGCGGTGCTGGGTCACATATGATGAATACAGTATGCAATCAAACTACTCACTGCACAGTTCACCCACACGGTAGCCGCCCTCACAGTGAAGCCACTGGCTGGTTTTACACTTAATGTCCCTTTCGCGGTATCACATATGATAAATACAGTATGCAATCAAACTACTCACTGCACAGTCCATCCACACAGTAGCCGCCCTCACAGTGAAGCCACTGGCTGGTTTTCCGACATTTTTGTCCCGTCTTCAGCACTGTATAAACACAAAACAATAATAGAAGAATGAAAATAGTGAGTCCGAGAGAGGAGATAACGAAATTGAACAAAGGGGGAACACTCTCTTTCTAATTAAATCCCCTCCACCAAAGTGCATTACGATACCAGTCATCTAGCAATACCAAGCCAAAATGAGACGAACAGAGCATCATTCTCAATAAAGATAGATGTTGATTTGTTTGTATGTCGTCCTCTCCACCATTGTTGATGTGTACTGTGTGGGTTAAGGGTCATAAAGGCGAACTTGGCACGTTCTATATTGAGAATTATGCTTTTTTCTGCCTCATTTTGGCTCTGATCCACGCATTGCTAGATGATTGGTAGATGATTGGTACCGTAATCAACTTTGGTGGAGGGGAGTTAACTAGAAAGAGAGTTTACCCCGTTTGTTCAATTACAAAACAATGATAATACAAATTTAAAAAAACATTACCTGTCAATTATTTTTTTCATGTGCCACCTCTCCATGTGTCGCCCTCATTGTGCCCCCGTCTCTATGTGTCACCCTCATTGTGCCCCCGTCTCTATGTGTCCCCCTCATTGTGCCACCTCTCCATGTGTCGCCCTCATTGTGCCCCCGTCTCTATGTGTCACCCTCATTGTGCCCCCGTCTCTATGTGTCACCCTCATTGTGTGCCCCCGTCTTTATGTGTCCCCCTCATTGTGCCCCCGTCTCTATGTGTCACCCTCATTGTGCCCCCGTCTCTATGTGTCACCCTCATTGTGCCCCCGTCTCTATGTGTCACCCTCATTGTGCCCCCGTCTCTATGTGTCACCCTCATTGTGCCCCCGTCTCTATGTGTCACCCTCATTGTGTCCCCGTCTCTATGTGTCACCCTCATTGTGTCCCTGTCTCTATGTGTCACCCTCATTGTGCCCCCCTCTCTATGTGTCACCCTCATTGTACCCCCGTCTCTATGTGTCACCCTCATTGTGTCCCCCTCTCTATGTGTCACCCTCATTGTGTCCCCCTCTCTATGTGTCCCCCTCTCTATGTGTCACCCTCATTGTGTCCCTGTCTCTATGTGTCACTCTCATTGTGCCCCCCTCTCTATGTGTCACCCTCATTGTACCCCCGTCTCTATGTGTCACCCTCATTGTGTCCCCGTCTCTATGTGTCACCCTCATTGTGTCCCTGTCTCTATGTGTCACCCTCATTGTGCCCCCGTCTCTATGTGTCACCCTCATTGTGTCCCCCTCTCTATGTGTCACCCTCATTGTGTCCCTGTCTCTATGTGTCACCCTCATTGTGCCCCCCTCTCTATGTGTCAACCTCATTGTGCCCCCCTCTCTATGTGTCACCCTCATTGTGTCCCCCTCTCTATGTGTCACCCTCTCTATGTGTCACCCTCATTGTGCCCCCGTCTCTCTGTGTCACCATATAGACGGGGGCACAATGAGGGTGACACATAGAGACGGGGGCAGAATGAGGGTGCCACATAGAGACGGGGGCAGAATGAGGGTGACACATAGCGTGAGCGTGTGCGTGCGCGTGCTTGCTTGCTTGTGTGTGTGTGTGTGTGTGTGTGTGTGTGTCTGTGTGTGTGTATACGGTTGGGGGGGGGGGGGAGAAGTGGTGCATTTGTTGGAACGAAGTATGTAGGCCTAATAATGGGAACTTGCTGAAGTGTTGGAATGTTGGTATTTTCTTTGTATTTTATTCGAAGATCATTGTTAGCCTAGTATGTTTTAATTTGATGAACATGATTTATGAGTGAAGATTGCTTTCCGACACCCCTTTTGTTTAATTGGATAGTTAGGCTGAGGAGGTGATTTAAATATATGTTGTGGTTGAAGTATGTTCATTTTATTTGGGAATCGTGACTTAGCAAAGGGGGGGTAATTATTTGTCGTTACAGAACTTTGTCCTTCCGGGTCGTCGTCCATGTGTACTGGCGTGGCTGCAGTTGGTGCTGGCCGACTACAGGGGTCGTGGACTCACCGATGTGATCTCCCCTTACCCACCTAATCCCTTGTTACTACTGGCGTGACTGCAGTTGGTGCTGGCTGACTACAGGGGTCGTGGACTCACCGATGTGATCTCCCCTTACCCACCTAATCCCTCACCCACCTAATCCCTTGCAACTATGGCTGCAGTTGGTGCTGGCCGACTACAGGGGTCGTGGACTCACCGATGTGATCTCCCCTTACCCACCTAATCCCTCACCCACCTAATCCCTTGCAACTCCCTTGGTCCAAGATTGTCCCTTCACACTTCCCTTGTCCACTTCGCCCACTCTGGGACTTCCTTGCCCTTTTTCCCCATGCTTCTTCGTCTTCGTCGTCGCCAAACTACATGGAACTCTGGCACTGGAGGGACCTTCTTGTGCATTGTGATTTTCTGTGTGTAGTACAGACTGCTCGGGTTCAGAGGCCTCGTTAGGCTTAGGCTTGAGAACTGGGATTTGTTGTGTCTGGTGCGTGACAGACGTGAAGACAGGCAGAACTGATCATAATTAGTATTATTTTGGGGGTTATTAATTAATCTTATGTTTGATTAGTCGATTTATTTTGAGTATGGACTGATTTGCTTAGAATGGTGAATAAAACCTGCGACTTGATTGATATTTCGGTGTTCGTTTCTATGTTGTTGTGTTGTCGGGTGTTAGAGTGGGTTGGATAAAGGGAGGGAATAAGTGCAGCCCCTTAGGGGATGTTACAGTCACCCGCATTGTCCCCCCCTCTATATGTGTCACCCTCATTGTGCCCCCCTCTATATGTGTCACCCTCATTGTGCCCCCCTCTATATGTGTCACCCTCATTGTGCCCCCCTCTATATGTGTCACCCTCATTGTGCCCCCGTCTATATGTGTCACCCTCATTGTGCCCCCGTCTATATGTGTCACCCTCATTGTGGAACCTGTCTATATGTGTCGCCCTCATTGTACCCCCGTCTATATGTGTCACCCTCATTGTACCCCCCGTCTCTATGTGTCACCCTCATTGTGCCCCCCTCTCTATGTGTCACCCTCATTGTGCCCCCGTCTATATGTGTCACCCTCATTGTGCCCCCCTCTATATGTGTCACCCTCATTGTGCCCCCCTCTCTATGTGTCACCCTCATTGTGCCCCCCTCTCTATATGTGTCACCCTCATTGTACCCCCGTCTCTATAGTGTCACCCTCATTGTGCCCCCTGTCTATATGTGTCACCCTCATTGTACCCCCGTCTATATGTGTCACCCTCATTGTACCCCCGTCTATATGTGTCACCCTCATTGTACCCCCCGTCTCTATGTGTCACCCTCATTGTGCCCCCCTCTCTATGTGTCACCCTCATTGTGCCCCCCTCTATATGTGTCACCCTCATTGTGCCCCCCTCTCTATGTGTCACCCTCATTGTGCCCCCCTCTATATGTGTCACCCTCATTGTGCCCCCCTCTATATGTGTCACCCTCATTGTGCCCCCTCTCTATGTGTCACCTCATTGTGCCCCCCTCTATATGTGTCACCCTCATTGTACCCCCGTCTATATGTGTCACCCTCATTGTGCCCCCCTCTATATGTGTCACCCTCATTGTACCCTCGTCTATATGTGTCACCCTCATTGTGCCCCCCTCTCTATGTGTCACCCTCATTGTGCCCCCCTCTATATGTGTCACCCTCATTGTACCCCCCGTCTATATGTGTCACCCTCATTGTGCCCCCGTCTATATGTGTCACCCTCATTGTGCCCCCCTCTATATGTGTCACCCTCATTGTACCCCCGTCTATATGTGTCACCCTCATTGTGCCCCCCGTCTATATGTGTCACCCTCATTGTACCCCCGTCTATATGTGTCACCCTCATTGTACCCCCGTCTATATGTGTCACCCTCATTGTGCCCCCGTCTCTATGTGTCACCCTCATTGTGTCCCCGTCTCTATGTGTCACCCTCATTGTGCCCCCGTCTATATGTGTCACCCTCATTGTACCCCCCGTCTCTATGTGTCACCCTCATTGTACCCCCCGTCTCTATGTGTCACCCTCATTGTGCCCCCGTCTCTATGTGTCACCCTCATTGTGCCCCTCTCTCTATGTGTCACCATCATTGTGCCCCTCTCTCTATGTGTCACCATCATTGTGCCCCCCTCTCTATGTGTCACCCTCATTGTGCCCCTCTCTCTATGTGTCACCATCATTGTGCCCCTCTCTCTATGTGTCACCATCATTGTGCCCCCCTCTCAATGTGTCACCATCATTGTGCTCTTGTATAAGGTTATGATTTGGGTTTATAGTTAGGGATGTTTGTGGCATAGATTAGGCTTAGTGTTTGAATTAGGGTGAAGACTAGTTTTGACAGACATATATATAGATAGATAGGTAGGTAGGTAGGTAGGTAGGCAGATAGATAGATAGATAGATAGATAGATAGATAGATAGATAGATAGATAGATAGATGGATAGATAGACAGACATACAGATAGATAGATAGATAGATAGATAGATAGATAGATAGATAATTTGCTTTGATTAAACTTTTCTGTGTCCAATGTCTGTATTTGTGAAACAAACTCAGTTAACTTTAACTGTATGAATTGTTCTGTGTTATGAAAAGAAAAAAACTGTAAAATGTGCTGATTTACTTTTTCTCGCAATGATGGAGGGACAGTGCCTTATGCAAAGACAGCTGTTTCGATCTGACAGGGCACGTAATAACGGGGACACTGTCCTTCGTCACTCAACGTGTTCCTGTCTTTAATCCATCACTGCCTTCAGTGATACTATCGAGACGGGAGCCAGCGATTCGCGTCAGTTTTCCAGCCAGACACTGTTCTGTAGATCGGGGCAGAGGGTGGATGCCTCGTGTCTCCATACGGGGAGCTGGACGACCCTGACCCTTCCACGAGTCTCTCCCCGTGGGGATACCGGGGTGAGGGGGTGGGGTGTCTTTCATACAAAATAGTTCCCCCACTTTCTGGAAGTTCTGTGCTTGTAACTTCCTCTAATCTGCCACTCTCCTTGACTCTGCCTTTTCCCTCTGCTTTCTGTCATCTACAATATTTCTGACTAATTCGGCCCATTCTCCTGCCTTTTTCCAGAGAAAACAATCTTCCAAATATGTTTTTTTTCCCTTTGAAATCCTCTGAAATTGGAATGTGTCTGCTGTGCGCAGCGGGAAGACCAGTGAAAACTGAAAACCGGTGCCTTACCCATATGGCCTGGGAACGCAGAAGAAAAAGAAGAAGTTCCAGAAGTTCTGTAGAGACGCAGAGTGGCTACAACTGTTTCTATGCATATCCAACAGTAGAGTGGCACAGTGGTAGCGCGTTCGCCTCGTGTCAAGTAAACCCGAGTTCGAACCTGGGTACAGGGGATTTTTCCTCTCAGTTTCCACTAGGCCTTATGGTCTGAATGTGGAGTCTTTCGGATGAGACGATAAACCGAGGTCCCGTGAGCCCATGCACTTAGCACACGCTAAACCCAGTGGCAACGAAGCAGTTGTCAGTTGGTCACCCCCCCCCCCCCCCCCCTTCCTTCCTTCCTCATCAGTCACACAAACATCGCATGCAAAATCCACATACAAAAATGGGTGGCGCGCCTCTGGCTGCGACGCGCTCTCCAGGTGGGAGCAACCCGAATTTCACAGAGACGTCTTTGTGACTATAAAGTACCTAATACCTAATACATGGGTGCAACTACACAAAATGAAAGAAAAAACCTGAAAGGCCAGGGTCTAGGGGTAATGTCCCCCTGCATCTAAAGAAACAAATGATTTATGAAGGTATTTTAGTTTGCTTTTTCCACAATATATACAAATGCTTATTTTAAAGTGTTAGAAAAATACAGCAGACACACAAAAGGTCTTGTTTGACAAATTTGAAAAAAAAGAAAATCCTTTTCTGGTAAAATTCAAAAACAGGAAATCCTTGTATACCAGGAAAAGTTACACCCATGCTAATACCTAATACAATACCAGGGTCCCCCGTGGGAATGCCGGGGGGGTCTTTTGCATAAATAGTTCCCCACCTTCTGGAAGTTCTGTGCCTGTAAATTCCTCTAATCTGTCACTCTCTTTGACTCTGCCTTTTCCCTTTGCTTACTGTTATCTACTATCTTTCTTGCCTAACCGGTCCATTCTCGTGCCTTTTTTGCAAGAAACGCTTTCAAAAAGATTTCCTCCTGCCGAAGTCGGACTTGCTGGGGCTAATTATTTCTTAGTTAGGCGCGTAATGGCAGCATGACGCATCTGCGCTCATAGTTGACAGGAAACTGTCTGAGCGATCAAAGAAGAAGAAGAAGAAGAAGAAGAAGAAGAAGAAGAAGAAGAAGAAGAATACCAGGCGAACCAGTAAGTGACAGCTCAGGGAGTGACAGTAAAAAAAATAGGCAGAGACTGACTGACAGATAGCGAGAGACAAACAAACAATGACACTGACAGTGACAAAACACTGACACTGACACTGACAAACAAACAACGACAGAGATTGAGAGAACAGACGAGACTCACAGTACACGGGATTTCCGAAGACACGAACTTTGCAGAGCCCCAGCTTGTCTTTGGCCGTGATCCAGAAGTAATTCCCGTACACAGGAGGGTTGGTGCATTTGAACAAATCTGTGTCTCCGAAGGGTTTCGTCGGATCTTCAACCACTTCCAAGCACAGCTGGTCGCTGGTAGGATTCGCGGGGAACTTGTCGCGATACGTGACCACTATCTTAAAGTTTTTCAAATACTCCGAGGCTGAAATAGGTTGTAAAAATAATAGGGGGGGGGGGGGGGGGGGGGGGGTGGGGGGGGGGGGGGGGGGGGGGGGGGGGGGGGGGGTGCAGAGATATTTACTTCTTATATACGTTTAGCTGCAACATAAAACAAATTACAACTGCAAATCTTTTTACAATATTATCTACTTCTTATGTACGTTTAGCTGATATATAAAGCAAATTACAACTGCAATTTGTTTTACAATATTATCTACTTCTTATATACGTTTAGCTGATATATAAAGCAAATTACAACAGCAAAAAAATAAACAACAATATTGACTTCTTATGTACGCTTAGCTGATATATAAAGTAAATTACAACTGCCAAAACCCCCCACCAATAATTGCTTCTTATATACGTTTAGCTGCTACATAAAGCAAATTACAACTGCCAAAAAATAATTAACAATATTTAATTCTTATATACGTTTAGCTGCTACATAAAACAAATAACAACTGTAATAAACAGTAATTACAACAGAGTCGAAGTTTAAAGAACGAAAAAAAATCTTGGTAATAAAAACAACACAAGTCAGGCTTCGGGCAAAACAGGTTTTCCAGTAACTAAAAATAGACATGACATAGCAGTTACATACATGACGTAATAAACATAGTGACACACTCAATGTTTATCGTTGCATCACAAGTTGCTTACGTTTTTTTGCGTCATGTATGTCACTGTCATGCCAGGTTTTAGCTACTGAACAACGGGTTGAGCCTAGGGCTCCCAATCGTCCCGCAAAACCGGAGCATTCAAAAATCGCGACTTTTCGAAAATCGCGATACGAAATGCGCGAACTACAAGATGCCGAAAAGAGCGAACAGTAATGACAAAAAGAGCGAATTTCAGAGAGTCGCATCAAACTCAGAAAGTTAGGGATAGGGTTAGGGATAGGTTAGGGATAGGGTTAGGGATAGGTTAGGGATAGGGTTAGGGATAGTAAGAAAGTAACAGACATTTTTTCTTGTAAGGTACTTCTTGCCCCATCCCAATCCTCAACGACCCTCTCGCTTTCTGTCAGTGACATTCGCTCTTTCTGTCAGTGACATTCGCTCTTTCTGTCAGTGACATTCGCTCTTTCTGTCAGTGACATTCGCTCTTTCTGTCAGTCACATTCGCTCTTTCTGTCAGTGACATTCGCTCTTTCTGTCAGTGACATTCGCTCTTTTCGTACGGTCGCGCAAATGGGAATATTCAGAGAGTCGCGCTTTTTGCATGCTGCCCGCAAAGCAAGGGGTCCCAGGGACTCCTTCACTTACAGCATAGAGGGTCATAGAGGTGGGAAAGAGGGTCCCAGTGGCATTGTGAATGCTAAAAAGAATTTTTCTAGTACATCCCTGGGACTACCTGCACAGTCGTTTAGAGGGACCTGTAGAATTTTAATGCTTCATAGACTCCCAAATGGGGGTCCTTGGGAGCCCTGGGATCCTGAAACGTCCTGACTTGGGTTCTTTTTGTGTGTTTGTGTTTGGTGGGTGAGGAGTGGGTGGTGGTGTTTTCATTTCGACTGTGTTTTAATGTGTTGAAATTTTTTTCTGAACCCAGCAGTGATGTGTAATTCAATTATTTTTTGTGCACTTTAAAAAAAAAAAAACTTTTTCGCAACTCGTTGCCAACATAATAGTGGCAACACCCGACTTTACCGTTGCCGACGCATAACGAGCGAGAATGATACCAATGAACTAGAGTTGAGAACCGGTTCAAAAATCCGAACCGGTTTTAAACCGGTTTTCCCTCCTCGAACCGGTTTTACTGAACCGGTTTTTAAACCAGTACTCGCATCACTAGTTTCACCTATGCAAACACATATTTATTTGTCAGAATATTCGCACGAACGCGCACACATACACAATAAAGAAACTTATGACACACACACACACACACACACACACACACACACACACACACACACACACACACACACACACACTCAACTTAACACTCAGTCAAAGTCAAAGCCATACACCACCAGAACTAGAAACAGCTACTCTTGGTTTACAAACACCCAATCTGCGCTGAGAATCAGTGTTGTTCTTCGAAAAGAATGCGTTATTCTAAGAAAAAAAGTACTTTCAGCTTGCAGTTAAAAACCGGTTCACAGCATCTCGAACCGGTTTTGCGAACCGCGAAAGTTTAGCACCGGTTTTTCGGTTCAAACCGGTTTTTGTTACCCACCTCTACAATTAACCAGGCAAGTTTTTTTCTGCGGATCCACTGCGAGCAAACTGGCAACGGCTCATATAAAACACGACACAAAATACACAACACACCGGAACATTAAGTGTCAAAATGACCATTCTGGGAAAATGGCACAGTTGCAAACGTCAGGCAATTCTCTTTCTAGTGCTATAAACACCATTCTCGTCTCCTTTTCTGTTGCAGAGTAATGAGCATTTACAGTTGGTAAAGTGACTGTCGGCCATGTTGATAAATCAGTCTAAAGTCTAGCCTATCCTATGAAAATGCATCAACCTACTAAGTCTAAAGCACTTTTTTGAATGTGTAGAACCCGAATTAAAGATTATCCTTTAAGGAAATGAAAGATAAGGCGTTAGAGAGCACGAAAACACCCGTAACTCAACATTTTTAAAATCAAGCACTTTTGAAATGGGTCAGACATAAAGAAAAAGTCAAAACGTGGAGGGGGGGGGGGGGGGGGGGGGTGCACATGCACCTACATGCACAGGCTGAAAATGAGATGGAAGTTCAGTTTAACGTCGCGTATCGGCTTTCGCCATGTACGACGGGCTGAACAAACCAACCAGGGTATACAAATTTTTTTATGTTCCTGAATCACTGTCTTAGCCAAAAGGCCGAGAAGCGATCAGAATCGATATTAAAAGTAAATGAGACAAAACATTGGTTATTTTGAATGGAGTGTCCATGTTTTAAATAACCATTCGCTCGCATAGGTCTGCATTGCATTACTCACAGCTGTTCTATCGCACACAAAGTCAAGCTATTTAGTTAAAAGACTGAATCTAAAAATCTTAGTTAAAGAATTACTCTAAAGTATAAACCTACAAAATATTGTGGCTGTATGTTCTAACTGATATTCTAAACATACTTTTTCCATCAGATTAATTGTAAAGAAACTTTCTTTGTTCAGCAGCATCGCAGTATCGCAAAACATTTAGTAGAAAATATTCTTAACCCTTTCACCGCCAATGTCGCATTTTAGCACCACAATGGTTTACCACCCATGTCACTGAAAGGCATCAATTCTGGGCCTGTTCTCTGAAGATCATGTTTTATTAATTTTGAGAGGTAAGGATAGGCCTAATGTTATACATGTCACAAAAGAATTCCCAATATTGCAAATAATGTTTTCTCTCTACCAAGTTCAGTATAATGGTATTTTTTGGCTGAAAAATGGCTGGCGGCGAAAGGGGTTAAATAAATCACTTAGTATTGCAAACATAAACAAAATCGCCCATGAGTGAAAATCTAGCAATCTCCACTGAATACAATTCATTGAGCCACATACGAGAGCATAGCCCTGACTGTTATTTATGACAAGTTACTTTGGGTAAACTAAAGTTGGCTTGAAAAAAATTCTCAAAATATGGATGATCTAAATCGCTGCCGGTGTGGAGAGAATATTCTACCTCATCATATATCTACCCATTTCGATTTCGCGCTTGCGCACTCCGAGTTTTTAGTTTTTGCACATGCGCATTGAGCCAATCGTCAGCTTACGCTAGCCTACTTCCTGTTTAAGCCATGACTTATTTCTCTCTCTCTCTCTCTCTCTCTCTCTCTCTCTCTCTCTCTCTCTCTCTCTCTCTCTCTCTCTCTCTCTCAAACATGTTCGATTCGATTTCGATTCTTGTTGTTTTAGTTTGTACCCCCCCCCCCCTCTCTTTCCCTCCCATGTGAATGGGCAAATTGCCTGACGCTTTAGAATTTCTGCTCTAATGGGCATTCGCAAGGGTAGATAGTTCATAGGACTACTTATTTCTCATGAAACCGGCATGCAAAAGAGACCTAACTGAAAGTTGGTCAAGTTGGATGAGTTGGACTTACCAGTTGATCTAGACCAGCTGCATCATCTAGCAAAGCTGTAAAACAACAATTTGCAAAGATGAAACATCAATGACACAGAATGATCCACAAATGACGTTATTTGGCCTGAAATGACCAGAATATTGAGTTTTCCATTCCTCATTTGAAGTGACGTCATTCGACTTACGTCTCTTTTGCGAAATATTCCTCCCAAAACAGTTGTTTACTAACCGTCGCTGGTACTGAGAGCGCGAATCTTGATTTCGTACACGGAGAAGAGTCCCTGTAGATCCACCCGCCACCACAGGACCTGGGTTCGGCTCCGCGTCTCCATGCGCATGCAGGTACTGGAGTCGATGCGTCTACTGAACACATCCACGAGGGAACTCCCTCCCATGTCAGCCGTGTTCCCACTGTCGTCGTGGCTTTTCTTAACGGGCTTCATGATGGCAATGCGGTAACGTCCTGCATCCCCATCATCATCATCATCATCATCATCATCATCATCCGCACAGAACTCCTCTCAATCAATTCCAAGTATCTTCCAATAAATACCCTGCAGAAGAAAAGTCTCCGCCAATCTCACTCGGCTTCATGCGACATCCCTAGTCAACGTGAAGTGAACAAGACCAGTCACTCAGAAATTTAGAAAGGAGAAGTAAAATGATGAGCAGTCAGTGTTAGTTGTACTTACAGTTCAGTCATCTTCTATCAACACCACTGGCGTGCGACGAGGTTGTCACCATTAACCCTTTCACCGCCAGCCATATTTCAGGCAAGAATTCCCATTAAATTTACCTGGGTAGAGAACAAAATCTATCTGCAGTATTGGGGATTCTTCTGTGGCATATGTAAAATAAGGTATATCCTTACTTCCTAAAACTAAGACAATAGGGTCTTTGGATAATAGGCCCCAATTTGATACATTTTAGTGACATAGGTGTTAAATCACTGTGGTGCTAAAATGCGACTTTGGCGGTGAAAGGGTTAATGTCGCTTGCACAGTACGTGTTCATTACCGGTAATGCCCAAAGCGGGATTTTGCTCAATACCAGTATTGCTGAATTTATTTGCTCATTACCAGTATTGAGAAAATCACCATTGCTCATTTCCGATAATGAGCAAAACAATGGTGCATTACTCAATTTACTGGTAATGGGCAAACTACTGAAATTGAGCACGACATATAAATGTATAATCCTAGTCACATCTACACACTCATACATTTACCCATGGATACATACACACATACTCACACTCTCTATCTCCACACTTACTCTCTCTCTCTCTCTCTCTCTCTCTCTCTCTCTCTCTCTCTCTCTCTCTCTCTCTTGATCTACCTCGTACACACACACCATTGTACTAACAAACTAGCAATCCAGAAGCTGCATCCTTGCGAGCATGTATTATTCCTTATTTTAATACAATACACAATGGACAACACACAAACCAATCATCCAACATCATTGCGAGCATATAATATTATTTTCTAGGAATAAACAACAATAGCATACTAACAAACCATCCATTTGGTACCGCATCGCTACGAACATAAATTATAGTATTCTGTTGCTCAATTTTAGGCTGGACAGCAACACAAAAATAGCAACTATGATATTATCAGTATCACCAGTGACAGTATAGTATCTTATATAATATATGATTATGTATTAGCATTTTTTCCCCCGAAGATTTGTTGCTTCTGCAATAAATTTAGCAAAATAAATAATCCATTCTTCTTTCTTGCTCAATAGAAGTGGAGCCAAATTTCTTCCCTGTATGACTGACTCTTTAAATATACTACACCTTCCACGAATTTCGTATGCTGGACAATCAAAAACAAATTGTATTTCGTTTTTATTACAGTGTGGCACTGAACGCATGAAGCATGAATTTCCAGAGGAAACCTCAAACCATTTCTTATTGGCATTGAGGCCTAAAGTCCGTGTAGGGAATTTATCAAGACTAGCTCTATGATACTTGTGCGAAATTTTCATCAGATATTTTTCCATCTCAAAAGTATTCTTGAAGGACAAGAGAGAGAGAGAGAGAGAGAGAGAGAGAGAGAGAGAGAGAGAGAGAGAGAGAGAGAGAGAGAGAGAGAGAGAGAGAGAGAGAGAGAGAGAGAGAGAGAGAGAGACAGAGAGAGTCACATAAACACACACACACACGCACCACACACACACACACCACGCACACACAACAAGCACACACACACGCACGCACACGCGCACACACAGACACACACGCACAACACACACAGACACATTTTACCTACTGTCTATAGGTCCAAAGTAGTTGTCACAAGGGCTGTCGTGATCCTCAGGGGCTGGGCAAGGCTTACAGGTGTTGGGGTCACTGTCACTTCTACTAGACCACGTCCCGGGCTTACAAGCTGAAGAAGAAGAAGAAGAAGAAGAAAAAGAAAAAGAAGAAGAAGAAGAAGAACAACAACAACAACAACAAAGAAGAAGAAGAGAGAAGAAGAAGAAGAAGAACAACAACAACAACAAAAAGAAGAAGAACAAGAAGAAGAAGACGAAGAAGAAACAAGAAGAAGAAGAAGAAATAGATGAAGAAGAAGAACAACAACAATTAACAAGTACATGTAATTCAAGCTTTCAAAAAAGTACGCGAAGCAAAAAAGAAAAGAAATCCAGCAGGAGTTGACAAGGAAAAAGCAGATAATTAATTTTGCATATCCACGACTTACAAGTACACCATCATCAGACTAAAAACGCATTCATAGTACAAACAATATAACTCAACAACAGAGCATACAACAAAAATATTACAATAATTGCACAGAGAGAGAGAGACAGAGAGCCTGTCACTGTGTAACGTGGATATATCATATTTATAAAGGTTTTGTATATGTATTTGATTGGAAAGAGATTGCATGGAAACGTGAAGAAATGTCGAGATTTGGTTACTGTCGTTTTAATCGGGTAATTCTTTTCTATATTTAGTTTCACCTGTGCTTGGATTGGACTTAAAGTTGGAAAGAGTTCATGAAAGTCGTTGATTTTTCGGTCACTTACAAGCAGAAAATGAAACTTAAAATAACTTGCAATTTTTGTAATGCCTAATTAATTATAAGTTCTGTTTTGGCTTTTAATCGTAATTATGATTGTGGTAGCTGAGTTATTAGGTGGTTTTTTTTAACATTTAGATAAGTTTTGGAAGATGGTGAAATCGAGAATATTAAAGCTGTTTCTAGAATAGATCTTTTTGGAAGGGAAGCGACTCTGTACATCATATATTTGAAGCATTGTTCTTAGGCAGTCACCCACTGTTGAGAACACTGAACACTGAACACTGAACTGTTTGAATGTCACTGGCTTACAGAGTTTGGATGACGTGGGGGTGCGCATAGAACAAAAATAAATCAATTAAGACATGCAAATGGAAATAAAAACAAAATAATGTCCATCTCGACCATCCAATCATATATCAATCAAGCATATCACTCCCATATGTGAATGACATTAGTCCATGGAAACGAAAATAAATAAAAGCAAATGAATGTTTACCTCGACCATCCAATCATATATCAAACCAAACGTGTCACATAATTCTACCATATGTGTACCGTATTCGATGAAAAAAGGAAATAAACGCAAAATAATGTTTATCTCGATCATCCAATCCTACATCAAATCAAGCATATCACACACTTATAACACATGTGAACTAAGTTATTCAAGTCTTTTAATTAAGAATGTTTTGTTCATGTTCTTCCTATAATTTATTTTCTTTTGTACTAATATTCAAAGCTTCTGCAATGTATTTAGCAAGGGATTTTACAGTTTCATCATCATAGTTCATTTTTAACACTCCAACCAAAGCCATATATACTGCAACACTTTTTTCAAAATGTGTACACTTCTTTCTAATCGCAATCACATTTTTTACAACTAAGTAAAGAAGTCACTGTTGAGAAAGACATTATAGACCTTAGAATTCTTGGTAGTTTGTGATTGATTCTGTGTAGTTCAGTTCAGAAAATTGTTGCTAGCAGAAATGTTGCAACTGATTGAGAGCTGACTACAAGAGAAACTCCATTTGAACGTCTTCGTGTTTGACTACAGAGGAGGAAAGATCTGGGAGGGAGATTACTGATGCAACATTGGGAGCTGACTACAATAGAAACTCCATTTGAACGTCTTCGTGTTTGACTACAGAGGAGGAAAGATCTGGGAGGGAGATTACTGATGCAACATTGGGAGCTGAATAAAAGAGAAACTCCATCTGAACGTCTTCGTGTTTGAATACAAAGGAAATATCTGGGAGAGAGAGTCTAACATAATCTACTGTTTAAAAGGAAATTAAATGTGGACCCTGACGGAGGAGGTTTTACAAGAAACACGTCGAGATCACCAGAAAGACAGCCTTTTTCAAGGATCGGAACACTTACTTTGCTCTGGTTTCCTTGAAATTAAACCATCAAAACGGCGATTCCTCCTTGGCGGAGATAGTAGTCATTGTGTGTGGGGTAGGTGGATGCCAATCCCATTGTGGTTGAAGCTTTTACTTTTTTTGTAGTGCAGTAAAAAAAATAAGGAGCTATTTCCTTTGTTGTGAGCGAAACTCCTTTAGATAAACTGCATAAGATTAAAAACATAACAAATAAAAAGGCGTGTATTGCGGACATTTCGTGCAAACGATTTGGTCTTAAATCAGACGGCCATTAGAAAAGAGACGTCACACGCCTTCTCTTTGTTTAAAAAAAAATACTTGCAGCACCTCCGCCAAGGAGAAATCGCCGACTTGACGGTTTGATTTCTTGGAAAACAGAGCAAAGTGAGTGTTGCAATCTCCGTAAAGGGTGTTTTCCTGGTGACCTCGACGTGTGTCTTACAAAAACTCATCCGTCAGGGTACCCCTTTAAAGCCTGTCAAAGGAAGGCTACCAAGTCAAGTCGGACCACAACAACTCAACACTATCCATTCAATGGTAACACAGACAGACACAGAGACTGATAAACTTACTCTTGAAGACGATGTCGCATATAGCCATAGGCCCGTCCCGCCACGTTGGTTTGATCAACAGGATATATCGTCCACTTTGGGCGTTCGGAAGACTATGGTCCACATCTAGCCAATGTTTTACACACACATGCACGTGCACACACACACACACACACACACACACACACACACACACTATATATATATATATTATATATATATATAAATACACGGCACTCTCTGACCACTCGTATCGATAAAAGTACCAATAAAAATTCCAATAAAAAGATTTATTGCCACCCGGCCAAATTTTCGCCTAATTCAGGCTACATCATGGGCTGAAACAAATACAACATCACCCTTAGTTCCCACATAAAACCAGACGATCGAAACAACGCAGCAGAAATAAAAGAAACCTTCACTGAGATAAAATATGTCTGTAAACATGTAACATATATATAACCCATATATATATATATATATGTTTGGTGTTTACTACGATTTCTATGACTTCCCTTATTGAATCCTTCACTGGATCCACCAACATGGCATCCCATCTCTTCTACTCTCTTCGAGGGATTGTAATTTTAGAACATTATTATTTTTGTTATTTTACACAATATTTTTACCATTTCTTTTGAATTAAGTGCTGGTTTGCTTTTATTGTGGACTTTCAATCTGGTGCAAAGAGGACAACCTTTCTCTTGTAGAAAGTCTTCTAGCTCAGTTTGAATGTTCACTGTGGACATTCTTTGCAGGCCGATATGCAGACTGAAGTCTTTCTCAAAGACGAAACAGCTGTATTTGCATAGGCATTGTCTATCTCCCCCCCATTGGGAGAAAAAGTAAATCAGCACATTATTTTATTCTTTTCAGAACACAGAACAAATCGTAAAGTTAAAATTAAAGTTATTGAGTTTCTTTCTTAAGTTCACAAACTGATACATTGGACACAAACACAGTTTTATTAAAGCAAACTATATATATAAGAGGAAAGATTAATGGTGTGGTTGTTTATTCTTCTTCAATTCTTGTACGTTTATATATATATATATATATATATCAAGAAAAAAACACAACAAATCCTTCGTAAGTTCTAATTTGTCGAGAAATTATATTGTCGAGAGATATATATCAATATCCTGTTAGGATTGTCCAAGTTTCAATGTCTGCATTCAGGCAATGTAATGCATGTGCATGATTGTGTGTGCGTGTGTATATATGCATGCGGCCAGGGCTCCCCATTCTGTGCGTCAAATGTGCGTGACAGACGCATTAAAACTTCGTACTATAATTACTACTCAGGGTTATGAGACGCACTATAAATCTGGCGAGCGCTTGTACTGCAGACCCATGAGACCAATTAGGCATGTCTGGTACCACTGCTGTCTGTTTAGGTTAGAAGATAAAGACCCATCTCAATTTCCTTCCTTCCTTTCTTCCTTCCTCCTTCCTGGGTGACTGCTCTTGTCAATGTCAGCCTTACCTGAATGGCGCTCTCTCTCTATCTTTCTTTCTCTCTGTCTCTCTCTCTCTAGACTACCCCCCCCCCCCCCATCCAACCCCCACCCCCCCCCTCCATTCCCTCACATAAACAGCATGTTTCCAATGTTTGCAAGGCTTGCTATCTAGAACTTCGAAGAATTAGTTCCATCCGCCGTTTCCTCTCTCAGGATGCCATGAAGACTCTAGTATGTGCTTTTGTCCTGTCTCGCCTTGGCTACTGTAACTCACTTCTTGCTGGCTGTCCATCAATTCTCATCTCTAAGCTCCAACGGGTCCAGAATAATGCTGCTCGTCTCATTTCTCGCTCCCTTAGGTACGATCACATCACTCCGGTTCTTCGTTCCCTACATTGGCTCCCAGTTCAATCACGTATTGACTACAAAATTCTCCTCCTTGCCTTCAAGTCACTGAATGATCAAGCTCCCCTGTATCTCTCTGATCTTCCTCATCTCTATGTCCCAGCTCGCCAACTACGTTCGTCTTCTGCTTCTCGTCTTCTTTCCATTCCCTCCATCCGTCTCAAATCTGCTGGTCAACGTTCTTTTTCTTGTCAAGCACCATCTCTGTGGAATTCTCTGCCTTCTCCTCTCCGACACTCCAACTCAGTCTCCTCATTCGAAACCTCTCTTAAAACCCATCTTTTTCCTACTGCGCCCTAACTATTTGATCAGTTGTCTATCGTTGTGTGCAAGTGAGGGAGGATTGAATAAGAGGTTTGTGCTGTGTTTTGTGGTGCGTGTGTGTGCGTGCGTGTGTGTGTGTGTGTGTGTGTGTGTGTGTGTGACCATGAATGTGTGCATACATGTGTGCTTGTGTGTATTTTGGTTTTGTGGGTTGTGTGTGCACGCATGTGTGTGTGTGTGTGTGTCTGTGTGTCTGTCTGCGTGCGTACGTTGTGTGTGAGGGTGTTTGTGTATGTGTGTTGGTGTATGTGGTCAGTCCATGCGGCTCAGTTGCTGTGGCTTACCGAATGGGGTATGAACGAGTTGGCGTCAGTAATTGTGTGTGTTTATGTGTGTGTGTGTGTGTGTGTGTGTGTGTGTGTGTGTGTGTGTGTGTGTTGTGCGTGTGTGTGTGTGAGAGCGTGTGTGTGTTAGAGAGAGAGAGAGAGAGAGAGAGAGAGAGAGAGAGAGAGAGAGAGAGAGAGAGAGAGAGAGAGAGAGAGAGAGTTGCTTTGTATATGCGCTGTTGCTGGTTGGTGTCACTCTTGAATGTTGTTTTTGTTGTCTGTTGATGAATAATTGATTGTAAAGCGCTCTGGGCTCATCTGAGGTAAAGCGCTATATAAAATACTATTATTAGTATTAGTATTATTATATATTATTATAACCCCGGTCCCGTCTTCCATAAATAGACAGGACAAGCATTGGGTTAGGAAAAAAACCCACTCCATCACTTGAAGCAATGCAGAGGCATTAGCACAAGGTGAAGGTCAGGTCATGATAGTACTTGATCATTCTAGACTGGTTACAAGTTCAATTACCTTTGACACATCCCGGCGAAAGAGAGAGATATAGAGAAATAAAGTGTGTGTGAGAATGTGTGTGTGTGTGTGTGTGTGTGTGTGTGTGTGTGTGTGTGTGTGTGTGTGTGTGTGTGTGTGAGTGTGTTCTATTGAATGTTCAACATAAATTGTCATGCCTTGCTTGAAATTTTATAATTTTGTTGTTTCATCCTCAATGCCTCAAAAGAGGGCAAAGGATTAAAGTTCTTGATTCTTGAATGATGTGTGTGAGTGTGGCTGTGTGTGACTGTGTTGGTAACATTTGTGAGTCGGAAATGCCAGGCATGTAATGCTTCATACTGCCTGTGCATACAATACTTTAAAATAAATTAACAGTACCCACATGTCTTTATGCTTATTTTGTTTTGATTTTTCACCCTCTATAAGTTCACCCTGGGGGTGAAGAGACCTAGCTGCTTCCTGGGGGTGAAAATACCCTCTATGGTCAAACAAAATGGGGAGCCCTGAATGCGTGTGTATGTGTCAGTGCCTGTGTATATGAGTATAGAACTGGTGTATTAAGCTTCAGGACCAGCCTCCTGGAACGAACTTCCTCTCTCCCTCCGTCAGCAACCGACCCTCTCTGCTCTCAAATAAAACCTCAAAACCCACCTGTTTCCACGTCATTGAAGGTCAGTCTCTCTTCCCCTCCCCTCTTTGTCTTGCCTTTAGGTCTATTTCTCTAACGTGTACGCTCGCATTTGTATACATGTGTGTGTGTGTGTGTGTGCGTGTCAGAACCGACATCTTGGAACAGACTTCCTCTTTCCCTCCGTCAACGACCGACCCTCTCTGCTTTCAAATCTAACCTCAAAACCCACCTGTTCCCCCGTCATTGAGGCTACGTTATGAATGCTAACGTGTGTGTGCGCGCTTTGATTTGATTTATATCAAGATTCAGCGCCGTATAAATGCTGTATGTTGTTGTTGTTTTTATTTTTGTGTTCATCTTTGTGTAGCCTCTTTGTTTGAATGCGTTATGAATGCTAACGCGCGTGTGCACTTCCATTTGATTTCTATGTTGTTATAAATATATTGTATAATTATGTCGTCGTCGTCGTTGTTGTTGCTATAAATATACTGTATAATTATGTCGTCGTCATCGTCGTCGTCGTTGTTGTTGTTGCTATAAATATACTGTATAATTATGTCGTCGTCGTCGTCGTCGTTGCTATAAATATACTGTATAATTATGTCGTCGTCGTCGTCGTTGTTGTTGTTGTTGCTATAAATATACTGTATAATTATGTCGTCGTCGTCGTCGTTGTTGTTGTTGTTGCTATAAATATACTGTATAATTATGTCGTCGTCGTCGTCGTCGTTGTTACTATAAATATACTGTATAATTATGTCGTCGTCGTTGTTGTTGTTGTTGCTATAAATATACTGTATAATTATGTCGTCGTTGTTGTTGTTGTTGCTATAAATATACTGTATAATTATGTCGTCGTTGTTGTTGTTGTTGTTGCTATAAATATACTGTATAATTATGTCGTTGTTGTTGTTATAAATATAATGTATAATTATGTCGTCATCGTTGTTGTTGTTGATATAAATATACTGTATAATTATGTCGTCGTCGTCGTCGTTGTTGTTGCTGTTGTTGTTGTTGCTATAAATACACTGTATAATTATGTCGTCGTCAACGTTGTTGTTGCTGTTGTTGTTGCTATAAATATACTGTATAATTATGTCGTCGTCGTTGTTGTTGTTGTTGTTGTTGCTATAAATATACTGTATAATTATATCGTCGTCCTCGTCGTTGTTGTTGTTGTTGTTGTTGTTGATTCACGTACATGATAAGGGGGGCCCGAGAATCCGAATTAAGCCTCCGTAGTCAGCGTCCACGTAGACTTCAATCATGTTGACAGTTATTTGTCCCACTGTGACGCGCAGACCGATAGAACAGAAAGCAAGTTGACAAACACCATCATTATATTAACGTAGTCCCAGTTACCAGCAAAACCCCTCCACATATGCGCCCCCTCCACACACACGCCACCCATCATCCAGCCCCCCCCCCCCCCCCCCCCCCCCCCCCCCCCCCCCCCCCCCCCCCAACAACACAACACATGGTACAACTGTTGAGTAAAACATATCTCACTCTCTCTCTCTGTCCATAAGGGTATCTGACCGATTGGACGCTAATCTCATCATCACCATCTCTCTCTCTCTATCTCTCTAACTGCTTGGTTAGTTTTCTATTTTATTTGTTTTTATTGCTTATGTTGATGCTCTGCCTGCCATGACGTTGCTATATTACTGTTAGTTGTTATTTTTTGTTGGCGATGTTCCTGTGTCTCAATGTTCATTTATAGTATTAGTTATGTATTGCATGCTTAGAACCAAGGACAGAATGGAAGACTAGGCCCAGCCTAAATTCTTTTCCTTGTAAAATAAAGTTTCTGAGTTCTGAGTTCTGAGTTCTCTCTTCAGTCACGATCAGTCTTCCATCTTAGTCCCACGGGGAGGTGACAACAGTGTTTGCTATCCATGCAATGATCTTAATATTTGTGTCATATGCTCTATTGTTGAGTTCTTTTCTTTTTTGTACTATGGATGATTATGCTTCATTTGTGTGTTTATCTGTTTATTAACGTACCTTCATATGATTATGTGCTTTAAGACTATATTTTTGGTAGTATCAGTTCGCTTTCTGTTTCATCTATTTGTTTGTGTATGTTAACGGCAAGTATGAAAAAATGGCTACTGTATGCCAATACTTTTACCGTTGCAAAATAAAGGTTCAATTCAATTCAATTCAATTCAATTATCTCTCTCTCTCTCTCTCTCTCTCTCTCTCTCTCTCTCTCTCTCTCTCTCTCTCTCTCTTCAGTCACTCCTTTCTTCCATCTTAGTTCCACGGGGAGGTGCCATGATTGTAAATTATCACTAGCACATACATCACAATCTGGTGCTAGTTCTTCAGACACAACAAAATACTCAATAGTACTGCTCCCGTGAAGTGAAATATATGTGTAACCTCCAAATGAGTCTCCCTCACAACAACCATTCAAAATGACTAAATCAGACATCAAACAGAAATCCAAGAACCTTTTCCCCAAATCATTAACAATTTCATCTTTTGACTGACGTGCATAAAGTTCATCACAATCACTATCATCCCTAGGGTTTAGATAACTTGACATGCTATCCACAACTGGCTGCTCGCATCCTGTTCTGGCATTTAAATCGCCACAAACAATAACATAAGCATTTTCATCTTGAATCAAATGTTGTAACTTCTCTTCCAAAATAAGAATACCGTTTTTACATCACAATCATTGTAAAAAGAGTGACCAGAGTGAATGTGGAGAAGATAAGATTGTGTGGAATGAAGAATGTGTTGATCATTTTGTGAATTAACTGGAATCTGATGTGTTTAAGGAAAGTCTGATGCGAGCAGAGGAGTGGTTGGAGGGTGATGTGGATGAGTGTGTGGATCTGTTTACTGGTGCTTTGTACGGAGCAGCTGCGTGTATGGTACGAAATGTGGGGGGAACGAAAACTTATAAAAATGATTGGTTTGATAAAGACTGTGAAATAATGAAAAAGAACGTCAAACACCTTTTGAGAAATTATCAACGGTCTAAGACTGATAAAGCTAATCGTCACAAAATTTATATAAATGCATTAAAGGAGTATATTGATTTAAGGAAAGAGAAGAAAGAAAAGCATGATCTTTCTAAACTGGAAAAGTTGAAAGACTCATTAAAAGACCCTAAATCTTTTTGGTCAACATTAAGGACCATCAACAGGAAATCAACTATTTATAACCAAATCTCAATAGATCAATGGCACAGCCACTTTTTTTATGTTTTAGCTCATTTGATGACACTGAGGATTGGAACGATAACAACATAGAAGCACACAACGATAACATTAATTAATGAGCCTCTATTTAATGACCCTACTCCCCCCAAAAAAAGAAGTAAAAAAAGCAATTAGTGATCTAAAGACAGGTAAATGTGCAGGCCCTGGTGGCATTTTAAATGAAATGTTAAAAAATGGGAATAACCTAGGCATAGATGTCCTTGTTTTTGTTATACATTATTCAAGTATTAGCTTTGCTGTCATTTCCGGCTCTGCTCCTACTTACCTGTCTGATCTACTTCATACTCACATTCCATCTCGTCAGCTCCGTTCTTCTTCTGATTCTCGTCTTCTACAGCTTCCCTCAATTAAAACGAAAACTTATGGCGAGAGATCCTTTTTTTTTGAGGCCCCATCTACTTTGAACAAACTCCCTCTGATGCTGTGGCGTTTTTAAGACCTTATTTGCATCCGAATAGAGCGCATCCCCTTGTGAAAATCGCAGCCTAAGAAACCATTCTGCCAAGTTTTGTTAAGACCGAATAAGTAGTTTAGGTGCCGTGAAGTGGAAGAACTTTTTGTCACACGCGGCGCGCATACACAAACACATACACGCCCACATGCACTCATTCACTCAGACATAGAACCGCTCTGCCGTCGTTCCCGTTCCAATGTAGTCCTGTTCTTATAGACCTGGGACTAGCGTCATACAAATGGACAATTTCAGGGTCAAAGGACAAGGTCAAGGTCATGAACATGGCAGTTACCCAGCATCCCAACATCCTCTTTAAGCTATTGTGCCAGGGACTAGCGTCATACAAATGGACAATTTCAGGGTCAAAGGACAAGGTCAAGGTCATGAACTTGGCAGTTACCCAGCATCCCAACATCCTCTTTAAGCTATTGTGCCAGGGACTAGCGTCATACAAATGGACAACTTCAGGGTCAAAGGACAAGGTCAAAGTCATGAACTTGGCAGTTACCCAGCATCCCAACATCCTCTTTAAGCAATTGTGCCATCAATCTGCCAAATACGGTCGCAACACAGAGAGAGCTAGGGTGAATTGGTACTCATCAAAAACGATGTGCTTAAATTCTTAAAGGTGGACTCGGACGGATGAGTTTTTTGCAAGAAACACGTCGAGATCACCAGTAAGACAGCCTTTTCAAGGATCGGCACACTCACTTTGCTGTGGTTTCTTAGAAATTAAACTGTCAAAACGGCGATTTTTCCTTGGTGGAGATGCCGGAGAGAGTAGCCATTTTGGATGGGGTGGGTGGAGGTCACTCATTGTGGTTGAAGCGTTTTCTTTTTTTGTAGTGCAGTAAAAAAAAAAGAGCTATTTCCTTTTTTGTGAGCGAAACTCTTTTAGATAAACTGTATAAAATTTAAAAAAATAAGAATATAAAGGCTTGTATTGCGAAAAGTTCGTGCAAACGATTTGGTCTAAACACAGGCGGCCATTCAAAAAGAGACGGCAAACGCCTTCTCTTTGGGTGAAATAATTTGACTTCCAGCACCTCCGCCAAGGAGGAATCACCTTTTTGACGGCTTGATTTCTAGGAAACCAGAGCAAAGTGAGTGTTGCGATCTCTGTAAATGGTGTTTTCCTGCTGATCTGGACGTGTTCCTTGCAAAAACTCATCCGTCAGGGTGCCCCTTTAAAAGAAACCATTGCGGTGGATTTTTCCCCCAGCTCCTGGATCATTGTGAACATCAGTATCAACGCTTCAATACATTTATTTAAAAAATGCATGCAAAATGTAAGAGCTTTTCAAATTTCCTGACACTTTTAGGAAGTTCAAAAAAAACCCAATGAAACAGTAACTTTGGAAATCTACTGATTTTCTCTCTTTTTTTCACCACGAAATTCGCAAGCTTATTGGTTTTGTAAATTTGCTATACAGTGGAACCTCCCTTATAAGACCTTCAAAAATCACCCAAAGTGGGGTCTCATAAGGGAGGGTCTTATAATTCAAGATTCAAGATTCTTTAATCAGCCAATGCATCGTATTACAAAGGAAATCATTTTGGTTTTGCACAACACAATCCAACAACAACGAAAGCATGGACATCGAATGGACAACCAATATAAGACGGGGGGAAGGGGGGGGGGGGGTGAGAGAGAAAAAAAAAAAAAGATTACATTATCGTGTATCAGTCTCTCTCTCTCAGATTCTTTCTTTCTCTCAGACGCACACCTACACATACACCAACACACACACATACACGTGCATACACATTTATACCAACACATGTCCCACCTCCTCACACACGCACTCACACACAAGACCGCGAGCATGCAGGCACACCGATTAACACAAGTCTGAGCATAATAGGATACAAAAATACTCCTAGGGAGGTGAGCCTACTGAATATTGATGACTCTGACAGCAGAGGGGTAAAAGCTGTTCTTCAGGCGGTTAGATTTGCACTTAAAAGAGCAGAACCTTTTACCAGAAGGGAGTGATTGAAACAGATGGTTGGCTGGGTGTGTGCAATCAGATATGATGGACTTAGCTTTGCGTCTTATGCACTCACTGTAGATGTTATCTAGGGATGGCAGTTTGTGACCTATGATTTTTGAATATGTCTTGACGACTTGATGGAGTTTTCTTTTTATCTTTAACTGAAGCTGATCCATACCAGACATATATTGAAAAACTGAGTATGCTTTCGATGACAGATCGATAGAACTGTGTCAAGACTGCTGTACTTATCCTAAATTTATTGAGCTGTCTTAGAAAAAATAGTCTCTGCTGTGCTTTTTTGCAGGATGATGTGATGTTGACTTCCCAGCTTAATGTATTTGAAATGTGCACACCTAGGAATTTAAATAATTCTACTTGTTCAACTACCTGACCTTTAACAGATAACGCTGGGAGAGGAGTTTTCTTTTTCCTGAAATCAACTATCATTTCTTTAGTTTTGGAAACATTGAGCTCAAGATTGTTAGTGGCACACCAGTCAACCATCTTTTCAACTTCATCCCTGTACCCTGCCTCATCGCCATTAGCAATGAGCCCATCCATAGTAGTATCATCAGAAAACTTAATAACTGCAACAGATGGGTTTACAGAGCGAAAGTCATTGGTAAACAATGTAAATAGCAAGGGATATAATACACATCCTTGGGGGGCACCAGTGTTTAAAATGACCTTTTCCGATACATGACTGCCAACTCTGACAACTTGGGGTCTGTTAATGGAGGTAATGTTGATACTTACAAAGAAGGGCAATGTCTCAGAGGAGTAGGTCTTATATGGGAGGTCTTATAAGAGAGATTCCACTGTATCAGCATACAAACCAAGCTCACTTACGCTCGCTATGAGGAATGTACAGCCGGAATTGATACAAGGTGTAGACGGACTCCAGGTCAACGAAAAGCCAGGGGCCGATGGGTTCATTGCCTTTGTGGCCGCTGTACCAGCAGAGGAGCTGGTCGCTGGCGAGGAACTCAGTCTGGGTGGAAGTCCTCAGTCCGTTGGTAGCCCCACAGCAGGGTGTCTCTTCGTTCACCAAGCTTTGGCAGTGTTTGCCTAACCCTGGGTTTTCTGGAGAGCAGAAAAAGTCCGTTTAAAACTCTTTGACTGCCATAAACGTATCACGTACTGACTTGATGACATCACTGATGACGTCATCAGATGAAGAGGAATAACTGATATTCTGTGTTTTTTTGCTCTAGCACGGTCAAGAGAGTTATATCCCACAGACCATGTTGCCAGATTGGTTTCTATCAGTTATATCCCACAGACCATGTTGCCAGATTGGTTTCTATCAGTTGTCTTTTTCATGGCATGATTTGGACAATGATACTTTTTCTTGAATTTTCTCTGGACGTTCTCCGGCCTGGAACAGGCACATGTGGAACATTCACAAGTGATGGGACGATCTTGGAGGTACAGCAATACCAGGAAAGTCCCGATTTAGGATACGTTGTGGGGGGGTTTCTGGAGAGAGAAACGTAAGAGACTATGTAGTGTTGTGCCTCCCCGTCTGTGGCTCTATGTGCACCCAACTCTATAATATCCCCGTCAATTCATTCCTCTGACATTGAGACCTTGAAAAAGTCCAAGGACGAAATATCAAGATAATTTATACTCTTGTTGTGTGTGTGTGTGTGTGTGTGTTTCTGAGTGTGAATATCCCCATCAAATATATATCTGTCTCTATGCGATACAAAAACCTAACCCTAATCAGAAGACCTGTCCCTAACCCAAACCCTACCCAGAAACCTGAAACCTATTCCTAACCTTACCCCATTTCCCTTTGCTTACAGCCATCTACTATCTACTATGATGTACCGGATAGCTTCTTCATCAAGGCGAGGCGCAGTCTGGCTTTTATGCCACGCCTGTCAACCTGATCATGTTTTGAGGTCATCCTCGGGTCAAAGGTGACTCCTAGGTTAGCGTCTTGTTTTGAGGTCATCCTCGGGTCAAAGGTGACTCCTAGGTTAGCGTCTTGTTTTGAGGTCATCCTCGGGTCAAAGGTGACTCCTAGGTTAGCGTCTTGTTTTGAGGTCATCCTCGGGTCAAAGGTGACTCCTAGGTTAGCGTCTTGTTTTGAGGTCATCCTCGGGTCAAAGGTGACTCCTAGGTTAGCGTCTTGTTTTGCCTCCAGTCATTATCTCGGCGTTCTGAACTGGTGTTGACAGACTGAAGATTGTATAATATGATGTCTTTTTGGGGTTGAGGGCAGCCAGCCGGTGCTTTGTCCATTCTTCAATCTTCCTGGATTCTCACTGTGGCTGACGTTAGGTACTCGGCAAAGCAACGTAATTATGACCAGGTCATCATCGTAAATCCGTGGATCCATAAGGAACATTCCCTCATTACATAGTTCATGAAGATGATGAACAGAGTAGGCGACATCACTCTTCCCTGTGGTACTCCATGCGTCAGGGTCTTTTATTCTGATCTTGTTCCGCACATGTGCTTTTGTGTTTGCGAGGTACTTGTAGATCCATTGTTGAATATGACCATATGAATTGCAATCAACGTTTTTCACCAGTAGGCCTACCACAAATTTCTTCACGCTTTTGGAAGCCATGCTGGCTGAAAAATTATTGTGATGTTTCAGCTCCGGCCACTTTCAGACTATTTTCGACGGCGACAAAAAGCATTTTTTCGCTTCACCAAGCCATAAAATAAAATCGCGAACGATTTTCGTCCGACTGCTCGCGATTATCGCAGCTATGGGTGCACAGAATGACTGGATTGTTGTTGGCGATAAAATATAATCGCGAGCGATATTCGCCGTCGATTTTCGCCTTTAAAATCGCGCGTAAGGAACTCCGGCTTTAGGCCTTATTTCCAGACTTCGTGGAGACCTTGGACAAAAGTTGTGATCCGAAATCATCTCTGTTGATTGTAGAGGGGCAGACACACTGGATATGATTCGATCCCAATGCGATCCGAGTGATACATTAATTTTGTTAGGCATGTTTCTCGTGAAATTCTTATGACAAAAATGATTCTGATGAGATCCTACTTAGATACATTCACTATATTTGTAGTCCCCCCCCCCCCCCCCCCCCCCACGAATCTGAAGAAATTTTCTATATTTTTGTTATCAGACTTGTTATGTGATTCGTCTATTGGGGTCTGCTTGAGAAATAATATAATTTTTTTGAGACAAGTTTTTTTTCATGTCAATCACACTCATAGGCATCGTCACAATCGGATCGCATTGGGATCGAATCGTATGCAGTGTATCTGCCCCTTTACGTTTCTCAGGTTTGATGCGAGAGACGTCAAAGAAGATTTTTTCTCAGTTTCATTTTCTTCTTCATTTAAAAAAAATATTTCTTGATGACTGATGATGATGAGTCCTAATGAAGATGGCGCTGTGGGGTCCATATAGGATTTGAGACAACGTGACAGGGCTGTCCTCTAAGCTCCCTATCAAATTAATGTTATCCTGGCGTCAACCAGTGTTACGTCAGGAAATTAAGAGCAACACTCTCAAATGGGGGGGGGGGGGGGGGGGGGGGGGGGGGGGGGGGGGGGGGGGGGGACACATCCGTAAAGTGGATGAAGCTCGACTGTGTGGTCCCAGTCTTCCCACTGAGTCCACACTCACTCTGGACAGGAGTCGGTGTGGGCCGGGGGGGGGGGGGGGGGGGGGGGGGGGGGGGGGGGGGGGGGGGGGGGGGGGGGGGGGGGGGGGGGGGGGGGGGGGGGGGGGGGGGACAAACAACAAAAAAAACAACACCCACAAGACCCTGATGGGATTCGAACCCATGACCTCCCAGTCTAGCGTAGAACTGCTACAGTCTACTTACCCACTTTCCCCAGATTAAGGATGCTCGTGTCTGTGTAGCAGTCTCTGCAGTCGCACGACCCGTTCACTGAAAGTAAGGGGGGAAAACAGCTCATAGCACCCGGTTTCAACTGCTTTTAGTTCACGCTTATTTTCTTCTTCTTCTTCTTCTTCGATCGCTCAGACTGTTTCCTGTCGATTATGAGCGCATATGCGTCATGCTGCCGTTATGCGCCTAACTAAGAAATAGTTAGACCCAGCAAGTCCGACTTCGGTTGAAGGAAATGTTTTTGAAAGCGTTTCTTGAAAGAAGGCAGGAGAATGCACCGATAAGACAGAAAGACAGTAGATGACATTGACAGACAGTAAGGCCAAGTTAGGGTTTTTTCTTTCACTTTTTGCTGTTAGGGATAGGGAAAGACTTTACTGGTGGTACACTACAACAAAAAACAGGGATACAAATTTTGGATTGGTTGTTGTTTTTTCCCCTCATCAGCAGTAAAAAAAACAACCAATCCAAAATGTGTATCCCTGCTTTTTGTTGTAGTGTAGCACCTGTAAGGTCTTTCACTGTCCCTAACAGCAATAAAAGAATACTTGCCTATTGGCCACTGCAAGCAGGGCTCCCAATCGTCCCGCAAAACAAGGGGTCCCAGGGACTCCTTCACTTACAGCATAGAGAGTCCTAGAGGCGGGATAGAGGGTCCCAGAGGCATTGCGAATGCTAAAAATACTTTTTCTAGTGCATCCCTGGGACCCCCTGCACATTCTCTTAGAGGGTCCTTTAGAATTGTAGTACTTCATAGACCCTCAAATGGGGGTCCCTGGGAGCCCTGGCAAGTAGGGTTATTAAACGCCCTTGACGGCAAGAGTTAAGCCCTTGTTGATCAGCATCCAAAAGGGCAGTCACTCTTTTGCAAAAGGCAGCCATTAAGTAGCCTCAAATGGGGTTGTTGGCGAGTTTGGTCAGTACTCAACCATCTTCCCCCAACCCACCAATGGCATTCACTCTTGCACAAGGTGCTCTCTGCAGTGGCCAATATGAAAGGAGGGGGTGGGAAATAGCAATGTATACATAAATATGGTGTTCGTCGTATATAATAGATGATGTTTTAAACATAAATGTGTTTTTATATTGCATATGACTGTGTATTCTTATGTAGAGCTGTGTACTTTTATGTTTTATATTTAAGCATGATTTGGAAAATATTGTTCTATGGGACCTTCTCCTTCTTCTTCTTCTTCTTCGATCGCTCAGACAGTTTCCTGTCAATTATGAGCGCAGATGCATCATGCTGCCCTTATGCGCCTAACTGAGAAATAGATAGGCCCAGCAAGTCCGACTTCGGCTGGAGGAGGAAATCATTTTGAAAGCGTTTCGTGAAAAAAGGCAGGAGAATGGACTGGTAAGGCAGAAAGCTAGTAGATGGACAGTAAGCAAATGGAAAAGGCAGAGTCAAAGATAGTGACAGATAAAAGGAAGTTGCAAGCACAGAACTTCCAGAAGATGGGGGAACTACTTATACAAAAGACCCCCCGGTATCCCCACGGGGGGAGTTATATGCGATGTCTTTTATGTTGAAATCGCGGGTGTTGCCATCTTTAATTTCTCATTTTTGGAAATAATAAAGATTTGTTGAAGTCGAAGCTCTACACATGAGGAACACTAAAAGCAGTCAGAATGTGGAGAATCCGTGTGCCTGTGACAGTGGGGGGGGGGGGGGGGGGGGGGGGGGGGCTAGTCTCAGGCACCAGTGGTACCGTAATCACGGTGTGCGACTTAAACAGCTAACATGGGTTGTAGTGTGTAAAGTACAGTAAGCTTCCAAGACGATGGGCTGTTTAGTCTAACCTGCATGCTGTACTACCCGTGTTGACGGTTTCACTTTCAGAAGCACTCATGACTACAGATCCATGAACGGACCGGACCGCAAGTCAAGGCTTGATTCCAGACGCACGCATACACAAACCATTGATCTGTTTGTGTGCGGTCCTCTCCGCCATTGTTGATGCGTACTGTGTGGGTGGAGGGTCATAAAGGCGAGCTTGGCACATTCTTTTTTTTTTTAGAGTTATGCTTCGTTTGCCGCCCTTTGGCTCTGATCCACGCATTGCTAGATGATTGGTATCGTTATCAACTTTGGTGGAGGGGGAGTTAATTAGAAAGAGAGTCCCCCCTGTGTTCAATTTCGCTTTCTCCTCTCTTGGCCTCACTGTTTTATTATTTTTATCTTATTATTGACTTATTATTAATGTTATTGCAAAAAAATAAGAACTTGTCTTAAAAAAGACTGCAAATAATATAAAATGGGAATTGTGCTTTTTTTAAATATTTATGCAGTCTTTTTTTATACAAGTTATTAGTTTTCGCAATAAGTTCAATAATACGTCAATGGACTATATACAGATAGTCCGTTCTGACCGTCGATTATACTGTTGTCCCCCGACATCACAGGCTAACGTCAACCAATGATTGAAAGCCATTGGAGTAAAGTGTATGATTAATGTTTCACGTCCTCCCGATCGTTTGATCATATGGGACATTACTATATATATATGGTTATTGGAAGAAAGAGGGGAGGGGGGAATTATTTATTTAAATATTGTTTTAGAAACTGAATTATACAGTATCTAATTTTAAATATTAGGTCGACATTTAGGCCATGGCTCGCACAACAGTTTCTCTGATTTATATACTTTTGTTTAAAATGTTATTATAAAATGTATGTAGGTTTTATTTATTACTCCATGAGCTATTATAAATAACAATGTCCGGGACCACCTTCTAAAAAGCAGCATAAATCTTTAAAAATCGATTAACCCTTTTACCGCCAAAGTCGCATTTTAGCACCACAGGACCACACTAAAAGGCATTCTAAAAAGCAACATAAGGATCTTTAAAAATCGATTAAGGTCAAGGTAAATTTAATGGACAATTTACACTATTTACATTTAATCTTTATTTCCAACCAAAGGGTTAAAAAGTATAAACTCAAAAACAATTTTTGACTTGTATTGTTTAATATAGAAATTTTAAAATCTTTTGTCTCGTCTGTTGTTGGTTTTTTGTCTGATTTGAAAAGGAGTAAAGTCAAAAGGCCTTCTTGTTTTACCCGAACCCAAAACTCACTTGGTCTGCAAGGGAAACCGCAGCTTCTGACATTCGGTAGCTCTGGAAAAAGAGATAACAAACCAAACAAAACAAGAGGCAAAGTCTTCAAGGCTCACTCGAACAAGCACATGTAGGACAACATCAAGCAAAGATTGAGGGGGGTGTCTAAAGTACAAGATTGCCATATCATTTTAAAGTACAAATGAAACTATCGTTAATGGATACAACTTAAAAAAGTTTTTAAAAAGTGCCCGTGCCGAGAATCGGACCCGGAACCATTGGCATGACAGACTGACACTCTACCAGTCAGCTGTCGAGGATTTCAGTGTTGATGGGTTTCTTAACTCATGTTGCCTGTTGAATACTCCTAAAATGTTATCTGTTTCTTATCTGTTTACAGTGTTGTTTTAAGTATTTAATTATTCAAATCATTATTGTTTGAAAGTGTGCATAGACATCTATATGTGTGCAAAGTTTGAACAATGTACGCCTTCTATTTCCCGAGAAAATGTCAACGTTATAGTTTGGAGATTAGACCACGGACGCAACACATACACACACACACACACACACACACACACACACACACACACACACACACACAAACCGAACACATACACATACCATACGAGTGAGCAAAAAGCATCATTTTCCCATGAAGTAGTCAGTCCTTCAGTGTCATCACAGCTGTTCCGTCTCACACAGAATCAAGCTATTTAGTTCAAAGACTGAATCTAGAAATCTTAGATTAAAAAAACACTGCACCAAGCATTTGTTTGTAAACAAATATTTTGGCCGTATGTTCTTCATTGTATTTTTAATGCATTTCTTCTATCAGATTCATGGTAAAAGTTTATTTTTGTTGAGCAGTATCATGTAACATAATTATTTAGTACAAAATGTTCTTCAATAATACACTTAGTATCGCAAACATAAATAAATCTAGAAATCTTAGATAAAAAACTGCACCAAGCATCTGTTTGTAAAAAATATAATTTGGGCTGTATGTTCTTCATTGTATTGCTTCCATGAGATTCATGGTAAAAGCTTATTTTTTGTTGAGCAGTATCATGCAACATATTTAGTAGAAAATGTTCTCGAATAATACACTTAGTATCGCAAACATAAATGAAATTGCCCAATGAGTGAACATCTAGCAATATCCACTGACTATATAAAGTAATTTAGTCACATAGGCTACTACAACATATTCTTGACTGTTATTTATGAAAAGTTACTCATGGTAAAGTAAAGTTGGCTTGAAAAAAACTTAAGAAAATATAGATGAACTAAATGTTCCTAACCGAAACGTTTCTTTATTGTCCATTAGTATTATACAAACGCACATGGAAAATGTGTCACTGCGACCATTAACTAACAAGACCTAAGCGCCACAATCACTCGCTTATGCGTGTGTGCTACATTATTCTGTACAATCTTGTCAACAAACAAATACGAACTATTACCTTCTGGACGTCGCTACAAAACTTTTAAAGTCAACTCCAGGGCACAGAAATCCTTCATCCCCAGATCCATCCACCTCCTAAACTCATGATCCTTTCAGGTTTAAATGTGTGTTCATCGTGTTAAAAGAAACTATGCATGCTTATCCATAGACATGTATGTATCCACATATAATGTGTATCTTTATGTGTGTATTATGTGTAACTTTTGCTCCTATTCATGCATGCTGAATGTCGATGTCTTTGTTATTCTGGCACCTGAACAAAATTTCTCCTTGGGAGATAATAAAGTGAATTTGATTTGATTTGATTTGATTTGAATTATTTCTGTCCTTCGTCGATCGCTCAGTTTCCTGTCATATGAGCTGCAGAAGCTTCATGCTGCCGTTATGCGCCTAACTAAAGAAATAGTTAGGCCCAGCATGAATGTCTGTCTTCGGCTGAACACAATCTTCTCAAATAATGTCTAGAACAAAGGCGGAGCCAGTAAGGCAGAAAGATAGTATAGATGACAGTAAGAAAAGGGAAAAGGCTGAGAGTGACAGGCTGCAAGCACAGAACTTCCAGAAGGTGGGGAGTCTATTTGTACGAAAGATCTTCCCCGGTGTCACCACGGGGGGTTCTTGTCCTAAACTTGCAGAACTTACCTGGCCAGAACCCCAGACCTTTCTTCAGATGAAGCGGGAAATCCGGCTCTGGCTCTGAAATAACAAGAACGATCATTCTGTCAACAATTATTGGTCAGAGGATCAGTTCCATGTGTCCCCCGTTTCTCTGTGTCCCCGTCTCTGTGTCCCTTCGGGTTAAGGGGTCGCTACACTGCATACGATTCGATCCCAATGCGACCCGAATGTGGGATTGTGGATTTGCCAAACGACAGGGGGGGGAGAAATTCGACCAGAAATGGTCACTACCATCAGATGTTTTATTGAGCTGTCGCGAGCCGCTGTACCTTTTTTTACGGCACTTCTTAATGTATAAAGGGGGGGGGGGGGGTAACTTGGCTTCTAACACTCAATCAGACCATTCACGCGGCGCTGCATTGGCATTGTTATGCTTTTTCAGACATAAATCGAGTCATTGTTTGTACTTCTTACTCTTCTATAACGTACATTTTGGGGCGACAGGGTGGTTCCTCCTTTTTGGGGGGGCCGGACGGGGTGGTGGCGGAAACCATGTACCCTCCCCCCTCCCGATCCGTCCCTGACACGGAAACGGGGAATAACTACAGACAATGACACTTAAGGCAAATTCCAACGATGCAATCAGTCTTTCGCAAGAGTGTTCACCCCATTCTCACAGTGTGACAGAGTTCCAGGTGAAGTGCGAGAGGAAGCATCGTCGGACAAGGCCTGTAGAGGCAGGGTACATAATTATATAGACAATTATAAGCTTAATGTATTATTATTATTATTGGTGACACATAGAGACAGGGACACATAGAGACGGAGACATATAGACAAGGGACACATAGACTCAGTGTCATAGAGGCAGGGACACATAGAGACGGGGACATAATTATTGAAAAGGGACACATAAACTCAGTGTCATAGAGGGGCAGGGACACATAGAGACGGGGACATAATTATTGAAAAGGGACACATAGACTCAGTGTCATAGAGGCAGGGACATATAGAGACGGGGACATAATTATTGAAAAGGGACACATATACTCAGTGTCATAGAGGCAGGGACACATAGAGACGGGGACATAATTATTGAAAAGGGACACATATACTCAATATCATAGAGGCAGGGACATATAGAGACGGGGACATAATTATTTTGAAAAGGGACACATATACTCAGTATCATAGAGGCAGGGACACATAGAGACGGGGACATAATTATTGAAAAGGGACACATATACTCAGTGTCATAGAGGCAGGGACACATAGAGACGGGGACATAATTATTGAAAAGGGACACATAGACTCAGTGTCATAGAGGCAGGGACATAGAGACGCGGACATATATAAGGGGACACATAGAGACAGTTGGCGAAAGCCGATACGCGACGTTAAGCTGAACTTCCACAGTTGGCAACACAATTAGACTGGGGGAGGGGGGGGGGGGGGAGGCACGATTGGATAGGTTTTTTCAAAACACCCATTATTTTAAAGTGACATTATTACTGTCATCAGCAACATCTGAGCATATAATCTCCTCTCTGTCTCTCTCTCTCTCTCTCTCTCTCTCTCTCTCTCTCTCTCTCTCTCTCTCTCTCTCTCTCTCTGACTCTCTCTCTCTCTCTAGCGCTCTCGTCGACTCTCTCTTCTTCTCTCTCTCTCTCTCCTCTCTCGCGCTCTATCTCCCCTAGAGAGCTCTCTCCTCGTAGCTATCTCTCTCTCTTACTCTCTCTCTCTCTTACTCTCTCTCTCTTTACTCTCTCTCTCTCTCTTCTCTCTCTCTCTCTCGCTTTCTCTCTCTCTCTCTCTCTCTCTCTCTCTCTCTCTCTCTCTCTCTCTCTCTCTCTCTCTCTCTCTCTCTCTCTCTCTCTCACTGTCACCAGTTCCTCTCCGGACACGCCTGAAGCCAGTTACAGCGTGGTCACCATCGTAGCTGATCTGGGGACCAAAGGAGGCCAGGTGCTCTTTCTCTCCAAGGAGTCTTTCGTTTGCGTTCAGAGACATGTTTTCAACAAAAATCCTACGGGTCATTTCGCTTACGTTCCGAGGCAAGTTTTCATCGTCCTTAGCACGCAGTATTGCTTCGTTCACGTTCTGAGGCAAGTTTTCGTCATCCTTAGCACGCAGTATTGCTTCGTTCACGTTCCGAGGCAAGTTTTCGTCATCCTTAGCATGCAGTATCTCATCGTTCACGTTCCGAGGCAAGTTTTCATCGTCCTTAGCACGCAGTATTGCTTCAGTCACGTTCCGAGGCAAGTTTTCGTCATCCTTAGTACGCAGTATTGCTTCGTTCACGTTCCGAGGCAAGTTTTCGTCATCCTTAGCATGCAGTATTTCATCGTTCACGTTCTGAGGCAAGTTTTCATCGTCCTTAGCACGCAGTATTGCTTCAGTCACGTTCCGAGGCAAGTTTTCATCGTCCTTAGCACGCAGTATTGCTTCGTTCACGTTCCGAGGCAAGTTTTCGTCATCCTTAGCATGCAGTATTTCATCGTTCACGTTCCGAGGCAAGTTTTCATCGTCCTTAGCACGCAGTATTGCTTCAGTCACGTTCCGAGGCAAGTTTTCATCGTCCTTAGCACGCAGTATTGCTTCAGTCACGTTCCGAGGCAAGTTTTCATCGTCCTTAGCACGCAGTATTGCTTCGTTCACGTTCCGAGGCAAGTTTTCGTCATCCTTAGCACGCAGTATTGCTTCGTTCACGTTCCGAGGCAAGTTTTCGTCATCCTTAGCACGCAGTATTGCTTCGTTCACGTTCCGAGGCAAGTTTTCATCGTCCTTAGCACGCAGTATTGCTTCAGTCACGTTCCGAGGCAAGTTTTCATCGTCCTTAGCACGCAGTATTGCTTCGTTCACGTTCCGAGGCAAGTTTTCGTCATCCTTAGCACGCAGTATTGCTTCGTTCACGTTCCGAGGCAAGTTTTCATCGTCCTTAGCACGCAGTATTGCTTCGTTCACGTTCCGAGGCAAGTTTTCATCGTCCTTAGCACGCAGTATTGCTTCGTTCACGTTCCGAGGCAAGTTTTCGTCATCCTTAGCACGCAGTATTGCTTCGTTCACGTTCCGAGGCAAGTTTTCATCGTCCTTAGCACGCAGTATTGCTTCAGTCACGTTCCGAGGCAAGTTTTCATCGTCCTTAGCACGCAGTATTGCTTCGTTCACGTTCCGAGGCAAGTTTTCATCGTCTTTAGGATGGATTTCTTCGTCTGTGCTCTTAGCAAATGTTTCGTCAAGTACACCATGGGTCGTTTTATTCAATAATAATTTCGGAGCCAAGATTTCATCGACCAAATTTTTGGAGAAGCCTATTTTACTTGAGACATTTTCAGAGATTCCCTCGTGTTCCTTGTTGTCTTCTCCTCCCCCTCCTCCTCCTCCCCTTCTTTCTTCTTCTCCTCCCCCCTTCTTCTTCTTCTCCTCCTCCTCCCCCTTCTTCTTCTTTTCCTTCTTCTTTTCCTCCTTTTCTTCCTTCTCTGTGTCCTTCTTCTTTTTCTTCATTTCCTTCTTCTCTTCCTTCTCTGTGTCCTTCTTCATGTTGGTTTTCCTGGGGTACAGGTCGCTTGACTTCCTGTTTTCCCCTCTTCTCCTCTTCTTGGAGGCCATGGAGGTGTTTCTCCTTTCCCTCTTTCTCTCCTTCTCCGTGTTCTTTCTTCTGCTCTTCTTCTTCTTCTTCTTCTTCCTCTTCTTCGTCCAATATCTGTTCATGACCCACTCTAGCTTTCAAATCTTCAAGCTCGTTCGGGTTATTTCCGGGAGATTCGTTTTTCTTGTCACTTCCAGTTCCAGGGAGCGAGTTTCTGGTGACGTCATTTCGGGAAGGTCCGTCACTACGGTAGCCATCGTGGGCGTCTGTGGAAGTCCCATTGCTGCTCTCGTTAGTAACTGAAGACAGAAACGAACGGCATCATGGGGGGGGAGAGAGAGAGAGAGAGAGAGAGAGAGAGAGAGAGAGAGAGAGAGAGAGAGAGAGAGAGAGAGAGAGAGAGAGAGAGAGAGAGAGAGAGAGAGAGAGAGAGAGAGGAGAGAGAGAGAGAGAGAGAGATTAAGATTAAAATAATAGCCCCGTCGACAGCAAAGGCCATTTTAGGGCTGTCACCACGTTGCATCATACCACGTTACATCTCACCACGTTACATCTCACCACGTTACATCTCACCACGTTACATCTCACCACGTTGCATCTCACCACGTTACATCTCACCACGTTGCATCTCACCACGTTGCATCTCACCACGTTACATCTCACCACGTTGCATCTCACCACGTTACATCTCACCACGTTGCATCTCACCACGTTACATCTCACCACGTTACATCTCACCACGTTGCATCTCACCACGTTACATCTCACCACGTTGCATCTCACCACGTTACATCTCACCACGTTACATCTCACCACGTTGCATCTCACCACGTCACCTCACCACGTTACATCTCACCACGTTACATCTCACCACGTTACATCTCACCACGTTACATCTCACCACGTTACATCTCACCACGTTACATCTCACCACGTTACATCTCACCACGTTACATCTCACCACGTTACATCTCACCACGTTACATCTCACCACGTTGCATCTCACCACGTTACATCTCACCACGTTACATCTCACCACGTTACATCTCACCACGTTACATCTCACCACGTTACATCTCACCACGTTACATCTCACCACGTTGCATCTCACCACGTTACATCTCACCACGTTACATCTCACCACGTTACATCACACCACGTTACATCTCACCACGTTACATCTCACCACGTTACATCTCACCACGTTACATCTCACCACGTTACATCTCACCACGTTACATCTCACCACGTTACATCTCTCCACGTTACATCTCACCACGTTACATCTCACCACGTTACATCTCACCACGTTGCATCTCACCACGTTACATCTCACCACGTTACATCTCACCACGTTACATCTCACCACGTTACATCTCACCACGTTACATCTCACCACGTTACATCTCACACGTTACATCTCACCACGTTCTCACATCTCACCACGTTACATCTCACCACATTACATCTCACCACGTTACATCTCACCACGTTACATCTCACCACGTTACATCTCACCACGTTGCATCTCACCACGTTACATCTCACCACGTTACATCTCACCACGCTACATCTCACCACGTGACATCTCACCACGTTACATCTCACCACTTTACATCTCACCACGTTACATCTCACCACGTTACATCTCACCACGTTACATCTCACCACGTTTCATCTCACCACGTTTCATCTCACCACGTTACATCTCACCACGTTACATCTCACCATGTTACATCTCACCACGTTACATCACACCACGTTACATCTCACCACGTTACATCACACCACGTTTCATCTCTCCACGTTACATCATACCACGTTACATCTCACCACGTTACATCTCACCACGTTAACATCTCACCACGTTACATCTCACCACGTTACATCTCACCACGTTGCATCACACCACGTTACATCTCACCACGTTGCATCACACCACGTTACATCTCATCACGTTACATCTCACCACGTTACATCTCATCACGTATTAAAAACGGATACAAACATAAGGTAAAACAAGATCAAAGTTTATTTTGTTAAAATACGTTTTGTTAAAAATCATTTGTCAATCACAAACTTAGCAAGTAAAACCCTGACACGTCCAGGGTTAAAAATATCACAGTTGTTTACAACAAGTGAAAAGTATTGGTGTCCATCACAGTTGTTTACAACAAGTGAAAAGTATTGGTGTCCATCACAGTTGACGCAGCAGGGTGGCTCTCACAAGGACCGATGTGAACCTGCTTGGAGCAAGTTCCACAAACTTCCTCCTCCTTACATCGATCCTTGGTATGTCCATATTTCTGGCACCTAAAGCACCTGAGAGGCGATGGCACATATAAGGAGACAGGTACCCGCAGATAACCTACTTTGATGCACACAGGTAGAGTCGCTGTACAAAAGGTAAGGAAAAAAGTGTCTGTTGGCACTCGGTCTTGGCCTTTGCGCGCAAGAACCCGGTGGACATTAGTCACACCCTGGGATGCCAACTCCTTCTTGATATCCGCTTCTGAAACACCTTTCAAATCTCTGCACCTGATCACTCCCTTGCTTGAGTTCAGGGTCTTGTGTGGTGATATCTTGATTGGTCTGTCGATTAACACAGATGACTTGAGCAGCAGTTCTGAATGTTTTTTTCGATGCGCACTCGATCAAGAAGGATCCGTTCCTTAGCCTTTTCATGGATTTTGGTTCTCCGGAGAGACCCGTGACGCCTTTCGCTATTGCAAAAGGGCTCAATCCGGAGAGAGGGCGGTTTTCATCCACACCCTCCATGATCAACCAGCTAGACCAGAATCCACAAGAAGTTCTAACCTCATCATCAGAGTCAGAGTCAGTATCATGTTGTCGACTTTCGTCATCATGTCGTCTTTTCTTGCTTGTGAGAGTAGAGTTTTGTTTTGATTCCATAGGGAAAACATCATGTTTCATCCCCCCCTTACCCACCCACCATGGGGTCCAACAAGGAGCCAGGGTCAAGGGTAAATCCAACTCTTAACCCCTTTCAGGTTTCAGAGGGGATATACACCAGGAAGAACCCACCCAATCCCTTTCCACCAAGATCACGCCTAACTGCCGGGGACAGACAGCAAAACATTCGCAAGGCTTCCGAGGCAAGCGAAGCACCACCTAGTTTGACCCAACCTCACGCAGAGGCAGCCGATTGACATACACGGGTCAATGTACGCCTCATGTCTTAGAAGAAGTCCGAGCCAAAGTAACGTGTTGAGAATCCATGGGCCCTCTCAATCACCAGGATCTCATCCCCCCTCATTACAGGTCGCACCGCACGGCAAACGCGGCGGGCCTAAAGAAGACCGCAGAGAAAAGGAGAAGTGTGCAAAATAAGGCTTGATGGTTAGCGGATGACAGAAAAGGCCCCAAACGAAAGACAGAAAGATAGAAAAGAGTAAACATGATGATGAAGAATGGAGAGAATGATAAATGGAGATGAGGGCCACTCTTAGTTCTGCCCTCCAGAACTTTTCTTGAACCGTCAGAAGTTTCCCCTTCCCAAACAACGCACCACCATCGAAAAACACCACCAAATCAGACTAAGCACAATAAACACAAACTTGAGAAACTACACAAACAAATCCACTTCCGACGGAAAATAAATCCAAATACACTTTTAGAGGGGGCCATCTTCTCCTGCCCTCTCCCTCTACACTGGGAAGGTGGCTCCCACGAGGGAGAGAGAGAGGGACTCCCAGAGAGATAACAATTGAACACAATGTTTAATGTTTCAAGCCTCCGGCCTCATAACATAGAGAGAGAATGGGGAGAGAGAGAGAGAGAGATTGTTTTCTTTTTTTTCTTGCATTTTTTCTATATCTTTGTTTTTGTTCTGAGGGCTGGATGTGAAAAAAGCCGGTTATTGTGCTTATTCCGCTTTCCCTCGGTATAAACTCCAACAACATCCGTTCGTTCGTTTGTTTGCGCTCTCTCTCCATCTCTCTCTCTCTCTCATCTCCATCTCTCTCTCTCTCTCTCCTCTCTTCTCCTCTCTCTCTCTCTATAGCCTATCTGGCAGTCATTTGTCGGAAAACGACAGACAGGCAACGACAACAAAATATTTTATCAGTATGCCCACCTATCCACCACCATCCGGTCCACCGACCCAAACTCGGGCAGAATAGGTGTGAGGATGAAGAAATTAAAAGAAGAGAAGAAGAAGAAGAAGAGAAGAAGAGAAGAAGAAGAAGAAGAATGAGAAACGTGGAATTTCATAAACAAATTTTCTGTCTTCAATCTGTTGTACTATTAGTATTACAACTTCTAAAAATCAACGGCGGAGGATGAGGAAGAAGAAGAAGAAGAAAAAGAAGACGACGATCAACGTATGGAATTTCAGAACAAATGTTGTGTTTCAATCTGTTTGTACTATTATTATTAAACTTCTAATAAACGGCGGAGATAAGGAAGAAGGAAGGAAGAAGAGGAGAGACGAGACGTGGAATTTCGAAACCAAATGTTTTGTTCAATCTGTTTTGTACTATTATATTACAACTTCTAATCAACGCGGAGGATCAGGAAGAAGAAGAGAAGAAAAGAAAAAGAAACGAGAACGTGTAAATTTCGAACCAAATGTTGTGTTCATCTGTTTGTACTATTAGTATTAACACTTCCTAATCAACGGCTTCTTGGCTGCCACCATCCTTTACGGTACGGTTCTTGTCCAAGCTTCCATTATCAATGTAGGTCAAATAGGAGTGAGGTGGACAACTTCAAATCCTGCCTTATCTCACCTCTTCTTGCCTGAACTAAAGTTCGTTGTCATGTGGCAAGTTCGTCGAGTGACGTCAAATTAATAAAATCACAATGGACGCCAAAGTAGGCGGACGGAGATGACGTAAAACTTACTTAGACTTGAACTTTGCCGAAAGTTCTTTTGATGACTCATTTGAGACAAAAAACCAAGGTTTATCTCTCTCTCTCTCCGCTCTCTCGTGTCTCTCCCACTCTCTGGTCTCTCTCGTCTATGTCTGTCTCTCCCTCCCTCTCTCGACTCCTCTCCCCCCCACTCTCTCCCATCCTCTCTCTCTCTCACTATCTGTCTCTCTCACTCTCTGTCTCTCTCGTATATATATATGTCGTGTCTCTCCCTCCTCTCCCCCCCCTCTCCTCTCCTCACTGTCCTGCCCCCCCCCTCTCTATCACTGTCTCTAGCTCTTGGCTCTCTCTGTCTTTCGCTCCTCTCTCTCTCTTCTCCTCTCTCTCTCGATCTCTCTCTCTTCTCGGCCTCTCGTCACTCTCTCTCTTCTCTCTCTCTCTAGTCTCTCTCTCTCTTCTCTCTCTCTCCTCTCTCTCTCGTCTCTCTCCTCGCTCTGAGTGTGTATGTTGAGAATATGAATAGAGAGGTTTGGAGCGAAG
>CM065710.1:4733971-4748971 GCA_017654935.2 Phymorhynchus buccinoides
AGAGAGAGAGTAAGAGAGGAGAGAGTAAGAGAGAGAGAAAGAGAGAGAGAGTAAGAAGAGAGAGAGGAGAGAGAGAGAGAAAGAGAGGTAAGATGAGAGAGCTTATAGAAGTACGAGAGAGTAGAAGAGAGAGAGAGAGAGAGAGAGAGCGTGAGAGAGAGAGAGAGAGCGAGAGAGAGTACCGAGAGGAGATTATATGCTCATATGTTGCTGATGACATTATAATTTCACTTTAAATAATGGTAGTTTTGAAAAATCCTATCCATCGTGCTCCCCCCCCCCCCCGTCCCCAGTCTCTTTGTTGCCACTGTGGAAGTTCAGCTTAACCGTCGCGTATTCGCTTTTTCCGCAACTGTCTCTGTGTGTCCCCTTATATATGTCCGCGTCTCTATGTGTCCTGCTCTTGACACTGAGTCTATGTGTCGCCTTTTTTTCAAATAATTATGTCCCGTCCTCTATTGTCCCTGCCTCTATGCACTGAGTATATGTGTCCTTTTCATAATTATGTCCCCGTCTCTATGTGCCCTTGTCTCTATGTGCCCCTGTCTCTATATGTCCCCTTCTCTATATTATGTCCCCGTCTCTATGTGTCCCTGCCTCTATGATACTCGTATATGTGTCCCCTTTTCCAATAATTATGTCCCCGTCTCTATATTTCCCTGCCCTATGATATGAGTATATGGTGTTCCCTTTTCAATAATTATGTCCCCCGTCTCTATGTGTCCCTGCCTCTATGACACTGAGTTTATGTGTCCCTTTTCAATAATTATGTCCCCGTCTCTCTATGTCCTTCCTCTATTGATATCTGAGTACTAATGTGTCACCGTATTCTAATTATTTCCTCGTCTCTATTAGTGGTCCCCGCCTCTTATGACACTGAGTTTATGTGTCCCTTTTCAATAATTATGTCCCGTCTCTATGTGTCCCTGCCTCTATGACACTGAGTATATGTGTCCCTTTTCAATAATTATGTCCCCGTCTCTATTTGTCCCCTGTCTCTATATGTCCCAATACTAATAATAATACGTTAGCTTTAGAATTGTCTATATAATTTATGTACCTGGCTCTACAGGCCTTGTCCGACGATGCTTCCTCTCGCACTTCACCGGACTCTGTCACACTGGAAGAATGGGTGACACGCTGCGAAAGACTGATTGCCTCGTTGGAAATCTGCCTTAAGTGTCATTGCTGTCAGTTATTCCCGGTTCCGTGTCAGGGACGGATCGGAGGGGGGAGGTACCTGGTTTTCCGCCACCACCCCGTCCGCCACCTCCACAAAGAGAACACCCTGTCGCCCCCCAAAGTACGTATAGAAGAGTAGAGTACAAACATGACTCGATTTATGTCTGAAAAAGCATAACTGCCAATGCCGCGCCGCGTGAATGGTCTGATTGGTGTATAAGCCAAGTTACCCCCCCCCCCAACCCCCTTTATACGATTAAGAAGTGCCGTAAAAAAAGGTACACGTGCTCGCGACAGCTCATTAAAACATCTGATGGTATGCCATTTCCTGTCGAGAATTTCTCCCCCCCCTGTCGTTTGGCAATCCACAATCCACATTCCAGGTCGCCTTGTGGATCGAAATCGTATGTCAGGTAGCGACCACCTTAACCGCAAGGACACAGCGACGGGGACACAGAGAACGGGGAACACATGGAACTGATCCTCTGACCAATAATGTTGACAGAATGATCGTTTCTTGTTATTTCGAGCCAAGCCCGGTTCCCGCTTCATCTGAAGAAATGTCTGGGTTCTGGCCAGGTAGTTCTGCAAGTTTAGCCCAGAACCCCCGTGGTGACACGGACGATCTTTCGTACCAATAGACTCCCCCCTTCTGGAGTTCTGTGCTTGCAAGCCTGTCAATATCAGCCTTTTCCCTTTTCCTTACTGTCATCTTATACTATCTTTCTGCGTACTGGCTCCGCTTTGTTCGAGACATTATTGGGTGAAAATTGTGTTCAGCGAAGACAGACTTCATAGCTGGGGCTAACTATTTCTTTAGTTAGGCGCATAACGGCAGCCTGAAGCTTCTGCAGCTCATATGACAGAACTGAGCGATCGACGAAGGACAGAAGTAATTCAATCAAATCAAATCAAATCAATTCAATTTATTATCTCCAAGGAGGAAATTTTGTCGGTGCCAGAATAACAAAGACTCGACATTCAGTGCATGAATAGGAGCAAAAGTTAACATAATACACACAAAAGATCCATTATATGTGGATACATACATGGTCCTATGATAGCATGCAAGAGTTTTTTTTTCTTTAACACGATGAACCACATATAAACCTGAAAGGATCATAGTTTAGGAGGTGGATGGATCTGGGGGATGAAGGATTTTCTGTGCCCTGGTTGACTTTAAAAGTTTGGTACGACTCCAGAAGGTAATAGTTCGTATTTGTTTGTTGACAAGATTGTACAAATAATTAGCAACAACAGGACACGCATAAGCGAGTGATTGTGTGCGCTTAGGCTTGTTAGTTAATGGTCGCAGTGACACATTTTTCTTGTGCTTTGTATAATACTAATGGACAATAAAGAAACGTTTCGGTTGGAACTATTTAATCTTCATCTATATTTTCTTAATTTTTTTCAAGCCAACTTTTGTTTACCATAAATAACTTTTCATAAAATAATAGTCAGAAATATGTTGTAGTATGTGACTAAATTACTTAATATAGTTCAGTGGATAATTGCTAGATGTTCACTCCCCAAATTTTAGGGGGCAATTTTCATTTATATAATTGCGAAGGCTTTCATAGATACGCCTTTTGACGATCTAACAAATAGCACATGTTTAGGGATGCGTACTGTTTTTCAAAACCTGTTCTTTTTGTGTTGCGCGATGTGATAAGGGAGAGGGGTTTATTATGCGATATTTTACGTTTAGCATTTTTTTTGCGACTTTCCCTTTTGTGAGTATCATTTCTGGTTCAGCATATCCGTCACTAGTATACAGATGGCCTGGGTCTTCCGTGCATAGTCACGCACGCTTCTCTAGACAGTCAACACGTTTGGTATAGTATACTGGTAGAATTGAAGAACGCTAGACGCCTAATCTAATTGGGGTTACATGATCGTGCTTAACAAAAAGTAACCACGAACAATGAGTCTGAATAGAAGCCATGCTTAAAAATCCTCTGGTGAACTTGTCTTTGTGTTTCTAGTGTGTTGTTATGTGTGGTGTGTGTGTGTGCAGTGTGTTTGTGGTGTTGTGTGTGTGTGTGTGTTGTGTCTTGTGAACTGTGTGTGTGTGTTTTTGTGTGAGAACGGTGTGCTGTGTGATGCTTGTGCGTGTGAGTGGTGCGTTCATGTGTGTATTGGTGCTGTGTGTGTGTGTCGTGTGTGTGGTAGTGTGCGCGGTTTGCGCGCGGTTGCGTGTGGGTGTGTGTGTGTGGTGTGTGTGTGTGATGTGTGGTTGAGTGTTTTCGTCCATGGTCTCATCTCTAACCTTTTAACGTTGTCATTTTCTTTGGGAAATAGAAGGCGTAGGCTACATTGTTCCAAACTTTGCATGCACATAGATGTTTATGCAAGCTTTCTAACAATAATGATTTGAATAATTAAAAATACTTAAAACAACACTGTAAACAGTTAAGAACCGGATACATTTAGTGTATTCAACAGGCAACATGAGTTAGAAACTCATCAACACTGAAAGCTCGACAGCTGACTGGTAGAGTGTCAGTCTGTCATGCTAATGGTTCCGGGTCTGATTCTCGGCACGGGCACTTTTTAAAAACTTTTTTAAGTTGTATCCATTAACGATAGTTTCATTTGTACTTTAAAATGATATGGCAATCTTGTACTTTAGACACCCCCCTCAATCTTTGTTTGTTGTTGTCCCACTTGTGCTTGTTCGAGTGAGCCTTGAAGACTTTGCCTCTTGTTTTGTTTGGTTTGTTATCTCTTTTTCCAGAGCTACCGAATGTCAGAAGCTGCGGTTTCCCTTGCAGACCAAGTGAGTTTTGGGTTCGGGTAAAACAAGAAGGCCTTTTGACTTTACTCCTTTTCAAATCAGACAAAAAAACAACAGACGAGGCAAAAGATTTTAAAATTTGTATATTAGAACAATACAAGTCAAAATTTGTTTTTGAGTTTATATTTTTTAACCCTTTGGTTGGAAATAAAGATTAAATGTAAATAGTGTAAATTGTCCCCTTGACCTTAATCGATTTTTAAAGATTTATATTGCTTTTTAAAAGGTGGTCCTGGAAATTTTAATTTATAATAGCTCAGGGAGTAATACATAAAACCTTCATAAATTTTATAATAACATTTTAAACAAAAGTATATAAATCAGAGAAACTGTTGTGCGAGCCATGGCCTAAATGTCGACCTAATATTTAAAATTAGATACTGTATAATTCAGTTTCTAAAACAATATTTAAATAAATAATTCCCCCCTCCCCTCTTTCTTCCAATAACCATATATATATAGTAATGTCCCATATGATCAAACGATCGGGAGGACGTGAAACATTAATCATACACTTTACTCCAATGGCTTTTTATCATTGGTTGACGTTAGCCTGTGATGTCAGGGGACACACAGTATAATCAACTGAGTCAAAACGGACTATCTGTATATGTTCCATTGACGTATTATTGAACTTATTTTGAAAACTAATAACTTGTATAAAGAAAGGACTGCATACATATTACAAAAAAGCACAATTCCCATTTTATATTATTTGCAGTCCTTTTAAATACAAGTTCTTAGTTTTTTGACAAAAACATCAATAATAAGTCACCTAATAAGATAAAAAATAATCAAACAGTGAGGCCAAGAGAGGCGAAAGCGAAATTGTAACACAGGGGAGACTCTCTTTCTAATTAACATCCCCCTCGGCCACACAAAAGTTTGATTACGATGCCATATAATCTAGCAATGCGTATTGATCAGAGCCAAAGGGCGGCAAACGAAGCATAACTCTAAAAAAAAAAGAATGTGCCAAGCTCGCCTTTATGACCCTCCACCCACACAGTACACATCAACAATGGCGGAGAGGACCACACACAAACAGATCAATGGTTTGTGTATGCGTGCGTCTGGAATCAAGCCTTGACTTGCGGTCCGGTCCGTTCATGGATCTGTAGTCATGAGTGCTTCTGAAAGTGAAACCGTCAACACGGGTAGTACAGCATGCAGGTTAGACTAAACAGCCCATCGTCTTGGAAGCTTACTGTACTTTACACACTACAACCCATGTTAGCTGTTTAAGTCGCACACCGTGATTACGGTACCACTGGTGCCTGAACTAGCCCCCCCCCCCCCCCCCCCCCCCCCCCCCACTGTCCAGGCACAGGATTCTCCACATTCTGACTGCTTTTTATTAGTGTTCCTCATGTGTAGAGCTTCGACTTCAACAAATCTTTATTATTTCAAAATGAGAAATTAAAGATGGCAACACCCGCGATTTCAACATAAAAGACATCGCATATAACTCCCCCCGTGGGGATACCGGGGGTGTCTTTTTGTATAAATAGTTCCCCCACCTTCTGGAAGTTCTGTGCTTGCAACTTCCTCTAATCTGTCATTCTCTTTGACTCTGCCTTTTCCATTTGCTTACTGTCATCTACTAGCTTTCTGCCTTTACCAGGTCCATTCTCCTGCCTTTTTTTCACGAAACGCTTTCAAAAACATTTCCTCCTCCAGCCGAAGTCGGACTTGCTGGGCCTATAATTATTTCTTAGTTAGGCGCATAAGGGCAGCATGACGCATCTGCGCTCATAATTTGACAGGAAACTGTCTGAGCGATCGAAGAAGAAGAAGAAGGAGAAGGTCCCATAGAACAATATTTTCCAAATCATGCTTAAATATAAAACAAGACATAAAAGTACACAGCTCTACATAAGAATACACAGGTTCATATGCAATATAAAAACACATTTATGTTTAAAACATCATCTAGTATATACGACGAACACCATATTTATGTATACATTGCTATTTCCCACCCCCTCCTTTCATATTGGTCACTGCAGAGAGCACCTTGTGCAAGAGTGAATGCCATTGGTGGGTTGGGGGAAGATGCTTGAGTAATAACCAAACAAGGGGATAACTCTCGCCAACAACCCCATTTGAGGCTACTAATGGCTGCCTTTTGCAAGAGTGAATGCCCTTTTGGATGCTGATCAACAAGGGCTTAACTCTTGCCGTCCAAGGCGTTAATAACCCTACTTTGCCCAGGGCTCTCATGGACCCCCATTTGGGGTCTATGAAGTACTACAATTCTAAAGGACCCTCTAAAAAGAATGTGCAGGGGGTCCCAGGGATGCACTAGAAAAAAGTCTTTTTAGCATTCGCAATGCCTCTGGGACCCTCTATCCCGCCTCTAGGACTCTCTATGCTGTAAGTGAAGGAGTCCCTGGGACCCCTTGTTTTTTTGCGGGACGATTGGGAGCCCTGCTTGCAGTGGCACAATAGGCAAGTATTCTTTTATTGCTGTTAGGGACAGTGAAAGACCTTACAGGTGCTACACTACAACAAAAAGCAGGGATACACATTTTGGATTGGTTGTTTTTTTTACTGCTGATGAGGGGAAAAAACAACAACCAATCCAAAATTTGTATCCCTGTTTTTTGTTGTAGTGTACCACCAGTAAAGTCTTTCCCTATCCCTAACAGCAAAAAGTGAAAGAAAAAACCCTAACTTGGCCTTACTGTCTGTCAATGTCATCTACTGTCTTTCTGTCTTATCGGTGCATTCTCCTGCCTTCTTTCAAGAAACGCTTTCAAAAACATTTCCTTCAACCGAAGTCGGACATGCTGGGCATAACTATTTCCTTAGTTAGGCGCATAACGGCAGCATGACGCATCTGCGCTCATAATTGACAGAAAACAGTCTGAGCGATAATAAGAAGAAGAAGAAGAAGAAAATAAGCGTGAAAAACTAAAAGCAGTTGAAACGCGGGTGCTATGAGCTGTTTTCCCCCCCTTACTTTCAGTGAACGGGTCGTGCGATCTGCAGAGACTGCCTACACCAGACACGGAGCATCCTTAATCTGGGGAAAGTGGGTAAGTAGACTGTAGCAGTTCTACTACGCACGACTGGGAGGTCTTGGGTTCGAATCCCATCAGGGTCTTGTGGGTTTTGTTTTTTGTTTGTTTGGTTCCCCCCCCCTCTTCCCCCCCCCCCCCCCCCCCCCCCCCCCCCCCGGCCCACACCGACTCCTGTCCAGAGTGAGTGTGGACTCAGTGGGAAGACTGGGACCACACAGTCGAGCTTCATCCACTTTACGGATGTGTATTTGAGAGTGTTGCTCTTAATTTCCTGACGTAACACTGGTTGACGCCAGGATAAAATTAGTTTGATAAGGAGCTTAGAGGACAGCCCTGTCACGTTGTCTCAAATCCTATATGGACAACCACAGCGCCATCTTTTCATTAGGAATCATCATCATCATCATCAGTCATCAAGAAATATTTTTTTTTAAATGAAGAAGAAAATGAAACTGAGAAAAAATCTTCTTTGACGTCTCTCGCATCAAACCTGAGAAACGTAAAGGGGCAGATACACTGCATACGATTCGATCCCAATGCGATCCGATTGTGACGATGGCCTATGAGTGTGATTGACATGAAAAAAAACGTGTCTCAAAAAAATTATATTATTTCTCAAGCAGACCCAATAGACGAATCACATAACAAGTCTGATAACAAAAATATAGAAATTTCTTCAGATTCGTGGGGGGGGGGGGGGGGGGGGGGGGACTACAAATATAGTGAATGTATCTAAGTAGGATCTCAATCAGAATCATTTTTGTCATAAGAATTTCACGAGAAACATGCCTAACAAAATTAATGTATCACACTCGGATCGCATTGGGATCGAATCATATCCAGTGTGTCTGCCCCTTTACAATCAACAGAGATGATTTCGGATCACAACTTTTGTCCAAGGTCTCGACGAAGTCTGGAAATAAGGCCTAAAGCCGGAGTTCCTTACGCGCGATTTTAAAGGCGAAAATCAACAGCGATAATCGCCCGCGGTTCAAATTTATCGCCACCAACAATCACTCATTCTGTACACCCATAAGCGCGATAATCGCGAGCAGTCAGTCGAAAATCGCTCGCGATTTTATTTTATGGCTTGGTGAAGCGAAAAAATGCTTTTTGTCGCCGTCGAAAATAGTCTGAAAGTGGGCGGAGCTAAAACATCACGCCATTTTTTTTCGGTAGCGAGCATGGCTTCCAAAAGCGTGAAGAAATTTGTGGTAGGCCTACTGGTGAAAAACGTTGATTGCAATTCATATGGTCATATTCAACAATGGATCTACAAGTACCTCGCAAACACAAAAGCACATGTGCGGAACAAGATCAGAATAAAAGACCCTGACGCATGGAGTACCTCAGGGAAGAGTGATGTCGCCTACTCTGTTCATCATCTTCATGAACTATGTAATGAGGGAATGTTCCTTATGGATCCACGGATTTACGATGATGACCTGGTCATAATTACGTTGCTTTGCCGAGTACCTAACGTCAGCCACAGTGAGAATCCAGGAAGATTGAAGAATGGACAAAGCACCGGCTGGCTGCCCTCAACCCCAAAAAGACATCATATTATACAATCTTCAGTCTGTCAACACCAGTTCAGAACGCCGAGATAATGACTGGAGGCAAAACAAGACGCTAACCTAGGAGTCACCTTTGACCCGAGGATGACCTCAAAACAAGACGCTAACCTAGGAGTCACCTTTGACCCGAGGATGACCTCAAAACAAGACGCTAACCTAGGAGTCACCTTTGACCCGAGGATGACCTCAAAACAAGACGCTAACCTAGGAGTCACCTTTGACCCGAGGATGACCTCAAAACAAGACGCTAACCTAGGAGTCACCTTTGACCCGAGGATGACCTCAAAACATGATCAGGTTGACAGGCGTGGCATTAAAGCCAGACTGCGCCTCGCCTTGATGAAGAAGCTATCCGGTACATCATAGTAGATAGTAGATGGCTGTAAGCAAAGGGAAATGGGGTAAGGTTAGGAATAGGTTTCAGGTTTCTGGGTAGGGTTTGGGTTAGGGACAGGTCGTCTGATTAGGGTTAGGTTTTTGTATCGCATAGAGACAGATATATATATTGATGGGGATTATTCACACTCAGAAACACACAACACACACACACACACAACAAGAGTATAAATTATCTTGATATTTCGTCCTTGGACTTTTTCAAGGTCTCAAGGTCAGAGGAATGAATTGACGGGGATATTATAGAGTTGGGTGCACATAGAGCCACAGACGGGGAGGCACAACACTACATAGTCTCTTACGTTTCTCTCTCCAGAAACCCCCCCACAACGTATCCTAAATCGGGACTTTCCTGGTATTGCAACACCTCCAGGATCGTCCCATCATCTTGTTGAATGTTCCATATGTGCCTGTTCCAGGCCGGAGGAACGTCCAGAGAAAATTCAAGAAAAAGTATAATTGTGCAAATCATGCCATGAAAAAGACAACTGATAGAATCTGGCCAATCTGGCAAAACATGGTCTGTGGGATATAACTCTCTTGACCGTGTTAGAGCAAAAAAAACAGAATATCAGAGTTATTCCTCTTCATCTGATGACGTCATCAGTGATGTCATCAAGTCAGTACGTGATACGTTTATGGCAGTCAAAGAGTTTTAAACGGACTTTTTCTGCTCTCCAGAAAACCCAGGGTTAGGCAAACACTGCCAAAGCTTGGTGAACGAAGAGACACCCTGCTGTGGGGCTACCAACGGACTGAGGACTTCCACCCAGACTGAGTTCCTCGCCAGCGACCAGCTCCTCTGCTGGTACAGCGGCCACAAAGGCAATGAACCCATCGGCCCCTGGCTTTTCGTTGACCTGGAGTCCGTCTACACCTTGTATCAATTCCGGCTGTACATTCCTCATAGCGAGCGTAAGTGAGCTTGGTTTGTATGCTGATACAGTGGAATCTCTCTTATAAGACCTCCCATATAAGACCTACTCCTCTGAGACATTGCCCTTCTTTGTAATTATCAAAATTACCTCCATTAAAAGACCCCAAGTTGTCAGAGTTGGCAGTCATGTATCGGAAAAGGTCATTTTAAACACTGGTGCCCCCCCAAGGATGTGTATTATATCCCTTGCTATTTACATTGTTTACCAATGACTTTCGCTCTGTAAACCCATCTGTTGCAGTTATTAAGTTTTCTGATGATACTACTATGGAGGGGCTCATTACTAATGGCGATGAGGCAGGGTACAGGGATGAAGTTGAAAAGATGGTTGACTGGTGTGCCACTAACAATCTTGAGCTCAATGTTTCCAAAACTAAAGAAATGATAGTTGATTTCAGGAAAAAGAAAACTCCTCTCCCAGCGTTATCTGTTAAAGGTCAGGTAGTTGAGCAAGTAGAATTATTTAAATTCCTAGGTGTGCACATTTCAAATACATTAAGCTGGGAAGTCAACATCACATCATCCTGCAAAAAGCACTGCAGAGACTATTTTTTTCTAAGACAGCTCAAGAAATTTAGGATAAGTACAGCAGTCTTGACACAGTTCTATCGATCTGTCATCGAAAGCATACTCAGTTTTTCAATATATGTCTGGTATGGATCAGCTTCAGTTAAAGATAAAAAGAAAACTCCATCAAGTCGTCAAGACATATTCAAAAATCATAGGTCACAAACTGCCATCCCTAGATAACATCTATAGTGTGCGCATAAGACGCAAAGCTAAGTCCATCATATCTGATTGCACACACCCAGCCAACCATCTGTTTCAACCACTCCCTTCTGGTAAAAGGTTCTGTTCTTTTTAAGTGCAAATCTAACCGCCTGAAGAAACAGCTTTTACCCCTCTGCTGTCAGAGCCATCAATACTCAGTAGGCTCACCTCCCTAGGAGTATTTTTGTATCCTATTATGCTCAGACTTGTGTTAATCGGTGTGCCTGCATGCTCGCGGTCTTGTGTGTGAGTGCGTGTGTGAGGAGGTGGGACATGTGTTGGTATAAATGTGTATGCACGTGTATGTGTGTGTGTGTTGTTGTGTATGTGTAGGTGTGCGTCTGAGAGAAAGAAAGAATCTGAGAGAGAGAGACTGATACACGATAATGTAATCTTTTTTTTTTTTTCTTTTCTCTCCACCCCCCCCCCCCCCTTCCCCCCGTCTTATATTGGTTGTCCATTCGATGTGCATGCTTTCGTTGTTGTTGGATTGTGTCTTGTGCAAAACCAAAATGATTTCCTTTGTAATACGATGCATTGGCTGATTAAAGAATCTTGAATCTTGAATTATAAGACCCTCCCTTATGAGACCCCACTTTGGGTGATTTTTGAAGGTCTTATAAGGGAGGTTCCACTGTATAGCAAATTTACAAAACCAATAAGCTTGCGAATTTCGTGGTGAAAAAAAGAGAGAAAATCAGTAGATTTCCAAAGTTACTGTTTCATTGGGGTTTTTTTGAACTTCCTAAAAATGTCAGGAAATTTGAAAAGCTCTTACATTTTGCATGCATTTTTTTTCATAAATGTATTGAAGCGTTGATATTGATGTTCACAATGATCCAGGAGCTGGGGGAAAAATCCACCGCAATGGTTTCTTTTAAAGGGACACCCTGACGGATGAGTGTTTGCAAGAAACACGTCCAGATCACCAGAAGAAAACACCATTTACAGAGATCGCAACACTCACTTTGCTCTGGTTTCCTAGAAATTAAACCGTCAAAACGGTGATTCCTCCTTGGCGGAGGTGCTGGAAGTCAAATTATTTCACCCAAAGAATGGCCGCCTGTGTTTAGACCAAATCGTTTGCACGAACTTTTCGCAATACAAGGCTTTTTATTTTTATTTTTTTAAATTTTATACAGTTTATCTAAAGGAGTTTCGCTCACAACAAAGGAAATAGCTCTTTTTTTTTTACTGCACTGCAAAAAAAGAAAACGCTTCAACCACAATGAGTGGCCTCCACCCACCCTATCCAAAATGGCTACTCTCTCCGGCATCTCCACCAAGGAAAAATCGCCGTTTTGACAGTTTAATTTCTAAGAAACCAGAGCAAAGTGAGTGTTCCGATCCTTGAAAAGGCTGTCTTACTGGTGATCTCGACGTGTTTCTTGCAAAAACTCATCCGTCCGAGTCCACCTTTAAGAATTTAAGCACATAGTTTTTGATGAGTACCAATTCACCCTAGCTCTCTCTGTGTTGCGACCGTATTTGGCAGATTGATGGCACAATTGCTTAAAGAGGATGTTGGGATGCTGGGTAACTGCCATATTCATGACCTTGACCTTGTCCTTTGACCCTGAAATTGTCTATTTGTATGACGCTAGTCCCTGGCACACTAGCTTAAAGAGGATGTTGGGATGCTGGGTAACTGCCAAGTTCATGACCTTGACCTTGTCCTTTGACCCTGAAGTTATCCATTTGTATGACGCTAGTCCCTGGCACAATAGCTTAAAGAGGATGTTGGGATGCTGGGTAACTGCCAAGTTCATGACATTGACCTTGTCCTTTGACCCTGAAGTTATCCATTTGTATGACCGCTAGTCCCTGGCACAATAGCTTAAAGAGGATGTTGGGATGCTGGGTAACTGCCAAGTTCATGACCTTGACCTTGTCCTTTGACCCTGAAGTTATCCATTTGTATGACGCTAGTCCCTGGCACAATAGCTTAAAGAGGATGTTGGGATGCTGGGTAACTGCCAAGTTCATGACCTTGACCTTGTCCTATGACCCTGAAATTGTCCATTTGTATGACGCTAGTCCCAGGTCTATAAGAACAGGACTACATTGGAACGGGAACGACGGCAGAGCGGTTCTATGTCTGAGTGAATGAGTGCATGTGGGCGTGTATGTGTTTGTGTATGCGCACCGCGTGTGACAAAAACTTCTCCCACTTCACGGCACCTAAACTACTTATTCGGTCTTAACAACACTTGGCAGAATGGTTTCTTAGGCTGCGATGTTCACAAGGGGATGCGATCTATTCGGATGCAAAAAAGGTCTTAAAAACGCCACAGCATCAGAGGGAGTTTGTTCCAAGTAGATGGGGCCTGAAAAGAAAAGGATCTCTCGCCATAAGTTTTCGTTTTAATTGAGGGAAGCTGTAGAAGACGAGAATCAGAAGAAGAACGGAGCTGACGAGATGGAATGTGAGTATGAAGTAGATCAGACAGGTAAGTAGGAGCAGAGCCGGAAATGACAGCAAAGCTAATACTTGAATAATGTATAACAAAAACAAGGACATCTATGCCTAGGTTATTCCCATTTTTTAACATTTCATTTAAAATGCCACCAGGGCCTGCACATTTACCTGTCTTTAGATCACTAATTGCTTTTTTTACTTCTTTTTTTGGGGGGAGTAGGGTCATTAAATAGAGGCTCATTAATTAATGTTATCGTTGTGTGCTTCTATGTTGTTATCGTTCCAATCCTCAGTGTCATCAAATGAGCTAAAACATAAAAAAAGTGGCTGTGCCATTGATCTATTGAGATTTGGTTATAAATAGTTGATTTCCTGTTGATGGTCCTTAATGTTGACCGAAAAGATTTAGCGTCTTTTAATGAGTCTTTCAACTTTTCCAGTTTAGAAAGATCATGCTTTTCTTTCTTCTCTTTCCTTAAATCAATATACTCTTTTAATGCATTTATATACATTTTGTGACGATTAGCTTTATCAGTCTTAGACCGTTGATAATTTATCAAAAGGCGTTTGACTCTCTTTTTCATTATTTCACAGTCTTTATCAAACCAATCATTTTTATAAGTTTTCGTTCCCCCCACATTTCGTACCATACACGCAGCTGCTCCGTACAAAGCACCAGTAAACAGATCCACACACTCATCCCCATCACCCTCCAACCACTCCTCTGCTCGCATCAGACTTTCCTTAAACACATCAGATTCCAGTTAATTCACAAAATGATCAACACATTCTTCATTCCACACAATCTTATCTTCTCCACATTCACTCTGGTCACTGTCTTTTTACAATGATTGTGATGTAAAAACGGTATTCTTATTTTGGAAGAGAAGTTACAACATTTGATTCAAGATGAAAATGCTTATGTTATTGTTTGTGGCGATTTAAATGCCAGAACAGGATGCGAGCAGCCAGTTGTGGATAGCATGTCAAGTTATCTAAACCCTAGGGATGATAGTGATTGTGATGAACTTTATGCACGTCAGTCAAAAGATGAAATTGTTAATGATTTGGGGAAAAGGTTCTTGGATTTCTGTTTGATGTCTGATTTAGTCATTTTGAATGGTTGTTGTGAGGGAGACTCATTTGGAGGTTACACATATATTTCACTTCACGGGAGCAGTACTATTGAGTATTTTGTTGTGTCTGAAGAACTAGCACCAGATTGTGATGTATGTGCTAGTGATAATTTACAATCATGGCACCTCCCCGTGGAACTAAGATGGAAGAAAGGAGTGACTGAGAGAGAGAGAGAGAGAGAGAGAGAGAGAGAGAGAGAGAGAGAGAGAGAGAGAGAGAGAGAGAGATAATTGAATTGAATTGAATTGAATTGAACCTTTATTTTGCAACGGTAAAAGTATTGGCATACAGTAGCCATTTTTTTCATACTTGCCGTTAACATACACAAACAAATAGATGAAACAGAAAGCGAACTGATACTACCAAAAATATAGTCTTAAAGCACATAATCATATGAATGTACGTTAATAAACAGATAAACACACAAAAATGAAGCATAATCATCCATAGTACAAAAAAGAAAAGAACTCAACAATAGAGCATATGACACAAATATTAAGATCATTGCATGGATAGCAAACACTGTTGTCACCTCCCCGTGGGACTAAGATGGAAGACTGATCGTGACTGAAGAGAGAACTCAGAACTCAGAACTCAGAAACTTTATTTTACAAGGAAAAGAATTTAGGCTGGGCCTAGTCTTCCATTCTGTCCTTGGTTCTAAGCATGCAATACATAACTACTACTATAAATGAACACTGAGACACAGGAAAATCGCCAACAAAAAAATAACAACAAACAGTAATATAGCAACG
>CM065710.1:4751471-4757042 GCA_017654935.2 Phymorhynchus buccinoides
CCCAAAGCGCTTTACAATCAATTATTCATCAACAGACAACAAAAACAACATTCAAGAGTGACACCAACCAGCAACAGCGCATATACAAAGCAACTCTCTCTCTCTCTCTCTCTCTCTCTCTCTCTCTCTCTCTCTCTCTCTCTTCTCTCTCTCTCTCTCTAACACACACACGCTCACGCACACACGCACACGCACACACACACGCACACACACACACACACACACACACACACACACATAAACACACACAATTATTGACGCCAACTCGTTCATACCCCATTCGGTAAGCCACAGCAACTGAGCCGCATGGACTGACCACATACACCAACACACATACACAAACACCCTCACACACAACGTACGCACGCAGACAGACACACAGACACACACACACACACACGTGCACACACACAACCCACAAAACCAAAATACACACAAGCACACATGTATGCACACATTCATGGTCACACACACACACACACACACGCACACACACACACGCACACACACACACGCACACAAAACACACAGCACAAACCTCTTATTCAATCCTCCCTCACTTGCACACAACGATAGACAACTGATCAAATAGTTAGGGCGCAGTAGGAAAAAGATGGGTTTTAAGAGAGGTTTTGAATGAGGAGACTGAGTTGGAGTGTCGGAGAGGAGAAGGCAGAGAATTCCACAGAGATGGTGCTTGACAAGAAAAAGAACGTTGACCAGCAGATTTGAGACGGATGGAGGGAATGGAAAGAAGACGAGAATCAGAAGACGAACGTAGTTGGCGAGCTAGGACATAGAGATGAAGAAGATCAGAGAGATACAGGGGAGCTTGATCATTCAGTGACTTGAAGGCAAGGAGGAGAATTTTGTAGTCAATACGTGATTGAACTGGGAGCCAATGTAGGGAACGAAGAACCGGAGTGATGTGATCGTACCTAAGGGAGCGAGAAATGAGACGAGCAGCATTATTCTGGACCCGTTGGAGCTTAGAGATGAGAATTGATGGACAGCCAGCAAGAAGTGAGTTACAGTAGCCAAGGCGAGACAGGACAAAAGCACATACTAGAGTCTTCATGGCATCCTGAGAGAGGAAACGGCTGATGGAACTAATTCTTCGAAGTTCTAGATAGCAAGCCTTGCAAACATTGGAAACATGCTGTTTATGTGAGGAATGGAGGGTGGGGGTGGGGGTTGGATGGGGGGGGGGGGGGTAGTAGTCTAGAGAGAGAGAGACAGAGAGAAGAAAGATAGAGAGAGAGCGCCATTCAGGTAAGGCTGACATTGACAAGAGCAGTCACCCAAAGGAAGGAAGGAAGGAAGAAAGGAAGGAAGGAAATTGAGATGGGTCTTTATCTTCTAACCTAAACAGACAGCAGTGGTACCAGACATGCCTAATTGGTCTCATGGGTCTGCAGTACAAGCGCTCGCCAGATTTATAGTGCGTCTCATAACCCCCGAGTAGTAATTATAGTACGAAGTTTTAATGCGTCTGTCACGCACATTTGACGCACAGAATGGGGAGCCCTGGCCGCATGCATATATACACACGCACACACAATCATGCACATGCATTACATTGCCTGAATGCAGACATTGAAACTTGGACAATCCTAACAGGATATTGATACATATATATCAATATATCTCTCGACAATATAATTTCTCGACAAATTAGAACTTACGAAGGATTTGTTGTGTTTTTTTCTTCATATAGATATATATATATATATAAACGTACAAGAATTGAAGAAGAAAAAACAACCACACCATTAATCTTTCCTATATATATATATAGTTTGCTTTAATAAAACTGTGTTTGTGTCCAATGTATCAGTTTGTGAACTTAAGAAAGAAACTCAATAACTTTAATTTTAACTTTACGATTTGTTCTGTGTTCTGAAAAGAATAAAAGAAAATAATGTGCTGATTTACTTTTTCTCCCAATGGGGGAGATAGACAATGCCTATGCAAATACAGCTGTTTCGTCTTTTGAGAAAGACTCTTCAGTCTGCATATCGGCCTGCAAAGAATGTCCACAGTGAACATTCAAACTGAGCTAGAAGACTTTCTACAAGAGAAAGGTTGTCCTCTTTGCACCAGATTGAAAGTCCACAATAAAAGCAAACCAGCACTTAATTCAAAAGAAATGGTAAAAATATTGTGTAAAATAACAAAAATAATAATGTTCTAAAATTACAATCCCTCGAAGAGAGTAGAAGAGATGGGATGCCATGTTGGTGGATCCAGTGAAGGATTCAATAAGGGAGGTCATAGAAATCGTAGTAAACACCAAAATATATATATATATATATATATAATATATATATTTGTAGCTCTTATTAATGGTTTCTTGTTCCTTTTAATTGATCGTCTGGTTTTATATAAGGGTGTGTGTGTGTGTGTGTGTGTGTATTGTGGTACTTTTATCGATACGACGTGCATGTGTGTGTAAAACATTGGCTAGATGTGGACCATAGTCTTCCGAACGCCCAAAGTGGACGATATATCCTGTTGATCAAACCAACGTGGCGGGACGGGCCTATGGCTATATGCGACATCGTCTTCAAGAGTAAGTTTATCAGTCTCTGTGTCTGTCTGTGTTACCATTGAATGGATAGTGTTGAGTTGTTGTGGTCCGACTTGACTTGGTAGCCTTCCTTTGACAGGCTTTAAAGGGGTACCCTGACGGATGAGTTTTTGTAAGACACACGTCGAGGTCACCAGGAAAACACCCTTTACGGAGATTGCAACACTCACTTTGCTCTGTTTTCCAAGAAATCAAACCGTCAAATCGGCGATTTCTCCTTGGCGGAGGTGCTGCAAGTATTTTTTTTTTAAACAAAGAGAAGTGCGTGTGACCGCTCCTTCTCTTTTTCTAATGGCCGCCTGATTTAAGACCAAATCGTTTGCACACGAAATGTCCGCAATACACGCCTTTTTATTTTGTTTATTTTTTAATCTTATGCAGTTTATCTAAAGGAGTTTCGCTCACAACAAAGGAAATAGCTCCATTATTTTTTTTTACTGCACTACAAAAAAAAGTAAAAAGCTTCAACCACAATGGGATTGGCATCCACCTACCCCACACACAATGACTACTATCTCCGCCAAGGAGGAATCGCCGTTTTGATGGTTAGATTTCTAGGAAACCAGAGCAAAGTAAGTATTCCGATCCTTGAAAAAAGGCTGTCTTTCTGGTGATCTCGACGTGTTTCTTGTAAAAAAAACCTCCTCCGTCAGGGTCCACATTTAATTTCCTTTTAAACAGTAGATTATGTTAGACTCTCTCTCCCAGATCTTTCCTTTGTATTCAAACACGAAGACGTTCAGATGGAGTTTCTCTTTTATTCAGCTCCCAATGTTGCATCAGTAATCTCCCTCCCAGATCTTTCCTCCTCTGTAGTCAAACACGAAGACGTTCAAATGGAGTTTCTATTGTAGTCAGCTCCCAATGTTGCATCAGTAATCTCTCTCCCAGATCTTTCCTCCTCTGTAGTCAACACACGAAGACGTTCAAATGGAGTTTCTCTTGTAGTCAGCTCTCAATCAGTTGCAACATTTCTGCTAGCCAACAATTTTCTGAACTGAACTACACAGAATCAATCACAAACTACCAAGAATTCTAAGGTCTATAATGTCTTTCTCAACAGTGACTTCTTTACTTAGTTGTAAAAAATGTGATTGCGATTAGAAAGAAGTGTACACATTTTGAAAAAAGTGTTGCAGTATATATGGCTTTGGTTGGAGTGTTAAAAATGAACTATGATGATGAAACTGTAAAATCCCTTGCTAAATACATTGCAGAAGCTTTGAATATTAGTACAAAAGAAAATAAATTATAGGAAGAACATGAACAAAACATTCTTAATTAAAAGACTTGAATAACTTAGTTCACATGTGTTATAAGAGTGTGATATGCTTGATTTGATGTAGGATTGGATGATCGAGATAAACATTATTTTGCGTTTATTTCCTTTTTTCATCGAATACGGTACACATATGGTAGAATTATGTGACACGTTTGGTTTGATATATGATTGGATGGTCGAGGTAAACATTCATTTGCTTTTATTTATTTTCGTTTCCATGGACTAATGTCATTCACATATGGGAGTGATATGCTTGATTGATATATGATTGGATAGTCGAGATAGACATTATTTTGTTTTTATTTCCATTTGCATGTCTTAATTGATTGTTTTATTTTTGTTCTATGCGCACCCCCACGTCATCCAAACTCTGTAAGCCAGTGACATTCAACAGTTCAGTGTTCAGTGTTCAGTGTTCTCAACAGTGGGTGACTGCCTAAGAACAATGCTTCAAATATATGATGTACAGAGTCGCTTCCCTTCCAAAAAGATCTATTCTAGAAACAGCTTTAATATTCTCGATTTCACCATCTTCCAAAACTTATCTAAATGTTAAAAAAAACCACCTAATAACTCAGCTACCACAATCATAATTACGATTAAAAGCCAAAACAGAACTTATAATTAATTAGGCATTACAAAAATTGCAAGTTATTTTAAGTTTCATTTTCTGCTTGTAAGTGACCGAAAAATCAACGACTTTCATGAACTCTTTCCAACTTTAAGTCCAATCCAAGCACAGGTGAAACTAAATATAGAAAAGAATTACCCGATTAAAACGACAGTAACCAAATCTCGACATTTCTTCACGTTTCCATGCAATCTCTTTCCAATCAAATACATATACAAAACCTTTATAAATATGATATATCCACGTTACACAGTGACAGGCTCTCTGTCTCTCTCTCTCTGTGCAATTATTGTAATATTTTTGTTGTATGCTCTGTTGTTGAGTTATATTGTTTGTACTATGAATGCGTTTTTAGTCTGATGATGGTGTACTTGTAAGTCGTGGATATGCAAAATTAATTATCTGCTTTTTCCTTGACAAATCCTGCTGGATTTCTTTTCTTTTCTACCTCGCGTACTTTTTTGAAAGTTTGAATTACATGTACTTGTTAATTGTTGTTGTTCTTCTTCTTCATCTATTTCTTCTTCTTCTTCTTCTTCTTATTCGTCCTTCTTCTTCTGTTGTTTTTTTTGTTTTTGTTCTTCTTCTTCTTCGTTTTCTTCTTCTTCTTCGTTGTCGTCGTTGTCTTCTTACTATTCTTCTTTTTCTTTTTCCTTCTTCTTCTTCTTCTTCTTTCAGCTTGTAAGCCCGGGACGTGGTCTAGTAGAAGTGACAGTGACCCCAACACCTGTAAGCCTTGCCCACCCCCTGAGGATCACGACTATGCCTGTGACAACTACTTTGGACCTATAGACAGTAGTAAAAGTGGTTGTGTGTGTTGTGCGTGTGTGTCTGTGTCGTCGCGCGTGTGAGTGCGTGTGTGGGTGCTTGTTGTGTGTGGTGGTGTGTGTGTTTGGTGGTGAGTGTGTGTGTTGTTTATGTGACTCTCTCTCTCTCCTCTCTCTCTCTCTCTCTCCTTCGTCTTCTCTCTCTATCTCTCTCTTCTCTCTTCTTCTCTCTCTCTATTGGTCCTTCAAGAATACTTTTGAGATGGAAAACACAAATTATCTGATGAAATTTCGCACAAGT
>CM065710.1:4757542-4760042 GCA_017654935.2 Phymorhynchus buccinoides
AAGTTCTAACGCTCATCATCATAGTCAGAGTCAGTATCATGTTGTCGACTTTCGTCATCATGTCGTCTTTTCTTGCTTGTGAGAGTAGAGTTTTGTTTTGATTCCATAGGGAAAACATCATGTTTCATCCCCCCCTTACCCACCCACCATGGGGTCCAACAAGGAGCCAGGGTCAAGGGTAAATCCAACTCTTAACCCCTTTCAGGTTTCAGAGGGGATATACACCGGATAGAACCCACTCAATCCCTTTCCACCAAGATCATGCCTAACTGCCGGGGACAGACAGCAAAACACTCGCAAGGCTTCCGAGGCAAGCGAAGCACCACCTAGTTTGACCCAACCTCACGCAGAGGCAGCCGATTGACGTACACGGGTCAATGTACGCCACCTGTCTTAGAAGAGGTCCGAGCCAAAGCGACATGTTGAGAGCCATGGGCCCTCTCAATCACCAGGATCTCATTCCCCCTCATTACAGGTCGCACCGCACGGCAAACGCGGCGGGCCTAAAGAAGACCGCAGAGAAAAAGAGAAGTGTGCAAAATAAGGCTTGATGGTTAGCGGATGACAGAAAAGGCCCCAAAAGAAAGACAGAAAGATAGAAAAGGGTAAACATGATGATGAAGAATGGAGAGAATGATAAATGGAGATGAGGGCCACTCTTAGTTCTGCCCTCCAGAACTTTTCGTTCAACCGAGAGAAGTTTGCCCTTCCCAAACAATGCACCACCACCGAAAAACAACACCAAATCAGACCAAACACAATAAACACAAAAACTTGAGAAACTACACAACAAATCCACTTCCGACGGAAAATAAAAAGCACTAGAGGCCAGCTAAGCTCCCTCACCACGGCAAGGTGGCAGCCACGAGGGAGAGAGAGAGAGAGAGAGAGAGATAACCAATTGAACACAATTTTAAATGTTTTTCAGGACTCCGGCCTAAAACATGAGAGAGAGGGGGAGAGAGAGAGAGAGAGATTGTGTTCTTTTTTTCTTGCATTTTTCTATATCTTTGTTTTTGTTCTGAGGGCTGGATGTGAAAAAAGCCGGTTATTGTGCTTATTCCGCTTTCTCCTCGGTATAAACAACAACAACATTCGTTCGTTCGTTTGTTTGCGCTCTCTCTCTCTCTCTCTCTCTCTCTCTCTCTCGTCTCTCTCTCTCTTCTCTCTCTCTCTCTCTCATGCTATCTGGGCAGTCATTGTCGGAAAACGACAGACAGGCAACGACAACAAGATATTTTATCAGTATGCCCCACCTCCACCACCATCCACCGACCCAAACTCGGGCACAGAAGGAGGGGGAGGATGAAGAAGAATAAAAAGAAGAGAAGAAGAAGAAGAAGAAGAAGAAAGAAGAAGAAGAAGAAGACGACGATGAGAACGTGGAATTTCATAAACAAATTTTCTGTCTTCAATCTGTTGTACTATTAGTATTACAACTTCTAAAAATCAACGGCGGAGGATGAGGAAGAAGAAGAAGAAGAGAAGAAGAAGAAGAAGACGACGAGAACGTGGAATTTCAGAACCAAATGTTGTGTTCAATCTGTTGTACTATTAGTATTACAACTTCTAATAAACGGCGGAGGATAAGGAAGAAGAAGAGAAGAAGAAGAAGAAGAAGACGAGAACGTGGAATTTCAGAACCAAATGTTGTGTTCAATCTGTTGTACTATTAGTATTACAACTTCTAATCAACGGCGGAGGATAAGGAAGAAGAAGAGAAGAAGAAGAAGAAGAAGACGAGAACGTGGAATTTCAGAACCAAATGTTGTGTTCAATCTGTTGTACTATTAGTATTACAACTTCTAATCAACGGCTCTTGGCTTGCCACCATCCTTTACGGTAACGTTTACCTTGTCCAAGCTTCCAGTACAATGTAGTCAATATGGTGATGTGGACAACTTTCATCCTGCCTTCATCCTCACTCTTCTTGCCTGAACTAAAGTTCGTTGTCGATGTGCAAGTTCGTAGAGTGACGTCAAATTAGATAAAATCACAATGACGCCAAAGTAGGGGGACGGAGATGACGTAAAACTTACTTAGGACTTGAACTTTGCCGAAAGTTCTTTTGATGACGTCATTTGAGACAAAAACCAAGGATTTATCTCTCTCTCTCTCTCTCTGTGTCTCTCCCACTCTCTGTCTCTCTCTCTATGTCTGTCTCTCCCTCCCTCTCTCACCCCCCCCTCTCTCCCTCCCTCTCTCTCTCTCTCTCTCTGTCTCTCTCTCACTCTCTGTCTCTCTCTATATCTATCTCTCTGTCTTTCTCTCCCCCCCCTCTCTCTCTCCACTGTCTCTGCCCCCCCCCCTCTCTCTATCACTGTCTCTAGCTCTCTGGCTCTCTCTGTCTTTCTCTCTCCTCTCTCTCTCTCATCTCTCTCTCTCTCCTCTCTCTCTCTCTCTCTCTCTCTCTCTCTCTCTCTCTCTGTCCTCTCTCTCTCTCTCTCGTCTCCTCTCTCTCTCTCTCTCTCTCTCTGAGTGTGTATGTGTGAGAATATGA
>CM065710.1:4787542-4792542 GCA_017654935.2 Phymorhynchus buccinoides
TGAAGCAATATTTGGTTGATAATCATTTCGCTATGAACGGTATTCATTATTGCATAGCATGATGTCCAATATTAATAGCCACATTATCACCATTGTTTATGCACCCTTTACATGTCCTCCCCTTCACCCGTTCGTCGTTCCCCATTGTACTGTGGCCCAAGGCCGAAGCGCAATTAAAAACCTTTCAGTGTTCAGTGTTCAGTGTTCTCTCTCTCTCTCTCTCTCTCTCTCTCTCTCTCTCTCTCTCTCTCTCTCTCTCTCTCTCTCTCTCTCTCTCTCTCTCTCTCTCGCACGCACACACGCACAGTGACACCGTCTAATATCACGAGAAATGGGTAGACGTTAAAATGAAAGAAACACCCACCCCTACCAAACGTCCCATACCTCCCACCCTGCCCTCTTCTCCTTCCTTTTTTGTGGTAACATAATACCTCTTTCCCTGTTCGAAGTTGTCTTTCATACAGAAAAGAGAGAGAGAGAGAGAGAGGGCGAGAGAGAGAGGGCGAGAGAGAGAGAGAGAGAGAGAGAGAGAGAGAGAGAGAGAAACAGACAGACAGACAGAAGAGAGAGAGACAGACAGACAGAGAGACACATAGACATACAGAGACATGAGACACAGAGAGAGAGAGAGACAGACAAAGGCAGAGAGAGAGAGAGAGAGAGAGAGAGAGAGAGAGAGAGAGAGAGAGAGAGAGAGAGAGAGAGAGAGAGAGAGAGAGAGAGAGAGAGAGAGAGAGAGAGAGAGAGAGAGGGTTACATTCGAACGCTTTATTGCATCGCTATGTACAACACGCTTCGCTGCGGGCAACAACTCTTTATAGTCCATGTAGAGATACAAATCAGTGCTACATTCGAACGCTTTATAATAGCATCGCTACAGAACGCTTCGCTGTGGGCAAGGAGACATTTAGAGTCCATGCAGAGATGCGAATTAGCGTTACATTCGAACGCTTTATAGCATCGCTACAAAACGCTTCGCTGTGGCCAACGCAATATTAGTGTCCATGCAGAGATAGAAACCAGAGTTACATTCAAACGCTTTATAGCATCGCTACAGAACGCTTCGCTGTGGGCAACGCGACATTAGTGTCCATGCATAGATACAAATCAGCGTTACATTCGAACGCTTTATAGCATCGCTACAGAACGCTTCACTGTGGGCAACGACACATTAGAGTTCATGTAGAGATACAAATCAGCGTTGCATCCGAACGCTTTATAATAACATCGCTACACATTAGAGTTCATGTAGAGATACAAATCAGCGTTGCATCCGAACGCTTTATAATAACATCGCTACAGAACGCTTCGCTATGTGCAATCCTACAATAGTGTCCATATCGCTTTATAATAGCATCGCTACAGAACGCTTCGCTATGTGCAATCCTACAATAGTGTCCATATCGCTTTATAATAACATCGCTACAGAACGCTTCGCTATGTGCAATCCTACAATAGTGTCCATATCGCTTTATAATAGCATCGCTACAGAACGCTTCGCTATGTGCCACGCGACATTAGTGTCCAGATCGCTTTATAATAGCATCGCTACAGAACGCTTCGCTATTAGTGTCCAGATCGCTTTATAACTAGAATCCACGATGTAACCGGCACGGTATCATTCAGAATCATACTTTACCCTAAGCTGTATCAGATTCTAGATAACAGAGAAAAGGGGGTGGGTGGTAGGGAGTGGGAGGGAGAGGGGTGGACTAGGGAAAGGGAAGGAGAGGTGGGGGGGGGGGGGGGTCGTTGTATACTGATCTGCTCCATGGACACTACATTAATATAACGTCCATGTCTGCTCCAATTTTAACCCTTCCCCTACCCCGTGGGTGTGTTTGCACCCATAGTTTTACTTTTTGCTTCGTAGTTTCAAAACCGTTCATTGAATCTTACCGGAATTTTATGACGTTGTCAATGAAAGATTCGAGCATGCGCACCCCAAAATTCAAGCATTTGTGTTGAAAAACAAGCGAGTAAATAAACAACAAAGTCGTCGTTTGCGGATGTCCCCTTTGTACAATAATGATAGAGACGGGCGTACACTGATACGTCCCCACGTAGCGGGGGTTGATGCAGTATTAGCTGCTGTGGTGGACACATAGGATACGAATCAATACCCTGGTTGTACACAATCATCGCTATCAGTCCGTTAAGAGCCAGCCACGCTGCATAGAATTCGATTTCCAAATGGCGATCCGATTGTGGCGATGTCTGTGAGTCGTGATTCACGTGAAATACTTCCGTCCGAAAATTAGTTATGCTATTTGTGTTCACTATGCTCAAGTAGTCCCGAATAGAAATAATATGTTTGATACAAAAACACAAATATTTCATTAGATTCGTGTACAGGGGGGGCTGCAAATATTATATTAAACAAAACTAGCAGGATTCTTCTTCTTCTTCGCGTCAGGCAGCCAACTTCATCAGGCTGAAGATTATGCTGCACGTTGGGGGGTAGTAGGCCTAAGAAGACAAGAAATTAGAAAGATGAGGAAATAGAAGCATAGAAGCATATAGTCTGATCGCTTCTCGGCCTTTTGGCTAAGACAGTGATTCAGGAACATAAATTTTTGTTTATACCCTGGTTGGTTTGTTCAGCCCGTCGTACATGGCGAAAGCCGATACGCGACGTTAAACTGAACTTCCAATAGAAGCAGCCTAATGGAAAAAAGGAAAGTAAACATAAAATAAAACCTAGTGTGGACCGTAGGGCGAACCCCGACCGGCACAGCTCCTCCCCTTCACTTACCACTACTTTGATCTATGGCCCCTAGTTCCCTGGTTTTAGTTACAGTGGAGGTGTTTGTGAAGACCTCTTTTGAAGGCCTCCAATGACTGAGAGGAGGCAACTGCTTCTGGGAGGCAGTTCCACTGTGGGATGGTGCGGGGGAAGAATGTGGATTGTCTGTACTGTGTTCTGTGGCTTGGAATGCCGTAGGCAGCAGAGTGGGATTGACGGAGGCTTTTCTTCTGTTGTGTATTTGTTGGTGAGTATTTGGTATTTATGGACAGAAGACCTGTGTGGAATTTATAGAATGTGTTCAGGCGGGCTTCAGTTCTGCGGTTCTCAAGAAGGGGCCATTTCAGGGAATTCTTGAGGTCTGCTGACCTTGTTGTCGCATGGAAGTCACGGGCCACCCATCTTGCAGCTCGGCTCTGGATTGTTTCTAAGGCGTCGATACTGCCCTTGTTGTTGGGGTCCCAGACTGGGCTGGCGTATTCTAGGAGGGGGCGTACCATGGCCTTGTAGGCCTGCTGCTTGAGCTTTTTATTATTCATCTTCAGGGCCCTCAGGAAGCCAAGGGTTTTGCTTGCCCTGTTCAGCACTTCGTTGATGTGGGTGTCCCACTTAATGATTTCATCAGATTAATTCAGACAGTAGAAATTCACGAACATCATGCCTCACAATGAATGTCACAATCGCATTGAGATCGAATCGTATGCTGTGTGGCTGGCCCCTTTAGGTCTAATCGTTAATCAGTCCAGTCGGTGACGCTTGGAGGGTTAATGCTGGGAGGGGTTAATGCCTTGTTTCCGTGTGATGATGGTCAGACCAGAAGTGAACGTTAAATGCCCCCTAGGGATGTTGTGTTTTGTAGTAATAGCATTACTAGCGCTCCGCTTGTTTCATTCGCTTTGCGGTTACGTATAGAATTGTCTCCCCTGTCTCTATGTGTCCACAATATTCCGTTTTTGTGTGTCTACGATTTCGTCTCTATGTGTCCCTGTCTCTGTAAGTCCAAAATTTCGTCTCTATGTGTCCCTGTCTCTATGTGTCCCTGTCTCTATGTGTCCACAATTTCGTCTCTATGTGTCCCTGTCTCTATGTGTCCACAATTTCGTCTCTATGTGTCCCCGTCTCTATGTGTCCACAATTTCGTATCTATGTGTCCACAATTTCGTCTCTATGTGTCCCCGTCTCTATGTGTCCACAATTTCGTCTCTATGTGTCCCCGTCTCTGTGTGTCCACAATTTCGTCTCTATGTGTCCAGAATGTCGTCTCTGTGTGTCCACAATTTCGTCTCTATGTGTCCACAATTTCGTCTCTATGTGTCCACAATTTCGTCTCTATGTGTCCACAATTTCGTCTCTATGTATCTCTGTCTCTGTGAGTTCAACATTTCGTCTCTATGTATCTCCGTCTCTATGTGTCCACAATTTCATCTCTATGTTTTCTCGTCTCTGTGAGTCCAAAATTTCGTCTCTATGTGTACCCGTCTCTATGTGTCCACAATTTCGTCTCCATGTATCTCCGTCTCTATGTGTCCACAACTTTGTCTCTATGTGTCCACGTCTCTGTGAGTCCACAATTTCGTCTCTATGTGTCCATAATTTCGTCTCTATGTGTCCACAATTTCGTCTCTATGTGTCCACAATTTCGTCTCTATGTGCCCCCCCCCCCCCCCCCCCCTTACCCACCCCCCCCCCCCCCCCCCCCCCCCCCCCCCCCCCCCCCCCCCCCTCCCATGAAATACTGCTGTCTGAATAAATCTGATGAAATCCTACCAGTTTTATTTTGGTAGTTACCTATGCAGGGAGAAAGGTGGCAGAGTGGTTAAGACGTTCGCCTGCCAAATGTAATGCGTGACTGCAGCGTGAGTGAAACGGGTTCAAATCCCAGCCTTGCCCTTTCTTTCTAGTTTGAACTGAACGTCGGATGGGGACTTAAAGCTAGTCTGACCCGTGCGCTTTACACACGTAAAAATCAAATAAAAGCAGTTGAAAGTCAGTAAGAGCAGGGAGAAATCCCGCTGCCTGGTATGGCCAAATTGATAGCTAGGTTTTCCAAGTGTGCCCACACACCCTCCTCACCCTGTCCCCCCAACAACAAAAAACTTGGATAGGCGCTGCACTTGCGGCGACGCGCTCTCCAGGGAAGAGCAGCCTGAATTTCACAGAGATAAGTCTCTGTGACTAGAATATACCAAATACCAAAAATACACGAATCTGATGAAATATGTGTAATTTCTGATTGTAACAGACATATTATCAG
>CM065710.1:4805042-4837542 GCA_017654935.2 Phymorhynchus buccinoides
AGTATAGTTACTCCACGGGGGCATGACCATCAAGCTTTAAGCAATAAACAACCTTACCAAATTTGAAAGAATTCCGCTGTGCACTGGCTCACAAGATTATTCCTGGGGAAATAGTCAACACCAAAAAAAATGGTGATGTATTCTATTATTAGTAGTGCTCTGCCTAGAGATAATGTGCTAAAAAAAAAACCCAGAAGCAAAACAAAATCGTTAAGACAATAGGCCACCAGCCACGCGGTAGCATTATCGGCTCCAATGACCTTGACCTTCAAACAATGACCTTCGTTTTGGAACGTGGCCTTAGTGTTCTGACTACCTATCCGTATGCAAAATTTGAGGGTCGTAGGTTCGAACGCTATGGTGTTAACATAGTCAGCCAGTCACATAGGAACAAACAAACAGCACTGAAAGCATTGCCAAACTTCGCTTCGTGGCTGCTAAAGACAGACACATACACATAGTATTTGGTATATTCTAGTCACAGAGACTTAGCTGTGAAATTCGGGCTGCTCTCCCCCTGAGAGTGCGTCACCGCAATGCGCAAGCTGCAGCGCCTACCCTTTATTGGGGGGGGGGGGGGGGGGGGGGGGGGACAGGGTGAGGAGGGGTGGGGGTCAGACTTGGGAAACCTAGCTATCAATTTGGTCATACCATGCAGCGAGGTTTCTCCCTGCTCTTAGGGACTTTTAACTGCCTGTGGTATTTTTACGTGCGGTGAAGCAGCACGGGTCAGACTAGCTTTAAATCCCCCCATCCAAAAGACTCGACGTTCAGTTCGATTTTCCTGTCGAACTAGAAAGAAAGGGCGAGGGCCGGGACCGATTCCGGAACCCGGGTCACTCATGCTGCAGTCACGCATTGAAATCGGCAGGCGAACGTCTGCCACCTTCCTTCCAAGATGCATGGCTGTCAATGTGTTGGCTTGTCTTTTTTTCCATTTTCTCCATTATTAAGAACATAATTATCTTTAGATAGTCCATTGACTTATTATTGAACTTATTTCAAAAACTAAGAACTTGAATGTTATTTTTAAAAAAGACTGCAAGTAATGTCAAATGGGGATTATGCTTTTTATATTTCTGCAGTCTATTTTTAAACAAGTTATTAGTTTTCACACTATGTTCAATAATACGTCAATGGACTATCTAAAGATAGTCCGTTTTGACTCCAAGCCATCGAAATATGTAGCCAGAAGCGAAGGAAAAGGCTGGTTAATGTTTTCAGAGTTGTACTGCCTGTTTGTTCCTATGTGTATGTGGCTACGTTAACACGATAACGTTTGAATGGGGAGACCTAGGAGGCTCAATCTGTGCATGTACATGGTTATTTATGATATCTAAGCCACAGTTCGAAAATGAAGGTCATTGGTCGAAGGTCAATGTCACTGGAGCTGAAAATGCTGCCACACACCTGCTTTTCTCTAGCTGTCAATATTGTGCGAGCTACAGTTGAGATCCTCGCTAGCTCAGGGGTACTATACTGTAAAATGAAGACCTGCGTAGACTGTATGATAGGACTTTAATCTCAGGGGTGTTTTGCTTGTCTGCGTGTTCCTGCAAAGGCCACTGGACCCGAAAATGCTACCGCGCGGCTGGTGGATCTAGCGCGTTACATTCGCGTTCTAGTTTTAACATTATCATTATTTTAACTTTGCCTGACATTCCTTTTCCGTTGTCTCTGTTCCGCTTCTCACAGGTTGGGATACATTCCACGGCCCAAAGTTGCTGAAGGACGATACTACCAATGAGGCACCGGGAACCCGCAACGCTCTCTCTCTCTCTCTCTCTCTCTAGTCTTGGATGTAACAAATTATCTTCTTTTTCTCTCTTTTTTCCCTTGACAAATCCTGTTGGATTTCTTTTCTTTTCTACCTCGCGTACTTTTTTGAAAGTTTGAATTACATGTACTTGTTTATTGTATTTTCTATTTATTTTCATATTGGATGATGTCCCTACCCCGCTGTCCCCTTTGACATGGGCAGTTTGAATGCTCTTTATACTTAGTTTTCCTTTTTCTGTTCTCACTTTTCTTTCTGTTTGATTAATATTTTCTTCTTTTTCTTTAGTTTCCCTTTTTTGTGAGGGCATAGTGAAAAGACGCTTTGTAGTGTGTCTATTTTCCATCAATAAAAAATTGTGTTCGTGTTCTCTCTCCCTCCCCCTCTCTCTCTCTCTGTGTAGGGGAAGACGGGGTAAAAAGCGCATGGGCGGGTAAGAAGCCCACCCCAATTATCTCATGAAATGAAGCAAATTTCAGTCTCATTTTGCCCATGAGACGAGCGTTAATGTCTAGCATTCGTCTCATGGGCAAATTTGACTGAAGTTTTCTTTATTTCATGAGATAATTGGGGTGGGCTTCTTACCCGCCCATGCGCTTTTTACCCCGTCTTCCCCTATCCTTGGTGCTGCCACCTACAGGAAAATGGTGTAGGCTACTAAGGGGAGACAGTAACACCAACTACTACACTGCAATATAAATCAATGGTCATCGAAGTCTGCGTTAAAGACCCACCAGATCACGTGTCCAAACACGGGTTTCACGTGCTCTCTCTCTTATAGCTGGAAATAAATCTCGTTTTGACCAGGTCTCACTGCCATACAGTGCCCCTCCTGGGGGTTCCGGGGGGCAAAGCCCCCTGGAAGCTGAAGGAAACAACAGTTTCCAATGTAATTGACAGGCTCTCGTTGCACTTTCACTTCTGGTTAAACTTCATGACCTCTATAACCAGCAAAATGCATCTTCTCAAATTCTCATAATCTGGCGATGCCGGCTCCAGGCAATACAATAAATCCTGAACTTCAGCACATCCTGAAAGCAGAAGCATCCACGTTACTATAACTATTGAGATATTTGACTTAGTATAACTATTACAAGTCCCTGATATTGGTTTATTGCTTTCAAGGATTTCACCCGAAATTGCTTGATCAAATTCTGCTTAACCTCCTCCGGTCTGGAACAGACACATGGGACAAGATGCCACCCCCCCCCCCCCCCCCCCCCCACCCCCCTACCTATCTCGGTTAATTCTATTTTTCCGTTATTGCCTTTCTTACCATACATAAAGCTGTATTTTAGGAACATTTTTAGCTAATAACCTTTTTGGAATACTAACCCTATCCCTAATCCTAGCCCTAAACCTAACCCTACCCCCCACCCTATAAGACGGAAAAACGCAACGAACCACAACTGTGACAAGTCGCGGTGTACTGCAGTACATAGTGGGGGGTAGGGTTAGGTTTAGGGTTAGGTTTAGGGCTAGGGTTAGGGATAGGGTTAGTATTCCAAAAAGGTTATTAGCTAAAAATGTTCCTAAAATACAGCTTTATGTATGGTAAGAAAGGCAATAACGGAAAAATAGAATTAACCGAGAAATGCAGGGGGGGTGGCACATCTTTACCTTTACCTAAAGATGGTTGGAACGATCCTGGAGGCAATGTCCGGACGCAGTGCAACACCAGGAAAGTCCAGAATTTTTAACAATACAGATGTGTATGATTTTACTTGCCCCGAAATTGCTTTTTTTCAATTCTCTCTATGCCCAAGTTTGCATTATTGTCCCTATCTTGGTGTGTTTAATCTCAATGTGGAATTTGTGCCCCAGAATTTGCTTTTTACCCAATTTCTTACCCTTGCTTATTTTATTTGACTTGCTTCACCCTTGTTAGCTTTCGTTCCCTAAACTTGGTACATTTGCCTCCAAATTCCTTATTTCTATGCATTTTGATTTCCTCCGTGGGGATACCCGGGGGGGGGGGGGGGGGTCTTTTGTACAAATAGTTCCCCCACCTTCTGGAAGTTATGTGCTTGTAACTTACTCTAATCTGTCACTCTCCTTGACTCTACCTTTTCCATTTGCTTACTGTTATCATGGAACCTACTTAATCTAGCATCCAAGCTGTCATCTACTATCTTTCTGGTCCATTCTCCTGCCTTTTTCAAACTTCATCTAACCTGTCACTCTCTTTGACTCTGCCTTTTCCCCTTTGCTTACTGTCATCTACTATCTTTCTGGTCCATTCTCCTGCCTTTTTCAAACTTCATCTAACCTGTCACTCTCTTTGACTCTGCCTTTTCCCCTTTGCTTACTGTCATCTACTATCTTTCCGCCTTACTGGTTCCACTCCGCTGCCTTTTTTTTCTAGACATTCTCACAAACATTTTCTCTAGCCGAAGTCGAACATGCTGGGCCTAAAAAATATTTCTATCTGCACTCATATTATGACAAGACTGAATTATCGAAGCAGAAAAGTTGTGTGTGAGGGAATGTAAATCACAATGTGCGTTTGTGTATGCATTAGGTATTAGGTACTTTATAGTCACAGAGGCGTCTGTGAAATTCGGGTTGCTCCCACATGGAGAGCGTGTCGCAGCCAGAGGCGCGCCACCAATTTTTGTTTTGGGCATGCAATTTTTGTGTGACTGATAAGGAAGGAAGGGGGGTAAATTTTGACCAAATGACAACTTTTTCATTGCCACTGGGTTTAACGTGTGCTAAGTGCATGGGCACACGGGATCTCGGTTTATTGTCTCCTCCGAAAGACTCCACGTTCAGACCGTAAGGCCTAGTGCAAAGTGAGAGGGAAAAATCCCCTGTACCTGGACCCAGGTTCGAACTCGGGTTTACTTGACACAAGGCGAACGCGTTACCTCTGTGCCACTCTACACCTGCATGTTTATTGCACACAACTCGTGTGTGTGTGTGTGTGTGTGCGTGTGCATGTGCACGTGCGCAATTGTAACCTGAAGATGGAGGTAAAATGTTTTGGTAATTTGGGTAAACAAATCAAAAGCTATGGTATTTATCCAAATAGCCTGTTTTTTCCTCATGTTTTTAACATTGTTCTTTGCCTAATGAGAGTATGTTGAAATGTATTTACATATATTTAACCCTTTCACCGCCAGCCATATTTCAGCAAAAAATGTCCATTAAATTTACCTGGGTAGAGAACAAAAACCATCTGCAGTATTGGGGATTCTTCTATATAAAATAAGGTCTATCCTTTACTTCCCAAAACTAAGACAATAGGGTCTTTGGATACTAGACCCCAGTTTGATGCCTTTTAGTGACAGGTGTTAAATCACTGTGGTGCTCAAATGCGACTTTGGCGGTGAAAGGGTTAATGAAAATTGTTGCTGATATTTTGTACTGGAGGGAGGGATGGGATTTCAGACATGAATCTAGTCAGCGTGTTCATGAGTGTCATCTTCAAACATTGTTCATGCTCGTATTAATTAATGTCGTGCAAATGTGTAAGCAAGAGAGAGAGAGAGAAAGAGTATAGACAGACAAATGATGACACATTCAGATTGACAGGCAGATAGGCGAGAGAGAGAGAGAGAGAGAGAGAGGGGGTGGGGGTCATGCACATACATACATACAGACACACAGACCGTAAGACATAGACAGAGAGCGGGGGTGGAGACAGGGGAGACAGAAAGAGATAGACAGGCAGACAGGGAAACAGACAGGTGAGAGAATGAGAGAGACAGAGGCAAAGGCAGAGAGACAGACAAGGAAGATTGGAAGAGAGACAGACAGAGACAGTGAGACAGAGACAAAGAGGCGAAACACTCAGGCAGACAAACCACAGACAGACGGAAGAAAGAGAGACAGAGCGAGTGAGGATAGAAAATAAGAGTCAGACTGAGACAGATTGACAGACAAATATAGGGAGAGAGAGAGAGAGAGAGAGAGAGAGAGAGAGAGAGAGAGAGAGAGAGAGAGAGACACAGAGAGAGAGACAGACATACACTGAGACAAAGAAAGACAGAGACTGCATATTTTCGTACTTGCAGTACATGCTTCTACCTTTGCCTTGCCTACTCTCTTGGGCCTGGTTGTACCTACTAACAAGGGGAATAACTCTCTTTTCTGTGTAGATACCCATTTAGGGAGTAGCCGTATTCAGTAGGGTAAAGATGCAGATCAACACCCCGCCCTCGCCCTCCTCCATTTCTCGGTTCTTTCCATTTGTTTTTTCTCTCCAGTCTTCCCTTTCTTACTGCAGACTTACCACTTCATTTGTTATATTTAACGTTAATTTTCACCATTTACATAATTAAAAATATGCATTCAATAGTAGTAGAAGATAAAGGCAAGACGGAAATGACGCAATGAACCCGAGACTGTGACCAACGCTCTGCGGCTGTGCATTGCGCTACTAGTCAAATAATGGCCTTTGTTATGATTATTATTGCGAATAATTATTCAAAATGTTGATCAAATACAGCTTAATATTTTGCTAAGGCAAGTCTGAAAATGCGGGGAGTGACGAGAAATCGAAGGGCGTGTGTGTGTGTGTTGATCTGCACCTTTACTCACAATTGGACAAGTTATAATTTAAAATGTATGATTTATATTACAAGAATTTAGTATAATGCTGGTATTTTACTGTAGGTACAGTACAGATATAGATGAAGTATGATTGCTGCATTTTTTCGTTAATATGTTTTCGTGACTTTTTTGTTTTTACAGATTCATTTATTTATTCACATGTATCTCATTGTATTGATTAATTTATTCATTAAATTTATTTGTGTTAATATTTTTTCTATTTTTTTTTTTACTGGTTCATTTCTTTATTCACATGTATCTTATTGTATTGGTTAATCTATTCATTCATGCACACTTTTCTTTATTCGTTGAACATTTCGATGGCTTGGAGTCAAAACAGACTATCTTTAGATGGTCCATTGACGTATTATTGGATGTATTACAAAAACTAATAACTTGTATTAAGCAATGACTGCAGAAATTAAAATTTTTTCTTTTTTTTTTATATTTCAGCAGTCTTTTTTTTTTATACAAGTTATTAGTTTTCGTAATAAGTTCAATATGTCAATGGACTATCTAAAGATAGTCCGCTTCTTTCAAAACGGACTATCTTTAGATAGTCCATTGACGTATTATTGGACTTATTACAAAAACTAATAACTTGTATCAAACAATGACTGCAGAAATATATAAAGGGGGTTATGCTTTTTATATTTCTGCAGTCTTTTTCTTATACAAGTTATTAGTTTTCGCAACATGCTCAATATTATGTCAATGGACTATCTAAAGATAGTCCGTTTTGACTCCAAGCCATCGAATTTTGTGCTTATTCATTCATTTATTATTTTAATACATTGTTGCCTGTCTGTCGTTTCCGACAAAGACTGTCAGATAGCAGAGGGGGGGCAGCTGCTATTCCGACGGGCTGGGCTACAATTTGTTTACAGTGGAGCAGCCTTGTCCAGGGTACATCCCCACTCTCTCTGCCAACTGGATTTGAGGATGAGAGTTGGCATTGGGGAAGGTCCCCAAAGGCCAACCAATTGGCTCTATTAAATCTCGGATTTATTTATCATTACTGACTAACTTTTTATTTTTTGTTTGTTGTCATTTTTAAGCTGACTGAATTATCATAAATTTATATTTTAAACTGGCAATGAAGCTGTTGGAAGCAATTCGGTAATTGTGTATTTAAAATATATATAATGTATAAAGAATAAATCTGGGCATAATCAATTTCATTTTATTACCTGTGTTGAGTTCAAAAGTGCGTTGTGTAACAATTATCATTACTTTCATTACCTAGGTATTCCAAATCCAAATCATCTTTATTATCTCATAACAGAGAAATTGCAGCCAGGTGCACACAAGAAAAACAACAATAAACACATTATCAACAACAAAGAATATGAACTAATAACTAATAACACTGCAATGTTGTAATTAACAAACCGGACAAATATGAACAAATAGTCCAGTAAAAGCAGAACACATTTTTTAAATCCTCTTCTTCTGCATTCCAACGCCATATGGCCATAATGAGCGAGGTACGTATGGGTCAGTTTTTCAGTTGTCACTGGTCTCCACACTGCATTCAGCTAACAAAATCGGATTTTGGAGGAACATTTGATTCAATAATTGTTACAACAAATGCAAGGCGAACAATATGAACAAAGATGTAATGCTTGACTGCAGCGTGAGTGACCCCGGGTTCGAATCCCGGCCTCGCCCTTTCTTTCTAGTTCGACAGGAAAATCAAACTGAACGTCCAGTCCTTCGGATGGGGACTTAAAGCTAGTCTGACCCGTGCGCTGTACACACGTAAAAATCCCACGGTAGTTGAAAGTCGGTAAGAGCAGGGATAAATCCCGCTGCCTGGCATGGCCAAATTGATAGCTAGGTTTTCCAAGTGTGCCAACAGGGTTCATACAGTTTTTTCACATCAAAGTTCACAAACTTTCAAAGATCATCTTTATCCTATTTTCAGAGACATCTCACAACATGCGTTGATGACAATTGCTTCAATCATGATCACTACCGATGTAGCCAAAAGACCTGGAGATTGGCTACTGCAAAGAACACCTTTTGCAAAAGTGAATGCCCTTGGTGGGTGGGGGAAGATGGTTGAGCACTGACCAAACAAGGGCATAACTCTCACCAATAACCCTATTTGAGGCCACTAAATGGCTGCCTTTCGCAAGAGTGAATGCCCTTGTCAGCACTGACCAACATGGGCTTCACTCTCACTGTCAAGGGCGTTAATAACCCTAGTTGCCGAGGCCAATAGGGAAGTAACTCTCAACAAATCGATGGACCAACTTCTAATTGATTTTTGTTCGCTAAGCAAATGAAGATATGAAGATATGCATATTTTTTTATAATTCTCTCGATGTCAACGATATGTTAATACTTCAGTCAACGTTGATAATTCTCTAGACAACGTCTCGATACTTCAGTCGATGTTGATCATTCTCTCCATGATGTAGACAACGTGTCGATACTTCAGTCGATGTTGATAATTCTCTCAATGATGTAGACAACGTGTCGATACTTCAGTCGACGTCGATAATTCTCTCCATGATGTAGACAACATGTCGACACTTCAGTCGATGTCGATAATTCTCTCCATGATGTAGACGTGTCGATACTTCAGTCGACGTCGATGCGGATGCAGGGTTGATCGTTCACTCACAAGCCCTTATCAGTTCTCCGTCCAGTGCTCATGTACCGACGGGACGGGGGAGTGATAAGGAAGCGTGACATAGTGAACATCTCTGGAAAATCAGCTGTGGACATCTCTGGAAACGGACATCCGACTGGAAACTGACAGTGAACATCTCTGGAAACTGACAGTGAACATCTCTGGAAACGGACAGTGAACATCTCTGGAAACTGACATCTGACTGGAAACTGACATCTGACTGGAAACTGACATCTCTGGAAACCGACATCGTGAACATCTCTGGAAACTGACATCTGACTGGAAACTGACATTTCTGAAAACTGACAGTGAACATCTCTGGAAACTGACAGTGAACATCTCTGGAAACTGACTGGAAACTGACATAGTGAACATCTCTGGAAACTGACATCTCTGAAAACTGACATAGTGAACATCTCTGGAAACTGACATCTCTGAAAACTGACCTAGTGAACATCTCTGGAAACTGACATCTCTGAAAACTGACAGTGAACATCTCTGGAAACTGACATCTCTGAAAACTGACATAGTGAACATCTCTGGAAACTGACATCTGACTGGAAACTGACATTGTGAACATCTCTGGAAACTGACGTCTCTGAAAACCGACATAGTGAACATCTCTGGAAACTGACATGTCTGAAAACTGACATAGTGAACATCTCTGGAAACTGACATCTGACTGGAAACTGACATAGTGAACATCTCTGGAAACTGACATCTCTGAAAACTGACAGTGAACATCTCTGGAAACTGACATCTCTGAAAACTGACATAGTGAACATCTCTGGAAACTGACATCTGACTGGAAACTGACATTGTGAACATCTCTGGAAACTGACATAGTGAACATCTCTGGAAACTGACATCTGACTGGAAACCGACAAAGTGAACATCTCTGGAAACTGACATCTGACAGGAAACTGACAGTGAACATCTCTGGAAACATCCCTAGCTGGTGCATTAGTGTTCAAGTGCTTCGGCTGTTGGGATGATCCCTGGAGTCGTTAAGCCAGGGTTCGACATCATCATCTCAGGAAACAGGACATAATGAACAGTTTGCTGGCTGCCAATTGCTGCTGACGAGATGCCTTCTGCAGTATGCTAAGTTTTGCATGCATGCAATACATGTGCACACGCACACACGCAATCGCAGGCACACACCAACACACACAATCACGTGCATGCCAGCAGGCGTACACCCACAGACGCACACATTCATGTGCATGCAAGAAAGCACACACACACACACACACACACTCACTCTCTCTCAGATTGGACGAAGAACTGATAAAGGCAACAAGGTGAAAGAACACAAATCATGAAGCAAAAAGGCTAACTTTTCCAAAACTGCACAGAAAAATATCATTCATGTCATCACTTGCACTTTTGTGCAATCTTCCCCCCTATGATTATCATATGCGTTTATGGCAGGCCTAACAGCTTAAAAGAATTATGATCTGGATGAACAAAACATACAATAAAAAAACTGACCAAAACAAATTGTTTTTTAAAGTTATTGAAAATCAATCAAACTCCAAGCTACTGCTAAATCTAGTCCAACTTCTCAATTATACAAAAAATTAAAATGCTAAACGAACCAACACATTTTTAATTATGGTTATTGCTACATAGTACACTAAAAGATCGCTTTAGTCAAAACTGAAGGGACTAAAATTTTGAGTTATAAAGACTTCCGGAGTTCAACATAGATTATACTGGGACCCCAAAAATTATTTTGAGTTAATCAGTTCTCCATTGTACTCATCATGGTGCAGTGATGTCCCGATCTGGTTGGTTCTGTTGGGACAAAAGCACGACGAGATAGAGAATATTTACTAGCAAATTCATTTGTTGCCGAACTGCACACTCACAACTTTTAACCCTTTCACTGCCAATGTTGCATTTATGCACCACAATGGTTTAACACCCATGTCACCACAAGGCATCAAATCAGGGCCTGTTATCCGAAGACCCTATTTTCTAGAATTTGGGAGGTAAGGATAGGCCTTACTTTACACATGTTACTGAGGAATTCCCAATATTGCAGATAATTGTTTTTTCTTGACCTAGCTAAATTTAAGGGTAATAATAAAAAAAAAATTGATGGCTTGGAGTCAAAACGGACTATCTTTAGATAGTCCATTGACATATTATTGAACATATTACGAAAACTAATAACTTGTATCACAAAAGACTGCAGAAATATAAAAAGCATAACCCCCTTTTTATATTTCTGCAGTCATTGATACAAGTTTAGTTTTTGTAATAAGTCCGATAATATGTAATTGGACTAACTAAATAAAGATAGTCCGTTTTGACTCCAAGCCATCGGTATGTTTTGGTTGAGAAATGGCTGGCGGTGAAAGGGTTAATAACAATGGTTGTTCTTACTGCAGTATGTTTCATCACATCACCACTGTGTGGCCCGGGACGGTATTCACGTTGAGATAGCATGAGACTTAGCATGATGCTAACTTAGAAGCTCTTCCAATGTCCTATAGGATTTAATAGGACTTTTGGAAGAGCTAAGTTAGCATGATGCTAAGTCTCATGCTATCTCAACATGAATACCGTCCCAGGTTTACAAACCCAACAAACAGAGCGATGTGCAGCTGATAGGGGAAACAAAATTGCAGGTGTGGTGTGGTGTGGCTCTAGCATACCTACCTGTCCAAACTTGCAGAAAAAAATCACCAGGTGCTGGGGTGTTGTTAATATTAATCCCTTCATATCCACTCCTCCTCCTCCACTGGCACTCTCATCTGGTTGGCTTGACTGGGGATGGTTCTGTTGGGACAAAACCACAATGAGAGAGAGGGGGGAGAGAGAGAGGGGGGAGAGAGAGAGAGAGAGAGAGAGAGAGAGAGAGAGAGAGAGAGAGAGAGAGAGAGAGAGAGAGAGAGAGAGAGAGAGAGAGAGAGAGAGAGAGAGAGAGATTTACTGGCAATGGCTGGTTTAAATGTTTTAAAAATATGAACAAATACAACACAACTCAAAGCACAATGAAAGAAAGAGAGAGAGAGAGAGGGGGGGGGGGGGGGGGGAGAGGAAGAGGGGGAGGGAGAAAAGAGAGAGAACAATTAACAATGTTTTTAATATCTATAGGCCACTGGCCCTTAGGAAAGATATATCTCTAAACCAACGAGTCTAAGGTCTTTTTTCTATAATAACATTGATTTATTGTTTATCATTTTTTCTCTGGTTGTGAAGGGGTCAAAACAGCGTAAAATTGAACACAGTGAGTGTGACCTTCCCAACCAACAGCCAGTCGGTCAGTAACCCAACCCCACTCAGACCATCACAAAGTCCAAGTCAAGTTCAAACCTGAATCCGTGGGTTAGTCAGTCAGGCCGGCCGACCACCTGCCTTCTTCACCTGGATTCTACCCAGCAAATTGACCAGCGGTCAAGTGTCTCGGGTATACCAAATGCCCTAGGCTTTGTTCCGCTCACAATGGGAAGAAAAATTTAACAATTTATCCCAGACCCAGGAATGGAAACGCTCAACCATCCCCCGATTGGTCACGAGCTTACACCCCCCACCCCCACCCCCTTTGTTCGCACTCAGGGGAGGGAGAACAGGAGGGGGCTACAGTTTTAATCAATCAATCTATTCCATCCCAAGAATGTCAAAATGGACACACCTTTCATCCCCTTGACATCATGGAGCGGTCAGAAGCTTTTAATGACACTGGCCCTAATGCCTCGTCAAGTAATTTTGGAATAAGTTTTATTAAAATTTCACAACTCGTTCACCTTCTCATAATTAAGCCATTCTTTTCCAGCTCTTATTTTTTTTAGCTACTGTAGGAAAAGAAGTCAATTACCCAGGAATTTCTACTGGACATTCATGTTTCAAGTTACCTGTGTATGTAGACGAGGTACGCGAGATAACTCCTTTTGTCGCCCACCTGCTAAATTACAATCCTTCACCTTCTGGGAACAAAGGAACAAACGGTACCTCCAGGATCTGCTCCAGTCACTGAACAATGGTTGTGGTTGGTTGATGGCTCGTCTCTCACGTGGTCTTCGTAGCCGAGCGGACGTTACACCCAACTTTCCATTAATTCAACACAAGGGCATTTTCTCCAGCTCTTGCTCCCTACTGTAGGACAAGAACTAGCTTTAATTTGTCAGAAGTTTCTATTCTCAGACCTAGTCGCCCTGAAAATGATATCCGGCTTCGTGTATTCAAAATAAGTGTATTTTTCACAAAATAGAAGGACTACAACAGCTTATAATATACTGAAATACTATGTCAAAAGCGTCATACATTATTTACAACACACACACACACACACACACAGAGAGAGAGAGAGAGAGAGAGAGAGAGAGAGAGAGAGAGAGAGAGAGAGAGAGAGAGAGAGAGAGAGAGAGAGAGAGAGAGAGAGAGAGAGAGAGAGAGAGAGAGAGAGAGAGAGAGAGAGAGAGAGAGAGAGAGAGAGAGAGAGAGAGAGAGAGAGAGAGAGAGAGAGAGAGAGAGAGAGAGAGAGAGAGAGAGAGAGAGAGAGAGAGAGAGAGAGAGAGAGAAGAGAGAAGAGAGAGATCACCAGTTTCCTGAATCAGGCAATTCACCCTATTTTCCCCCATGTACCATATTTATCTCTTCTTTGGGGGTCAGATATGTGTACAAAATATGATGAAATCTTATGGGTAAACTGGTCTGTATTCCATTTCTACTGACCCTCAGCCTCTCAACTCAAGTGTGGCAAGACTGGCATTCCTAGATGGGGGTATGTAGATTAGGTAAGGTGTCACCAAGGGTAGATTGGGGTGTAGATTGTGATGGAGATGGGGGGGAGGGGGTCATGTGAAATTGAAAAGGAGTGAGGTAACTAAAGGAGGTAAGACTAGCCATGGCCCAGTCCTCCTTGAATAGGGCATTTGCCACGAGTGTTTGTTCTCTACACTAGACTAATTTGCCCGTGCTCCTTCTGCCCGACTTACCCTGACCTTTCTAATTTAACTCTCTAAATTCAACTCAGTGAAATTCAAGGTCGCCGGCACGCTGCAAATGCCCTATTGAATTATTACCTGCATGGGTTGGAAGCCACAAGCCCCTATCACCAGAGGACCAAGGAAGGCCGATACTTGATACAGTGGATCCTCCCTTAGACCTTCAAAAATCATCCAAAATGAGGTCTTATAAGGGAGGGGTCTCATGAGGGAGGTAATTTTAATACAGTGGAACCTCCCTTGTGAGACCTTCAAAAATCATCCAAAATGAGGTCTTATAAGGGAGGAGTCTCATGAGGGAGGTAATTTTAATACAGTGGAACCTCCCTTGGTAATTGACCTTCAAAAAATCATCCAAAATGAGTTTTGGTTAGGTAAAGGAGAAGGTCTCATAAGGGAGGTAATTTTAATACAGTGGAACCTCCCTTGGAGACCTTCTTATAAAATCATCCAAAATGAGGTCTAACCGTCTTCTAACGGAGGAGTCTCGTAAGGGAGGTAAATTTAATACAGTGGAACCTCCCTTATAAGACCTTCAAAAATCATCCAAAATGAGGTCTTCTAAGAGAGGAGTCTCATAAGGGAGGTAATTTTAATACAGTGGAACCTCCCTTAGAAGACCTTCAAAAATCATCCAAAATGAGGTCTTATAAGGGAGGGGCCTAGAAGAGAGGTAATTTTAATACTTACAAAGTACTTAAAACGAGAATGAGCCTTCAAGTTCTTCATTCCTTTTTGCGATAGCATCTTTAGCCTTTCAACTGACAAAATGAGCTCAGCCATGATTCAGCAATTGGTAATTGATAGACCCAAGGGATTGTGAAATTAGTTTTGGTTAGGTGAAAGCAAGAAGGTACTATCATGGGCAGAGCCTTCTTAATTATTCCTTTTGCGATACAGTGGTACCTCCCTTATAAGACTCCTTCCCATATAAGACCTACTTCTCCGAGACATTGCCCTTCTTTGTAATTATTAAAATTACCTCCCTTATGAGACGAGACTCCTCCCTTAGAATACCTCATTTTGGATGATTTTTGAAGGTCAAATAAAGGAGGTTCCACTGTATTAAAATTACCTCCCTTATGAGACTCCTCCCTTAGAAGACCTCATTTTGGATGATTTTTGAAGGTCTTATAAGGGAGGTTCCACTGTATTAAAATTACCTCCCTTACGAGACTCCTCCGTTAGAAGACTTCATTTTGGATGATTTTTGAAGGTCTCACAAGGGAGGTTCCACTGTATTAAAATTACCTCCCTTATGAGACTCCTCCGTTAGAAGACCTCATTTTGGATGATTTTTGAAGGTCTTATAAGGGAGGTTCCACTGTATTAAAATTACCTCCCTTGTGAGACTCCTCCCTTAGAAGACCTCATTTTGGATGATTTTTGAAGGTCTTATAAGGGAGGTTCCACTGTACTGATACTGGACCTCCTGGGTTTTTAGCACAAGGAAATGAGCTCAGCCCTGCATTGAGGAATGGTAATTGGCCATCACACCTACACACAGGGAGACACCAGTCCCCTCCTTTGATGGTTAATTCCACACCTTGGGCTCTTACACCACCCACAGTGGGGGGGGGGGAGGGGGGAGGGAGAGGGGGAGAGAGAGAGAGAGAGAGAGAGAGAGAGAGAGAGAGAGAGAGAGAGGGGGGGGAGACATAAACTGAGACAGAGACAGACAGACATACAGAGAGAGGGGAGACTCAACACCTACTAGATTCCTTGTGGTGACATCACCCAGTCTAGCTGTAAGTGTAAGGAATGCTTTGATCACAGGCCTTTGAATAGTTGAAATACAACTCCTCAGGCTTTAAGTAACTCACTGTGCTCACCACTTAGAGTTAGAGAAACTTTAAGGAGCTAGGGGAAAACCTTGCTGATATCATGAGAAACTCATTCCCCGCGGGGATACCGGGTGGGTTGTTCTCTTTTGTAAAAAAATAGTTCCCCCACCTTCTGTGCTTGTAACTTCCAGTAATCTGCCATACTCTTGGACTTTTGCCTTTTCCCTTTGCTTTCTATGATCTACTATCTTTCAGACTTATTGGCCCATTCTCCAGCCTTTTGAAAAAATATTATTTTAAAATCTCCCATGGCGCAACCCCCAAATTTTACACAAAATTCAGATTTTGTTAGTATACTTTCTTACATTACTAGGCGCAGGGGTCTCAGTCTAATAAAAAGTAGTATCGCCTTATACTTTGCATATACCCTGAAACCCACGGTAAACTATCTGCAGCATCGACTCCAGCTACTTGCAATTTCATTGGATAGTGGCAACGGCAAGCGGACATTTTTTCTTGACTTTTTTCATTTCTAACCCTAACCCCAATCTTAACCCTATCCCTTTCCAGGGCGTTCTATCCTAACCCTATCCCTGTCTAACCCTATCCCGACCTGCATAAAGGGATAGGAGTAGCAGTGAGTTCATAACTTGAAAAAAAAAACCCATTGGCATCGATACTGCAGATAGCTGTCAGTCTGAAACCCTGGGATCCATCAGGACACATGTGAAGTCCAGGTGTATCGATGTAGTAGCTATGGCATCCAACACTTTTCATTATATTATATTATAATAATAATAATAATAATAATAGTGAATCATTTATATAGCGCACTCCTCCACCAAATGTGGAGCTCTAATACCATATTCGTTATATTATATACTTGTATCCTGTCGTTATATATGCTGGCAACACTCCATTTAGTATGTTTATTCAGGATGAGCTGCATCGTGTTGGGGGGGGGGGGGGGGGGGTATTTGTCCCTCTGCACATGTGTGTGTGTGCGTGCGCGTGCTGGGAGATCTATGAAAAGTAGGTCAGCTTGAGGTCTATGAAGGGGGATGGTGAATGCGGAGGGCGGGCAGAGAGGGGGAGGGTAGTGTGAGAAAATACCTTTTGCATGGAACACTATTTGTAATGGTTTGGATTCTAGTGGAGTGTGAGGGGGGGGGGCCGTAAATGTAGTTATCGTGATTTTGTTTCGTGTTGTTCCTTAGTGCGTTGTTTAAAAAAATAATAATCAGATTTTTAACTTTGTGAAGCGCTTAGACTTAGAGCCCCGTAAGGAGAATATTAGCGCTATCAGTGCTTATGAAACACTAAAATTCTAAAGGACCCTCTAAAAGAATGTGCAGGGGGTCCCAGGGATGCACTAGAGAAATTCGTTTTAGTATTCGCAATGCCACTGGGACCCTCTATCCCGCCTCTAGGACCCTCTATAAGTGAAGGAGTCCCTGGGACCCCTTGTTTTGCTGGACGATTCGGAGCCCTGGCTATGAAAATGGTCATTACTATTACACCACACAACGACATATGGACTGCTCAGGCCACACACCCACAGTGACAAATACAACCCCCTAAGCCCACTAGTACTACAGCAATGGTCCTGACAAACAGGGCCAACACTGTTGCAAGGTTTGGCAAGTGCAGTGAAATCTCAGTATGTAGCCTACAGTACACATAGTCCACATGACATTAGCACACAGGACACAGTTGAATAAGGATGTGAGTGAAGGGCCCTGAGGGGGGAGAGAATGGAGACAGTTCAAGTGTACAGAGAGAGAGAGAGTGAGAGAGAGAGAGAGAGAGAGAGAGAGAGAGAGAGAGAGAGAGAGAGAGAGAGAGAGACAGTGAGTGAGAGAGAGACAGAGAGAGTGAGAGAGAGAGAGAGAGACAAGAGAGAGAGACAGAGAGTGACTCAGAGAGACGAGAGAGAGAGAGAGCGAGACAGAGAGAGAGAGAGAGAGAGAGAGAGAGAGAGAGAGAGAGAGAGAGAGAGAGAGAGAGAGATAGATAGATAGAGAGAGAGAGAGAGAGAGAGAGAGAGAGAGAGAGTGTGTCAAACAGAGAGATTTACAAATATGAATATAAACTGGGTTTTTTACTGAGGGAAATTGGATAAGCTGAGACAAGCTTCTTTTTGTTTGTGGCACATTAGCCACAAACCTATAACTCACTTTGTCGGTCTCAGGTCTGTCTGTCGGTCGGTCGGTCCAAAATTGTCGCACATATTGTAAAAGAGAAAAAAATACTTGGGCATAAAGTAACATTTCAGTTGTCATATCTACAGTCCTTAGGTATGGAAAGCATTGTATACTGAACAGAGCACATGAATCTTCATTTTAAAGCGTACAAAATAATAAACATACGTAATACAGACACTGCAACAGACACGACGAGTATGCAGTGCTTCTTTCGATGAGCATAAGTAGGATAAATAGTCTTAAATGTTTTCCAAAAGATATAAAAAGTTACGAAATGGTGCAGAGATAACATTCTGGTTTACAGATTAAAATTATTGAAGAGCCAGGGGAGGCGACTCAGTGTATGTAATGATTGGAGTGGTAAAAATAGACCGCACTTCAAATCGAGGCTGCTCTTTAAAATGTTTCGTTTTCAATTGTCGCACGCCACAAACGATTGCGAATCCGCGCTTGTTTTTTTACACCGTGCCCTGAGGCAAAACAAGACCAGGAAGAACAACATGTAGCTGGTGGAATGACAAACATTATATTACTTTTTTCACCCACACAATAAGAAAATAACAATTTGACAACTAAACATCAGGCAAAAGAAAACAATTTAAATTTAGAGAGAGGGGGGGGGAGAGAGAGAGAGAGAGAGAGAGAGAGAGAGAGAGAGAGAGAGAGAGAGAGAGAGAGAGAGAGAGAGAGAGAGAGAGAGAGAGAGAGAGAGAGAGAGAGAGATGTGAAATGCAAAACTTTAATTCTGTTAGGCCATAGCCCCTCAGAATGGGGGCATATACAGAGTATAGTACAATTTCAGACATTCATCAACATGAAGCATAGGTACACATATATACATGTCCACTTTTGAAGACCAGATTTTGGGGCTGATTTGACATTCATGTTCACATAACTAAACAACTACTGATCTTACAAAGCTGATATTGTCTCTAGTGTCTTTTCAGACATTTGTCTACATGTTTATAACATAAGCACAACAGTCAGAAGGTTATGTGACAATTTATTGAGAATGTAAGTACCTGACCCTCTCCGTGCTCACCTTTTGGCACAGTCATATAGAGACAGAGAGAGACAGACTCTTTCACAGAGAGAGACAGAGGGAGAGAGATTGCCACACACACACACAACCAGTGACTAAACACACACAGGGATGACACTACTGAAAAAAGTGGGTCACACGCCCACCACAAATTATTCACTTAGCCTGCTAGAAACTCCCTACAGGTCAGCTTCTAGGCCTAGAACAAAAGTCTGAACTGAAAGCACACAAAACTACCCCTTTCTGCCAAAATCCACTCCTCCAAGCAGCAACCTAAGACAATCATCTCTACAACAGCGCACATTTTAGGTATTACTAACAGGGCTCCCAGGGACCCCAATTTGGGGGTCTATGAAGCACTAAGATTCTAAAGGACCCTCTAAAAGAATGTGCAGGAGGTCCCAGGGATGCACTAGAAAACATCTTTTTAGCATTCGCAATGCCACTGGGACCCTCTATCCCGCCTCTAGGACCCTCTATACAGTAAGTGAAGGAGTCCCTGGGACCCCTTGCTTTGCGAGGCAATTGTGAGCACTGACTAATAGCCCTGGCGTTTTGAAAATTAGACTACAGCAGTTATTTCTGGCTACAGTGGACCTCCAAATGAGGTCATATAAGGGAGTGGTCTCAGAAGGGAGGTCATTTTAATACTTACAAAGAAGGGCAATGTCTCGGAGAAGTAGGTCTTATGTGGGAGGGAGTCATAATGGGAGGTCTTATAAGGGAGGTTCCACTGTACTAGTAGGACAAAAAGAGATGACTTGCAGCCGAATGCACACAAACAAAAAACAAATAACCCCTTTTTGTCCCAATTCACTGGTAGGGGAAGCGGCAATATCATAATTATGTGGACGTTTCGTTCAAACACTCAGCTAAGGCATTTTTTTAATTATAAAACACACATCAGCCTCGGTTTTCTCAAATAACCGATGCCTCCTTAAGTCCTAGTACTTGGAGATCATTTTGAAATACAGGACAAAAACTGACGACCAGCAGACTTAGCACAGACAGACAGACTAAAAATCACCACCACAAGCAAATCTTAGCAACACACAAACGTTTCTTCCTCTGCTAAGGCATCTCCACTTCTACTACAAAACACATTTCCGACCACCTTTCACAGTCAGATTTGTTATCTCAATCTGGGGAAAAAAATATAGCCAAATGTGTCCTCTTATCTGGAGATCATTTCGAAACAGAACAAAAACTGATGACTAACTAGTACTAGATGCTGAATGCGCACACACGCACTACAAACTACCACGCACAGTTCAATGACTTACAAAACATGCAGGCAGGCGGGCAGAGGCTGACAGGCAGTGAGCTAGCTTTACACCACTACAGAGAAATCAATACCAACCTCAGGCCCAGCTGTTACATTGATTCAACCACCTATCATTTTATGGTTACTGCTACTGCTGCTACCACTACAGCACACTACAACACACTGCCAGTTCCTGCCTTACTGTGGGGGTGGGGTGGGGGTGGGGGGGTTAGGAGACAAGAGATCAGAGAGGGAGATATGGGGTGGGGGAGACAGAGAGAAAAAGAGATGCCATGTATGGAAGGACAAACAAAGATGGACAGAGAGAGAGAGACAGAAACAGACAGAGAGACAGACACTGAGATCGAGGAAGAGAGAGATAGATGTCATATATGGAGAGAGAGAGAGAGAGGGGAGGGAGGGAGGGAGGAGAGAGAGGGAGAGAGAGAGAGAGAGAGAGAGAGAGAGAGAGAGAGAGAGAGAGAGAGAGAGAGAGAGAGAGAGAGAGAGAGAGAGAGAGAGAGAGAGAGAGAGAGAGAGAGAGAGAGAGAGAGAGAGAGAGACAGACACAGAGAGGTAGAACTCGTAACACATACAGAAAGAGAGACTAGAGAGAAGAGATGATAAAGAGGGAGCCAGATGGTTCAAACACCACAATGCCCCTCTCCACTCCACTCCACTCCACCAGTCCCTCCTCCACTCATCACACTTTGTGCTGAATCAGTTGCTGTATCAGCTCACATGACTGCCTTTGTGTGTGCCTGTGCTAATTAATTAGCTAGACACAGTATGGTGTGGACTGTGAATAGAGAGGGGGAAACTGCACAGGGATCAGGGAAGGGAATACATTTGATTAATGAATAATGTAGCTCATTTTGTTAGAGCTAACATTGCCAACTGTACAAAAGTAATTTTAAAAAAGCCACATCGACGACAATGTAAAACATAATTGTGCACATCAAGAAAAGCAGAAAATTCAAAATGGCAACCGTGGATTCGTCACACACACCAACCCCCCCCCCCCCCCCCCCCCCCCCATTTACGACCCTCAATCTCAAAGTCTGATTCAGTTATATGGAAATAATCCTAGGCTGACACTAACACCGGTGCAGCTACACAAAATGAAAACACCCTGAAAGGCCGGGGTCTAGGGGTAATGTCCCCCTGCAGCTCAAGAAAAAATTGATTAATGAAGGTATTTTAGCTTGCTTTCTCCACAATTTATACAAATGCTTATTTTAAAGTGTTCAAAAAATACAGTAAAAAAAAGAAAAGATCTTGTTGGACAAATTTTTAAAAAAAAAAAGGAAATTTCTTTTCTGGTAAAATTCAAAAACAGGAAATCCTTGTATACCAGGAAAAGTTTCACCCATGCACTAAACCTATCGCATTCCAAAAGATGACAAAATGTTGCTTGTCGGAGAAAGTTTTAAATGCAACATTTTTAGCGGGGGTGATGAATCTACATATTTGCCCAACTTGGGGCTTGGAAAGACAAAACTGGAATCTGATTTCAATGATGAAGCTGAATTTGAATCCCATGAATACTGAAAAAGACATCGCACATCCTTTAGTTTTAATGTTTCACTTTCATGACAGAAATGTACATCTCTTTTAACCCTTTCACCGCCAGCCATATTTCAGCCAAAATAATGAAAATATACCATTAAACTTAACCGAGTAAAAAAAAAACAAGCGCAAAATCGCAATAGTTTGTGGGGCGCTGTCTATTTTTACCACTCCAATCATGAGTCATCTCCCCTGGCTTTTCAATAATTTTAATCTGTAAACCAGAATGCACCCTTTCGTAACTTTTTATATCTTTTGGAAAACATTTAAAACTATGTATCCTACTTATGCTCATCAAAAGAAGCACCGCATACTCGTCGTGTCTGTTGTAGTGTCTGTATTACGTATGTTTATTATTTTGTACGCTTTTAAAATACATCATTTTAAAGAGCGGCCTCAATTAATTTTGAAGTGTAGCCTCGGTTTGAAGTGCGACAATTTTGGAACGACAGACCGACCGACAAAGTGAGTTATAGGTTTGTGGCTTCAGCCACAAACAAAAATTATTTGCAATATTCATACATATATTGTGAATTCCTCTGTGACATGCATAACATTAGGCCTATCCTTACCTCCCAAAATTAAGAAAATAGGGTCTTTGGATAACAGGACCTGATTTCATGCCTTTTAGTAACATGGGTGGTGCATAAATGCGACATTGGTGAAAAGGTTAAACGTTCATAAAGAAAACAAATTAAGGACAGAATTCAAAGCAAGCGACACTGACCTGATGTCACGAAGTGATTCACTTTCACAGCAACCCTGAGGTGATGACAATTTGTTGAATAAAAAATGACCCACACCAACTTTCATTTCAACCGACATTTTGGTCTGTATTTAAAGACCCACCAGATCACGTTGTCAAAATCACAGGTTTCACGTGTTTTCCCTCTTGAAGTTATAGCTGGTAAGTTTTTGACCAGGTTTGACTCCCATACAAAATGCCCCCAAATTCAAAGCAAAACATTTTAACGACCCACAACATCACGTGTCAAAATCATGGTTTTCACGTGTTTTCCCTCTTATAGCTGGTAAGAAATCTTAAGAAATCTTCCTAGCGTAAGAGGGAATGTGACACGTGACGTGGGGGGTCTTTAAAGAGCAGCCTCAATTTGAAGTTGGGGACAATTGTATGTGGGTCACAGCTACCCAGAAAAAACCAAGGGACTTAATCGTGGTGCGTCAGTGTGTATTAACAGAAAACTGATCAGTCTAACTCTGGGCACATGACTATGAACACATCATCAACACAAGGCAAAGTCTAGTTTTTAGTGATTCACAGCAACTTCCGTTATCCCTTATGTCTATGTATACGCCAACATAATGTCCCCCAACCCCAAGTTATCTGAGAAGCAGGCAGTTTCAGTTTGTTCAAGTAACAAGTTGTTGACTCAGCAGTCACTGCCCACCATAAAACCTGCCTCACACTATCCAACCATTTGATTTAGTTGGAAGAAAATTCAGCTGCAAACTCTATTCAACTACTTGCGGCCGTGTGCCGAATTTACCCTATCAGCAAGCATTGGCTGTATCCCCACAACTGCCTGAAGCAGTGATGTCCCGAGACCCCGGTCATAGGCCATTGACCTATTAAAATGTAATATTGTGTCCTTCCCTGTCAGGACAAATGTTTGATTACATCTTTAGCACTGGCATGCTTACTCTTGCTGATTTCTGCCAAGACAGAGCCAGGACATTGTCCTATTGATTTACCTTGTATCAGGACAGTTTGTCCTATCGTTTTTCGATCCTCGGCACATCACTGCTGAAGTGTGTTGGAAGTAAATGCTGCAGTCACCCATTCCTTCCGACCTGGTTGGAAGGGTTTTAACCTTTTCGCCGCCAGCCATTTTTTTTAGCCCAAAAATACCATTAAACTTACTTGGTAAGAAAAAGTACATATATCTGCAATATTGCAAATTCCTCTTGTGACATGTGTAACATTAGGCCTATCCTTACCTCCCAAAATTACGAAAATAGGGTGTTCAGATAACAGGCCTTGATTTTATACTTTTTAGTGACATGGGTGGTGGTGCACAAATGCGAAATTGGCAGTGAAACTTTCACTGAAAGGGTTAATCATCCGACCAAAAGTTTGCATTCGCAATTTCTACTCACTGTCAAAAGAGGAAAAACAAAATTTCTGTCTATACTATAAGGTTGGACAGGGTGAGGCGACTTTAAATGCAATGTACAGTATTGACCAAAGACTAGAGGAGTCAGTGGACAAGGAAACAGACTGGACAAACTGATATCGACTGTTGCTGGAGTGTTGTTTGCACTCACTGATAGTCATAGTGGGAGTGGACAGGGCATGGGTCATTCCCAACAGACAGACATGCACACACAGTCGTGACACACACACCAGGGCTCCCAGGGACCCCCATTTGGGGGTCTATGAAGCACTAAGATTCTACAGTACTTGTATTTAACATCCTACTCTTCAAACTCTTTCTTTGTCTTTGTCTCTTTCCGAATGAACATCGCCGAATCTTCGGCCACAAACTACATTCTGCAGCCACTCAATTCTCCAATGCTTCACGTACTTTTGCTTTTTTTCTACATGTTCGTTTCGCCAACTCAATACAATTATACATGCGTTCTCGGTGGACGCCATCTTGGATATTACAACGGCGGAAGAGCAAAAAGGCGCGAAATGAAGATTGTGCCGTATAAAGATAATTTTCAATCGGTTTGCTACTTCGGCCAATACATGTACGATGTTTATAATCGTCACCTGTTTCTCCGATGCCAGAATTTTTTTCCAAAACTAACTCAAAAACCGGAGATTACATTTTTTAGTCATCTCAAAACCGGAAATCAGGCATATACCAGAAAATTACCACCCCTGTGTGTGTGTGTGTGTGTTTGTGTGTGTGTGTGTGTGTGTGTGTGTGTGTGTGTGGTATGTGTGTGTGTGTGTGTGTGTGTGTGTGTGTGTGTGTGTGTGTGTGTGTGTGTGTGTGTGTGTGTGGTGTGTGTGTGTGTGTGCGTGAGAGTGTGTGCGTGCATGTGCGTGTGCCTAAACTACCACTTTGCCGTCTCTTAGTTAATCCTACCCCAGAGTAAATACTACCTTTAGCTAGTGCCTGCCTGACGACAGTGTACACACACGGGGTGGTGTATGAATGTGTACACCAAAGCTCATCGTTTCCACTCTATCTTATCAGAGAGGTCGTCCTTTTGCAGGGCAAGGCATTCCTCAAGTGTCCAGCAACCCAGCTGTTCCTCAGATAAATGATCTGAAGGAGTACTCACACACTCTCCACCCTCTCTCAGTGTAGAAGATCTATTGGGATACTACTACAGTAGAACCTCCATTGCAAGGCCTTCAAAGATCATCCAAAATGATGTCTTAAAGGGAGGGGTCTTAGAAGGGAGGTAATTCAGTGATGTACTGAGGATCGAAAAGTGATAGGACAAACTGTCCCGAGACAAGAGAAATCAAGAGGACAATGTCTGGCTCTTGCAGAAATCAACAAGACAAAAGTATGTCAGTGTTTAAAATGTAATCAGGCATTTGTCCTGACAGGGGAGAACACAATAGGACATTTTAAATTATAATAGGTCAATGGTCTATGACCGGGGCCTCGGGACATCACTGGTAATTTTAATACTTACAAAGGGCAATGTCTCAGAGAAGTAGGTCTTATGTGGGAGGGAGCTTTATAATAGGAAGTCTTATGATAATATGAGGTTCCACTGTACTACCACAAGTTTTATCTGCCAAGACACTATCCATGGATTGTCACCACCCTCTCACAGAAAGATCTCTCCAGATACAAAGGAACCTCCCTTATAAGACCCCCCATTATAAGAATCCCTCCCACTTAAGACCTACTTCTCCAAGACATTGCCCTTCTTTGTAATTACTAAAATTACCTCCTTTATAACTCCCTCCCATTTAAGACCATTTTCGATTATTTTTTAATGTCTTGTAAGAGAGGTTCCACTGTAGTGTACTACCACCACTAGTTTTATGTCAAGAGTAGACGCTATCAATGGATATATGTCACCACCCTCTCACATAAAGATCTCTCGAGATACTAACTACCTACAGACCTGTCTGTGGCTACCGAGACTATCAATGACTGTTCAATGCTCAGGAAAGATCTACACTCGTTCAGTCATTGATCCTTCTTCTCCCAGGGCTGCAACTGTTTCCAGGGACAAACTACTTAAAACCCTTTCAACACTAGCCATTCCTCAGCCAAAATTTACCATTAAACTTTCCCTGGGACCCCTTGTTTTGCGGGATGATTGGGAGCCCTGTGCGTGTCATTTCTTTCTTTGCCAACTTGAACTGCTCAGTTTAAACTTTAATGTCATATGAGCGCAGATGTGTCATGCTGCTGTCATGCACCCAGAGATGAGATTCTCAGAAAACCAAAAAGGACGAAAAAAGAAGCCGGGTCCCTGGCCCGGTGTAGGCTACATCAACAAATGGGGAAAAAAATTCTGCTTTAAGCTTTGCAAACTGCAAAGTAATGATAAATAGAGCAGTCTTGGCTGCCCCACGCATTAACTGGAAATGTCCATTTGAAAATGGGGTGATCAAAAAGGAGGAAATCGTCCAATTGGAGAAAAAATCTCATCTCTGTCAGCACCTAACTAAAACCACCTAAAAAGGTTGAGTTCATTATAAGCCACAAATTGCAAACAAGTGCAAGTTGAAGGTCAAGCACTTAAAACTACAGCATGTTTCGGACTATAAGGCGATACTTTTCCCCAGATTCAGACCCCTGCGCCTTATGTGACTAATAAAAAATATACAATTACAAAATATGATATTTGGGTAATAGTAAAAAAAACAATATGGTAAGCCGTTATAAATTATATCAATATTTATGTTTGACATCAGATCAAACTGCAGCACAGATATACTATTAACCCTTTCACCGCCAATGTCGCATTTATGCACCACAATGGTTTAACACCCATGCCCCTTAAAGGCATCAAATCAGGGAACTGCCAGAGCGTAAAATGGCGAACCGAAGGTCTGTACTATTTTCTTAATGTTTCATTCAAGAATGACGGAGAAAGCATGTTTTAGTTTTGGGAGGTAATGTTATACATGTCACAGAGGAATTCCCAATATTTCAGTTAAGTTTAATTGGTTGGGTTTTTTTTTTACTGAAAAAGGCTAGTGGTGAAAGGGTTAACATGCAAGAAAATTAAATATATGTATATACATGTTGTAAATTATACACACCTTTTCATATCTTGAGACAAAGTCACATTAATTTGTCAGCCTTTCTTGTGGGTAGGTCATACACCTAGTGACCTACCTATTCAGAGCGATGCAGAAACGTGTAGATACATTACTAGACAGATCACCAACAGGTTCCAGTTGGGGTTCTGCAACAATCAATGAAAAATAATAAAAATGTAATTTAAATAGCAATGGTCAAGTTAACCTCTTCACTGCCCCGTCACGGATATTTCAGTCAACTTCCGGTAACCTGTAAACTGCCCTGTCACGGAAATATCCGTCATAGGGTTATTCTAAGAGTTTCCCTTTTTCTATCCATATGCTTTCCACAGTATGTTTGAATGCATGTGAGTGTTCTCAAATGATAGTATATCCAATTCCCTTTCAGAAAAGCATCGGTTATATGCACTTTTATTCAGACATTTTCGCGATAGACTCTGCAACCTAAAACGGCCCCGGAACCGGAAACGGGCTCGGCAGTGAAGGGGTTAAAGAAAAAAAATCTACATTGTAGCAATTAACACATGTGACAATCAACGCATTCATGTTTATTTTCAAATCATTTTTCACGTCTTCAGTTGTTGTATGCAGACAATAATACTGCCATCAATGTTTTCTCCGAGATTTGATGAATGATGGTCCCCGGAGTGGCGTTCTCAAAATGGATTTGTTCTCAACATGTCTGCGCATGTGCAAAGAGATAGGGATGGCTTATCAGGGCTCCCAATCATCCCGCAAAACAAGGGGTCCCAGGGACTCCCACTTACAGTATGGAGGGTCCTAGAGGCGAGATAGAGGGTCCCAGTGGCATTGCGAATCCTACAAAGAATTTTTTCTAGTGCATCCCTGGGACCCCCTGCACATTCTTTTAGAGGGTCCTTTAGAATTTTAGTGCTTCATAGACCCCCAAATGGGGGTCCCTGGCTTAGGGTTAGGGATAGGTTTAGGGCTAAGGTTAGGAATAGAGTTAGGGATAGGTTTAGGTTCAATTTAGTGTTGAATACACAAAAGATAAAATTTGATGGCACGTCACGATCGATTTCGCACATGCGCAGACATGTTGAGAACAAATCCATTTTGAGAATGCCACACGGGCACTTCACACACTGAGCAGACAGACAACAAACGCAGATTTGAGAAGGATCCGGCACAGTCAATAGGTAATGAACAATGGATGGTTTCCATGGTACTGTGTGTGTGAGTGTGTGTGTGTCACAGCTGCTGTAGGCGCTGCTGCAGCCAGCTAACTGCCTTTATTGAGCCCACTATCAGTATCAGAATCACATCAATACACTGTCCTGACATCCAAGGATCAATACGTTATAATACTGTTGTTCTCACATGGTGATTACCGGTACAACAGCTCAGCTTACTGGGGTTTTTCAGAATGACTATAGTACTTAGTATACAGCTTTCAAGGGGGTATCAATCATCTGCACTAGCTCTTGCTGTGTTGCATTAAGAGAGCTCAGAGAGAGAGAGAGAGAGAGAGAGGAGAGAGAGAGAGAGAGAGAGAGAGAGAGAGAGAGAGAGAGAGAGAGAGAGAGAGAGAGAGAGAGAGAGAGAGAGAGAGAGAGAGAGAGAGAGAGAGAATTGATAATTCGACGATTTGATGTTTATTGTTATTACCAACATAGTATGTACAAGAGAGAGAGAGAGAGTGAGACAGGGGAGAGAGAGAGAGAGAGAGACAGGGAGAGAGAGAGAGAGAGAGAGAGAGAGAGAGAGAGAGAGAGAGAGAGAGAGAGAGAGAGAGAGAGAGAGAGAGAGAGAGAGAGAGAGAGAGAGAGAGAGAGAGAGAGAGACGGCGGGGAGAGAGAGAGAGACGGCAGAGAGAGAGAGAGAGAGAGAGAGAGACGGCGGAGAGAGAGAGTGAGAGACAGACAAACATACAGGTACTTTATCCCCCCCCCCCCCCCTTCATTTTTACGACCCTCAATCTCAAAAAGTCAAGTCTGCTTCCATCAGTTTTATGACAATAATCCTAGGCTGATCCTAACCCTACTCCTTTCCCACAAAGCGACAGCATGTTGCTAGTTCTCAATCTCAGTAAAACAATTATCAACTTGAGGGCGCGAAAGAAGTATTTATGAAGTGCAAGCCCTGAGTACTTATGAATTATAATTGAAACTTGAAAGATTTAAAAAAACCAAAGTTAGGCAATTTGGTCACTGACTGACACAATGACAATGATCTAACAAATCACTTCACATTATTAATCAGTCACATCATCTTCGACTTAGTTAAGGCATTAGTAAAAACTATCACATCTGACCAGCAAACAACAGGAAAATGAACGCCTACTATTCAAATACAGAGCTCATTTCAATGTATACGCCGATCTCAAATTAACTTATTAAGGAAAAACTAAAAAGGCGCTAATTAACTCAGCCAATCAATGACTGACTCTGCTTTGGACAACGTCCAATCAACAGAGGCCAACATCAGGCGAACAGAGGCTGGGAAAGATACCACGTTCGACGACCAAATCTTGAGGAAAAACATGTACAGGAAAAATGTGTCAAAACTTCCTTTCTCATGTTTTTTCCTCTGTCAAGACAAACTATGTGGTTGTAAAATTCATTATAATTATAAAACCTGTGTGTGACAATTAAATGTTGCAAATATTAAGACTCCTTAAAGGCACAACAGGGATATAAAAGGAGGGAGGCGAGCAAAAACGGCACTGTTATGTTTAACTACTTAACTGTATTGTTATAAAATTCGGGACTTTACTGGTGTTGCACTGCCTCCGGGCATTGCCTCCAGGATCTTTCCCACTATCTTTATATCTACTAATGTCCCATGTGTCTGTTCTAGACCGGATGACGTTAAAAAGATTTTCAAAAACGTCAGATTTCGCCACACGCTGCGAGCAAACCTTTTTCTCCTCATGCTGGTAGATGCGTGTCTAAAAATAGCCATTAATTGAAGTTGATTCAAAATTACTTCTAAAATGTTTTTCTATATCTGGATACTTATGCAGTGATGTTCCGAGATCCCGGTCATAGGTCATTGACCTATTAAGATTGAAAATGTCTTACAGTGGAACCTCCCTTATAAGACCTCCAAAAATCATCCAAAATTAGGTCTTATAAATATAAGGGAGGTAATTTTAATACTTACAAAGAAGGGCAATGTCTCAGAGAAGTTGGTTTTATGTGGGAGGGAGTCTTATAATGGGAGGTCTTATAAGGGAGGTTCTGCTGTATAAGGTTCTTCCCTGTCAGGACAAATGTCTGATTTTATTTTTAACACTGGTACATAGTGTCGCATCCAACTAGCTCACTACTTCAATTTATCCCCAGATGGTGGCTATAATTTACAGCTGATATCCAGCAAATTGAGTAATACAGATTGACAGAGAAAGCTCAGAAGTCACAAGTGTGTTGTGACATTTTCATTTGTTATATTAGAACACTCCAATCCCCATGGAATTGGAAGTGAGCTCACAAAAATTTAAAACGTTAAACTTAAAGTGAGAACTATATATATATAAAGCAGTTCAAACGAACATCTCACAAAAGCTATCAACTTGGTACCTTAAAGGTTAACCCTTTTACCGCCAATGTTGCATTTTAGCACCACAATGGTTGAACACCCATGTCACTAAAAATGCATCAAATCAGGGTCTGTTACATCCAAAGACCCTATTTTCTTAATTTTGGGAGGTAAGGATAGGCCTAATGGTATATTATGTCACAGAGGAATTCGCAATACTGTATTGCAGATTTTTGTTCAATACCCAGTTAAGTTTAATGGTATTTTTGGTAAAGGTAAAGATGTGCCACCCCCCATGCATTTCTCGGTTAATTGTATTTTTCCGTTTTTGCCTTTCTTACCATACATAAAGCTGTATTTTAGGAACATTTTTAGCTAATTACCTTTTTGGAATACTAACCCTAACCCTAACCCTACCCCTAAGTATGTACTGCAGTACACCGCGATTTGTCACAGTTGTGGTTTGTTGCGTTTTTCCGTCTTATACGGTGGGGGGTAGGGTTAGGGCTAGGGTTAGGGTTAGGGCTAGGGCTAGGGTTAGGGTTAGTATTCCAAAAAGGTTATTAGCTAAAAATGTTCCTAAAATACAGCTTTATGTATGGTAAGAAAGGCAACAACGGAAAAATACAATTAACCGAGATAGGTAGGGGGGGATGACATCTTGACCTTTACCGTATTTTTGGCTAAAAAATGGCTGGCGGCGTAAGGGTAAATAATATTAATAATATGTTGCTCAGTTGTTCTTTTTTGTTCTGGCTTTACTTACACCAAAGACTGTGTTAGGGGAAGATAAGCATCCAGTCTCTTTTCCCTAGATGAGTAGTGAGGACAGAAACACTGGTTATGTCCCTTTTAAACAGGACACATTTTACACGTCGATAGGCCAGTTGAATTCTCCGTTCAAGTTCCAGTCTTGAGTTTTTGGATAGCCTGCACTGTGAATAGTGTACTGTCCCCACTAACGATAACTCTATCAGCCCGGTTCGCCGAGCTCTTAAGTAATCCATCTTACCCTTTTAGAATATCTTTGCTTACACTCTTCCAAATATGCTTGGTTTTTTTTTACAGTTAAACTTTAAGTCTCTAATAATCTCTATCTTAGTATCTATGTCCATAACCACAAAAATAAAAATTCATACTTGACCTTCCATCACGGGGAAAAACCAGAACCTTGGGTGGAAGACTGTTTAACTTTAAAATGAACTCGAGTTGGAAGGTTTCTAAACGAAATTGAAAAGATGGTGACGAGATTAGCGTCCAATCGATCAAGTACCCGTATCTTATTAACACCCGCAAACATTTTTTTACTAGCCCCCCAGTAACCGTGTTGTTCAGATGTAGAATAATCTACCAATTAACATAAAAAATGCGCCTAACATTAAGTTAACAAACTCAAAAATCTTTTGAACGAAAACCAAAATTTGAAAACAAAACTTAAAAGTTTTGATGAATAATTTATAAACAAAGCCATTCCAAAAAATAAACAAAATTACTTTTTGATGTTTTATTTTAACCCTTTCACCGCCAAAGTCGCATTTTAGCACCACAATGATGTAACACCTATGTCACTAAAAGGCATCAAATTGGGGTCTATTATCCAAATACCCTATTGTCTTAGTTTCTGGAAGTAAGGATCTGGATAGACCTTATTTTATATATAGTCACACTCACAGAAAAATCCCCAATACCGCATATGGATTTTGTTCTCTACCCAGGTAAATTTAATGGAAAATGTTGGCTGAAATGTGGCTGGCGGCGAAAAGGTTAAAGAGACGCAAACCACTTTAATAAAAACAGAAATAACTTTTTTTTAAAGTCAAATTCACCAGGGCCACAAGGCCTATAAATAGCCCTAATCTACCTCACACAGTTAATCAGTTATACATCTTGTATTGTTAAAAAAACCCACTGCCTTTGGGCATTGCCTCCAGGATCGTTCCCACCATTTTTATCTCTATAATAGTATAAATCATTTTAAATGTCACACATCA
>CM065710.1:4845042-4852542 GCA_017654935.2 Phymorhynchus buccinoides
TTACACATTTAGATAACATTTTCACTTTGTTTACACACAAATAAGGACTAAGATGGCGACACTTCCGTTGGAGTGGTCGTGATGCGCACGCAGGTGGGTTGGAGCCAAAGTCCTACGTACAGACGTAACACACTCCAGTGTCGCCAACAGATATTATGATAAACAGGTTTGGTGGGTTCGAGAGACTCAACAGCTATGCGACTAACTTTATACGCAGTGACACCACAGAAATTTGAAGTAAAGATGGAGGGAGAAAGGAGATGGAGAGGGGGGGGGGGGGGAGTTTGGAATGTGCGCGCGCGCGCGCGTGTGTGGGCGTGTGTGCGTGTGTGTGTGTGTGTTAATTCAAAGGTGTAAAGGTGTGTGTGTGTGTTAAAGGGGTGTGGATATGGGTGTGTTGAGTGCGACAGGGTGGGGGGGGGGGGGGGGGGGGGGGGGGGGGGGGGGGGGGGGGTTGACGACGGTAGCTCTGTAAAAGGAAAACGGTTGATAGGGGGGTTGATAGGGGGGTTGAGGGGTGGGGGTTGGGGGGGGGGGGTGTTAAGCAGGTTGCAAGTGGCTCAGGTGAAGAGAAAACGAAAACCGAATAGAATAGAATGCCGTATGGGGGCGACTGGGTGAATGAATGACTGGGAGAATCGCGGAATGACAATTGGCCGGATCTAGAGAGGGGGGAGGGGGGGTTCGGACCCCTCCCCTTCTCCACCCACCCCCCACCCCCACCCACCCCCACACACACTGCCCCCACGCGCACTGATGTACCTTATACAAGGATGAAAAGTAAGAAAAAAGTAAGAAAATGGCTCAATCTATAATCACTATAAAAAAAACCATATTGCAACATTTTCAAGCCCCCCCCCCCCCCCCCCCCAAAAAAAAAAAAAAAAAGGCATTGCCCCTAGCCCTTAATCCCGAACCTATGCAGCTCCCCCGGGCCCCAAACCAATCCCAACGGCTGCAGCACCATTGAGAGGCAGGGCAAGCATCCCCTAACTACAATATTGGGTGTGAGTCTATGGGTGGGTATGTAGGCCTGTGTGCACGCACGGGTATGTGTGTGTGTGTGTGTGTGTGTGTGTGTGTGCGTGTGCGTGTGTGTGCGTGCATGTGCCGGTGTGTGTGTGTGTGTGCGTGTGCGTGTGCGTGTGCGCGTGTGTGCTAAAGAGAGAGAGAGAGAGAGAGAGAGAGAGAGAGAGAGAGAGAGAGAGAGAGAGAGAGAGAGAGAGAGAGATGTGACAAGGTGGAACGCACGCCCCGCTTTCTCCCTTTCTACCACCACCCCCCCCCCCCTCTACACCCACCCCCCTCCCCTGACATCAAACAGGTCGCCGATTCCGAAGCGCTATCTCTTTGAACCCCCGGTTTTTCCTCTGGTGACACCCACATTGGTGGTCTCCCTTTGTTCCCCTCCTTTGTTCCCCGTATCTCCTTTCCTGATCAAGTAGGCAGGATAGGAATTTTAGGCATGTGATGATGATGTAATAATATGCGCATGACTGTCGTCTCCTGACTTGTCGACGGCTAGTAACCCAATCATAGGCCCTCGGGTGTTTAAAATTAAAGGGAGATTTGAATAGAAAAGAGAAAAACGGCCGAAACATTCTCTCTCACAAGACTTCCTAAACCTGGCTGAAGCAACATTGCAGAATCAACCTCTCTCCCAGCCAGTCCTATTAGCCCCACTCGTGAGTATTATAGAACGTGGCAGGGGTGTAAAATAAGTGATTGAGATTTGTTTTTGTTTGATTCTATTTTTGATCTAGATCCTATGTTCCATGATGAATAAGGAGTAGATGTGTCAGTGAAAAGAATTGGTAAACATGCTGTTCTAATTATGTGCACTTATTATGTTTGTGTGTGTGTTTTTGACTTTAACTCTTTTAGGACAAGAACCGGATTCCAGTCCTACTAACACCTTTGTATATTTTTAGTAGGGGATCCCTGGGTTGCAACCTTGCAACTTTTGATAACATTCCTTTCCAAGTGTTGGTCTGAGAGTGATGTTTGCTGACTTGTGTTACTGAATCATAACAGTTGATTCCAGTACACATGTCATGTGTTATTTCAGTTTGACAACTGAAATTCAGGTTATTTGGATTAGTGCTATTGTACAAGGGCAGCCTTCTAGCCGGTTGGGATCCACTAATTCCCTGCCGGCTGAAGCCCCTTGTCTCTAAGCCGTAGAGATCTACAACCACCTTTTCCTGTGATTATCAGCAGGGCATCGTGGTCAGGACGCTTATCCCTGACTCACAAGCAACAAGACGGGACCGCCGAAAAGACGCCCCGCACCCAGAATCCGCGAGGAGACCACGCATGAGCCGTGCCATCCCGCGACGCTGCAACCGGAACGACTGGGAGCTACTCTACACCAGAGCAAGCCAAGTCACCCCAGCACTCGCTGATCCCTATGGAGGAACTTCAACACAGCTAAGTCCCTAAGACAGTGCAAAGAACAATAATTGGAAACCAGGACACCTAAGAATATTAGTGACCCTTCCGGCTTGGGGCTAACCTTCTAGAAAGACAAAAGTCTTGTAAATCCTTTCGGATTTCATTGGTTTTCATTCATATTTTGTTTTGGCGCCATTGAGCTGCTTTATTCTTATTGCTGCATTTTGTGAGTAAATAAAATACAAGTGTACAAATAATTCTGAACCCTTTGGTCAGACTGATGAGAGTGGAAGTTTTGTAAGTTTCATGTAAAAACCTACTTCTCTCTGTCTGCCATTTAGAGCAAACTACCACTTGTATTTCATTCAATCATACGAGCCAGAACCCGGGCACAAATATAAATTTATTAGATGAAAAGGGGCCCGGAAAGTTGCTCATCTCCCACACCCTAGAGAAGTGGGCTAAAGGCAAATTTTCTACTTGAAAATTTAACACACTAAAAGTCTTCCCTAGAGACTTAGCCTTTTAACCCATTTTAACTCGAGAGAGAGAGAGAGAGAGAGAGAGAGAGAGAGAGACTGAACACTGACAAACTTTATTTAACAAGGATGAAGATTTCAGGCAATGCCTATTCTTACAGACAGACAGACAGACAGAGACAGACACACAGACAGACAGAGAGAGACAGAGATAGAAGGGCGCTTGCTAAAAATGACAGGAAAACAAAAAGGCTCGAGTTACACCAAGATCTTTGAGGGAAACAGCCAAAGAAGATAGGAGATTCACCACCGATTTTTTTCTTCCAATATTTTTATTTTTTTAATTTTTTTTTAGTTCCCATTTAGCTGCATCACGCATGCTTCCGCTAGAACAAAACCCTGAGCAAAGGACACCCCTCACCTCCCTCCCCCCCCCCCCCCCCCCGCCACACCCTGTCACCATTATCCCCTGCTCCCCCCCCCCCCTCTCTCTCTCCACCCTTCTCTTCCTATCCCCAGGTCTTTTTCCCTTCTTTCTTTTTGTACTCTCTGTTCTAACAGAACGGGCGTACATTGGAATGGGAGCGAGCCCTGTGCCTTTCTCTGTCCGTCCGTCCGTGTGTGTGCGTGTGCGTGTGTGTGTGTGTGTGTGTGAAGTCAAAATTATCTTTATTGACGATAAAGGAGTAAGCTACAAGCTTCTTCGTTTTTTTCATCCCGTCGACACGAAAAGAAGACAAATACTGATTCCAATAAAATGTAAAGATCAACAATGAAAAATGGAGTAAGGAACCAAAGCACAATGAACAAATAGTGTGTGTGTGTGTGTGTGTGTGTGTGTGTGTGTGTGTGTGTGTGTGTGTGTGTGTGTGTGTGAGAGAGAGAGAGAGAGAGAGAGAGAGAGAGAGAGAGAGAGAGAGAGAGAGAGAGAGAGAGAGAGAGAGAGAGAGAGAGAGACACACAGAAACACTGAACATTTTATTGTCATTACCACATGGGTCTGATGCCAAGGGTGGAGGGGTAGGCCTACTTGAATATTTTCAATGAAATAGCAGTATTCGACAACATAAACACAGAGAGAGAGAGAGAGAGAGAGAGAGAGAGAGAGAGAGAGAGAGAGAGAGAGAGAGAGAGAGAGAGAGAGAGAGAGAGAGAGAGAGAGAGAGAGAGCGTTTATGTTGGTATGCTGTGTGTGTTTAAGTGTGTGCGCCGTGCGTGCGTGAATGCGTATGTATGTGTGTGTGTTCGCCGCGTGCGCGCGCACGTGCGTGTGTGTGCGCGTGCGCGTCTGTATATGACAGAAAATGTGTTCCATACCGTAACGCGTTAAACCACTGAACCGATCGTGACCAAACTTGGCACAATGCTTCCTTGGACCTCGCACTACGTGCGGCACGTATGCGTTGTCAGATTTACTGAACGGCAAGACATATCAGAGTACTCCCATTGACAAAAGTGTGAATATTATGCTACTTAAACACCAATTATTTCAAAGACAATGAGTGGATTCAAACCAAAGTAGTTATGTAAAAAGGTGTACTTAACAAGGGGTTGCTGCTTTTGTTGGTGAAATATTTAACTTCTCAGTATTACCGCACAGGGTACATGACATTTTTAAAAACAAAACCCCCCACAGTAAGTCATAAGTCATAAGTTTATTTATTGTCCATTGGCATTGTACAACGCACATGGAAACTTGTCTTCCACCGTGTAAAATAAGATGAGATATATCAACATAAAAATATTAAATACAAATATGAAACATAAATTTACATTAAAACAAGTATGTAACTCTCACACCGCACCCAATCATTCATCCGCTCGCCGCTATCTTGCTCACTCATGATGCAAAATGACCCTAGAATTAAAAATAAAAAATCATCTCCCTTGACAAGGGAGATAATAGTTTTGTAGTTATCTTCGCTCTAAGCTGGGAGTACATTTATACGGCTCTGCAATCTTTTTAAAAAAATTTATTTTTATTATGTCCAAGAGCAAAAGAGCGACTGGCCAGTTCTTCTGTAGCCCATCAGTGTCCCCAGCTAAGATTACACCCATTAAAACCTTCAAAGACTGACTAGGGTGACATGGCGTGGCGTGGCATGGCGTGGCGCGTGCGCACTTCCACTCTTAGCACGCGCACGAGGTCACGTGAGTCGTGACGTTCACTTCCGGGGCGGGGGTTACTGTACTGTCTTCGATGATAATTAGCATGGTCATGAACTCTATTTATTGTTTTGTTTGTGGCACAGGCCACAAACCTATAACTCACTCTGTCGGTCGGTCGGTCCAAAATTGTCGCACATATTGTAAAAGAGAAAGAAAAGTACAGACAGAAAAAAAAATACTTGGGCATAAAGTAACATTTCAGTTGTCATATCTACAGTCAAAGCTAATCGAAAGATCCAAATCTCATTCACACTTCATTCGCATTAACATTATCAGTTTAAATATCAAATAACTAGTGAGAGAGAGAGAGAGAGAGAGAGAGAGAGAGAGAGAGAGAGAGAGAGAGAGAGAGAGAGAGAGAGAGAGAGAGAGAGAGAGAGAGAGAGAGAGAGAGAGAGGGGGGGGCGGGCGAGGAGAGGATGTTGTATTTGACTGGTGACATTTCATTCTGGAATTGTAAGGCTGCTTGAGGTGCAGGCGAGAGAGAGAGAGAGAGAGAGAGAGAGAGAGAGAGAGAGAGAGAGAGAGAGAGAGAGAGAGAGAGAGAGAGAGAGAGAGAGAGAGAGAGAGAGAGACTGGACACGAGAGGAAAACTTTATTAAGAGAGAGAGAGAGAGAGATGGGGGGGACAGAGAGAGAGAGAAAGAGAGATAAAGAGAGAGAGAGAACAGAGAGAGAGAGAGAGAGAGAGAGAGAGAGAGAGAGAGAGAGAGAGAGAGAGAGAGAGAGATCAGATGAGAGAGAGAGAGATCAGATGGAGACCAGAGACAGAGACGGAGAGACAGAGTATGTCACAATTCACAATTGGTTTACTGATCCAGGCCTTCTGCCAATGTCAGAGGGGATGGGGTTACAAAAAAACCACCCACACAATGACAACACATCATCACTTAGAGAGAGGGGGGGAGAGAGAGAGAGAGAGAGAGAGAGAGAGAGAGAGAGAGAGAGAGAGAGAGAGAGAGAGAGAGAGAGAGAGAGATAGAGAGAGAGAGAGAGGATGGACGAAAGAGAGAAGAGAGAGAGAGAGAGAGAGAGAGAGAGAGAGAGAGAGAGAGAGAGAGAGAGAGAGAGAGAGAGAGAGAGAGAGAGATCGGGAGAGAGAGAGAGAGAGAGAAAGACGAGAGAGAGAGAGAGAACGAAAAGAGAGAGAGAGAGAGAGAGAGAGAGAGAGAGAGAGAGAGAGAGAGAGAGAGAGAGAGAGAGAGAGAGAGAGAGAGAGAGAGAGAGAGAGAGAGAGAGAGAGAGATGGACGAAGAGGAGAAAGAAACGAAAGAGAGAAGAGAGAGAGAGAGAGAGAGAGAGAGAGAGAGAGAGAGAGAGAGAGAGAGAGAGAGAGAGAGAGAGAGAGACAGAGACAGAGACAGAGAAACAGAGAGAGTAGAATGACTCATCAAGAAAACCCACATGCTCCTCTTCTCTGGTGACAATCTCGTCAATATTTCTTTTCTTGCAGTCCCTTTTTGTTGATTTTACAACAACAGGGAGTGCTTTGCAATGGAAGGAGGGCTTGCCTGTGCGTTTCTCTGTATACTCCTTATTTCAAGCAAGAAACAGTCGAATTCTCAACCGCTTAGCTTGTTTCATAAAAATCATTTTGAAAGCTTTCTAAAACCTAAACATACACGTTTCCGCTACTTCTCGAGTTATAGCCCATTTCATGGGTTAAACTCAACGTCTTTGGTGTTTAGTAAACTAGCTGGTGGTATGTGTGCGGATGTTAGGTTATGTGTGACAGTTTATATACCTTTGTATGCCATGTTATGCCGTTGTGTTTCTGTCTTTACTGATTATTGCGAAACCGCGCAAATGATACGGCCGCCTCGGTTGCCGTTGCCATCGCCCCGTTAGGGCTCACAGCAAATTTGAAGCGATTCGGTCGAAAAACGGCGGAGTTATAAGGCCCGTTTTGTGTTTCAGACACTCACACACACACACACACACACACACACACACACACACACACACACACACACACACACACACACACACACACACACACGGACACTTGGCTTATTACTATATGACAAGCGAATTGTGTTATTGTATTGGTTACATTGTGATGTGTAACATTTTTCATGTGCCCCCTGACTTTTGACATAAACCTTTGACTTGTACGTCTGGCTAGCTATGCGTAAAGCAACAGAAATGTGTGTGCAGGGGGGGGGGGGGGGGGGGGGGGGGGAGGGGGGGGGCAAGCATGTAGATTCCCCCCCCCCCCCCAAAAAAAAAAAAGGATGGAAGTTCGGTTTAACGTCGCGTATCGGCTTTCGCCATGTACGACGGGCTGCACAAACCAACCATGGTATATACAAACAATTATGTTCCTGAATCACTGTCTTAGCCAAAAGGCCGAGAAGCGATCAGAATTCTCGATTCAACCCCCCCCCCCCCCCCCCCCCCCCCCCCCCCAAACAAATTCACATTCGTATGTAGTATAGCAGGCCCTCTAAAGGTCTCT
>CM065710.1:4935042-4937542 GCA_017654935.2 Phymorhynchus buccinoides
GGTGCTGTTTGAAGGTGGAGGGGGAGATGATGATGATGATGGTGGTGAGTTTGTCTCAACGTCACCCAGGCTGGGAGGAATCTGCACACAAACATATACATTAAAAGCAACAATTAATAATCATATTACATGCTAACCCGCCAAGAATAGGTCTGTGTTTTCAGACTCGGGACAGGTCACAATCGTCTGACAACACCACCTGCTCAACGAACTACGCATCGGTGAATCAGACAAGTGCCCATGTGGCACTGAGAACCAAACAAGTGACCACATCCTACAGTCATGTCCACTGTTCCAACAGCACTGAGAACCAAACAAGTGACCACATCCTACAGTCATGTCCACTGTTCCAACAGCACTGAGAACCAAACAAGTGACCACATCCTACAGTCATGTCCACTGTTCCAACAGCACTGAGAACCAAACAAGTGACCACACCCTACAGTCATGTCCACTGTTCCAACAGCACTGAGAACCAAACAAGTGACCACATCCTACAGTCATGTCCACTGTTCCAACAGCACTGAGAACCAAAGAAGTGACCACATCCTACAGTCATGTCCACTGATCAAACGGCAGTGAGAACCAAACAAGTGACCACACCCTACAGTCATGTCCACTGTTCCAACAGCACTGAGAACCAAACAAGTGACCACATCCTACAGTCATGTCCACTGTTCCAACAGCACTGAGAACCAAACAAGTGACCACATCCTACAGTCATGTCCACTGTTCCAACAGCACTGAGAACCAAACAAGTGACCACACCCTACAGTCATGTCCACTGTTCCAACAGCACTGAGAACCAAACAAGTGACCACATCCTACAGTCATGTCCACTGTTCCAACAGCACTGAGAACCAAACAAGTGACCACATCCTACAGTCATGTCCACTGTTCCAACAGCACTGAGAACCAAACAAGTGACCACATCCTACAGTCATGTCCACTGTTCCAACAGCACTGAGAACCAAACAAGTGACCACATCCTACAGTCATGTCCACTGTTCCAACAGCACTGAGAACCAAACAAGTGACCACACCCTACAGTCATGTCCACTGTTCCAACAGCAGTGAGAACCAAACAAGTGACCACACCCTACAGTCATGTCCACTGTTCCAACAGCAGTGAGAACCAAACAAGTGACCACACCCTACAGTCATGTCCACTGTTCCAACAGCACTGAGAACCAAACAAGTGACCACACCCTACAGTCATGTCCTCCGCCAAGGAGGAATCGCCGATTTGACGGTTTGATTTCTAGTAAACCAGAGCAAAGTGAGTGTTGCAAAGGGTGTTTTCCTGGTGATCTCGACGTGTTTCTTACAAAAACTCATCCGTCAGGGTGCCCCTTTAAAGATAACCACCAATATGGAGACACAAAAAACAACCTCTCGCAACGACAGAATTGCCATGGTTCAAGACATGGTCATGGCAGCAAAAGAATATCAGTCTGTCATGTAGCCAGCACTCTAAGCACCTTTTGCCAACGGGTATGTGAACTTGCGCGAATCGCATGCGCACGCGGGACCTCGGGGTTTTTTCTGGTCTCATCCGAAAGATTTAGCGTTCAGACCATATTAAAGACCCACCATGTCACGTGTCAAATTCATTAACAGGACGTAAAACATAAACTCTCGTTAAACATAAACATTCGTACGTGTCAAAATCATGTTTTTCACGTGTTTTCCCTCTTATAGCTGGAAAGAAATCTTGTTTTGACCAGGTTTGACTCCCATACTAATGCCCCCAAATTCAAACCGAAACATCATTTTAAAGAGCAGCCTCAATTTGAAGTTGGGGACATGTGTATGTGGGTCACAGCTACCTAGAAAAAAAAACCAAGGGACTTAAACGTGGTGCGTCAGTGTGTCTTTAAGATCTAGTGGAAAGTGAACGGGGGGATGAGGGGAAAAAAACCTCCGCTGGGGCCAGGAATATTCCAGTGTTTGTTGCTTACGAAGTGAATACGTTACTTCAGAGCCGCTCTACCCTATACAGCTCTCATGTTACTTTTAGCCCTCAGTACATGGCTAGCGTCACACCAAAGATAAGAACCAGTTTGAGTGAAGGTCCTTCGGGTCTATTATACGCATGTAGTAGCTAGGGCCAAAATAGGTCACACTGAACAGAACAAACTTTTAATCAGCTGAAAGGGAGGGAGGGGTTCTCTCTAGCTCCAGTCGGTGTACAATCAGTGGTCAGTACGTCCAGAAATCCAAGAACAATGTGGCTGATTACCTGGCTCATCTTCGGTTGTATTACGGTGAGGCCAGTTATGGACAGACAGAACAGACAGAAAGACAGACAGACAGACACACAAACAAACACACACGCGCGCGCGCACAGAGACAGAGAGAGAGGGGGTAAAAAGCAAACATAGACAGACAGAGAGAGAGAGAGAGAGAGACAGAGAGAGAGTATGAGAGGGAGAGAGAGAGGGAGAGAGAGAGAGAGAGAGAGAGAGAGAGAGAGAGAGAGAGAGAGAGAGAGAGAGAG
>CM065710.1:4942542-4950042 GCA_017654935.2 Phymorhynchus buccinoides
GCGTGCGTGTTTGTATGCATGCGTGCGTTTGTTTGCGTGCGTGCGTGCGCGCGCGCGCGAGTTTAGACATGTTACTAGCAAATCTAGTTAGCATTTAAAAGGTTTTTGTTTCGTTTGTTACTCAGTAAGTAGCTCTTTCCTGGTTTTGCAGTACCTCCAGGATCGTTCCACAATCCGCACGTTTAACAGAGGCACACACACACACACACACACACACACACACACACACACACACACACACACACACACACACACACACACACATACACACACACACGCACGCACACACACACACACACACACGGGCACCTCAGTATCGGGGACACCTCGTCTCTTCTCTTCTTAAGGCGGCGACAGACTATGTGACTGCCTCATGTGACTCGATCAGGTCGTGACGTTTCACCTCATTTGCATACCATCTAACTCGATCAGTCTGACTCAGTCGGGCCCAGTCAGGTGACAGGGCCGAATAGGGCGGGTTCTAAATTTCACTGATCGAGTCTGATCGAGTCAGATGGCTTGTGACCTCTTCTGTGCGGGAAAACAAAATTTGATCTACGTCACGACGTGATTGCGTCATATGAGGCAGTCACATAGTCTGTCGCCGGCTTTATTCAGTGCTAAAAAGCGACCACCTGACAATTACGGACAGTTTTGGCCAGTCTGTAGGGTGGTCGCAATACTGAGGTTCCATTGTATCCAGTATAGCGACCACCACGCAGTTACGGACAGCTTTGGCCAGTCTGTAGGGTGGTCGCTATACTGAGGTTCCACTGTATCCAGTAGAGCGACCACCTGACAGTTACGGACAGTTTTGGCCAGTCAGTAGGGTGGTCGCAATACTGAGGTTCCACTGTATCCAGTATAGCGACCACCGGACAGTTTTGGCCAGTCTGTCGGGTGGTCGCATACAGAGGTTCCACTGTACGCAACTAAATCAACCCGACCTAGAAGCCTCAAAGGAGCTGCCAGTTTAATTAGTCTCCCTTTGAAAGTGAGCTCTCCATTTTTGGAAGTCATGAATGAGGTGTAGTAAGGTCGTTTCACACGTGACCTATAGTTTTGTAGCGTTTTCTTTTATCGACCAGAGCGTTGCAGGGAAACCCTACCACCATTTCACTATCTTTGGAGCTTCTACGGAACATGGAGAAGACATGGACTAGTTACATCACTGCGGTTCTTTGCACCATACTATGCTGCTCAGCTGGAGTTATATTCCTTGTCCCTTGGCCACGGGTGGCGCTTCATTTAAAGGCAGTTTTACCAGCAACGGAAAACTCATTCTCTTTCTCTCTGTCCCCCCCTCAATCAATCAATCAATCAATATTTGTATTGTCCATTTTACAGGAAATTATTTTTGGGCAGTGATAAAACAATCAACAGAACAAGACATTATACACATATTGTATTGTTTGACAATTGTTGACAATATATCTCTCTGTCTTTGTCTTTGTGTGTGTGTGTGTGTGTGTGTGTGTGTGTCTCTCTCTCTCTCTCTCTCTCTCTCTCTCTCTCTCTCTCTCTCTCTCTCTCTCTCTCTCTCTCTCTCTCTATCTATCTCCTTCTTCTTCTTCTTTTTCCTATTGGGGATGTTTATCCTGCCCCACGCCCAAAGTCTTCGTTTAGACTGCTATGGACGCAAATGATGCATGGCCTGTGAGTTCGTGTTATCCATTCCACTCTCTCTCTCTCTCTCTCTCTCTCTCTCTGTCTGTCTGTCTGTCTCTCTCTCTCTCTTTTCTCTCTCTCTCTCTCTCTCCCTCCCTCCCTCCACCCTCTGTGTGTGGTGTGTGCGCGCGTGGCGTCTCTCTCTCTCTCTCTCTCTCTCCCTCCCTCCCGTCCCCATCTGTGTGTGTGTGTGCGTGCGCGTGACGCGTGCGTGCGCGCGTGCGTGTGTTTGTGGTGTGTGTGTGTGCGTCCGCACCGCATGTGTTTGTGTATGTGTGTGGTGCGTGTGTGCATGTGTGTGTGTATGTGTGCGTGTGTGTGTGTATATGTGTGTCTGCGTGCGTGCGTGCGCGCGCGTGTGTGATGTGTACCGTATCCGTATCTCTTATTTGACAGACAGAAGTACAGTAATACGTAGAAGCCAGTACAGTTATTTCCAATCGTGCCACCAGAAGCGCCTATTTACAATGTATTATGTGTTGTCCAACATTGTCTCTGAACAGTGTAGTAGAATACTGTGGATTTTAGATAGAGAGCATGTTGAATCTTCTTCTCCTCTTCTTTGTGTTAGTGGTAAGCTTTTTTCTGTTTAAAAAAACACGACATACACAATGGCTTTTTTACTCAGTAGGCCTATATGACTGGCCAAGCAAGCTTATGTGAAAGCGCACGTGTGCTGTCGTGTGTTGGTGTGTGTGTGTGTGTGTGTGTGTGTGTGCTATGCCATTTTATGTCATCCGCTTCCTGTGTGTGTGTGTGTGTGTGTGTGCTATGCCATTTATGTCATCCGTGTGTGTGTGTGTGGGGGTGGGGGGTGCTTCGGGGGTTTGTCAATCGTCATCGTCAGACATCCAACGTCGACAACATGATGTCCCAGCTGCAGTGGCTCCCGCTCAAGGACAGACGTCTATCTGCAAGGCTGGCCACCTTCTTCAAGTTTCAATCAGGGGAGAGGTGGCCATCAACACTCCTCATAGGTCAGTCTCCCATCCACCAACCCGACAGTCAAGACAAATGCATGCCGCAGCCTACCTACTACCATCATGCAAGACAAACTACCGGAAGTTTTCATTCTTTCCAAGGGCTGTGGCAGAATGGAACTGTCTTCCATAGGAGGCAACAACATCAGCCTCAGTGGAGGAATTCAAAGCCCGGATCTAACCCCTCTTCCCGCTCCCCTCCCCCAGTCCTAAAACCAAACCCATCCTTCCCTGCTCCCCCCCCCTCCCCAATCGCTCGCCCCGCCCCTCCCTTCCTTGTCCCCGTGTAGCTGACCATCTGGGCAGCCAGTCATATTTGGATTCAATATTTACGGAAGCCCCCTATTATGATAGCCCCCCATTTTTCAAAATCTTCAAAATGTTGAAGTGGGATGCTCAATTGAAAGAAGAAGTGTGTGTGTGTGTGTGTGTGTGTGTGTGTGTAGTGCTGTGTGTGTGTGTGTGTGTGTGTGTGTGTGTGTGTGTGTGTGTGGTGTGTGTGTGTGTGTGTGTGTGACGTGTGTATGTAAATTTATTTATAATATAAATTATGTGATTTTCTCGTGAGCATTATATTGTGTTATTGTGGCAGCAAGCAACATTTCCTTGTTGATTGCATGACGAGCATAATAAACTAAAGACTGATTGAATGAGAAAGGGCCAATAGTAAATGAGAGCTGTACCATAATTATGATTTTCTACAGTATTGGAATATCACGGTACAGCTTAGTCTTTCGTGGAAGACTGTGACTCTCTAACTAGGGGGGACATTTGCACTGGCTCTAGTGCTGCAGCCAATGGGATTGGTTAGCTTTTGGGGACCTTCTCCGAACGCCAACTCTCGTCCTCTGAATCCCTTTGGGTTAGAGAGAGTGTAGATGTACCCTGGGCAAGGCTTCTCCACTATAAACAAATTATAGCCCAGCCCGCCGGAATAGCAGCTGCCCCCCTCTGCTATCTGGCAGTCATTGTCGGAAACGACGGTAAGAACGCAGAATAAAATGGAGTTCTGTTTCAGAGTCCGAGCATCACTGGAGCGGCTGACTCGGATGATTTTGATCAGCAGGTGCGCGGATTCGAGTTCATCTTCCACGATGACTATGTGAGTATAGGAGCGACTTAATCAGCCAATCAACCAACCAATCAATCAATCAACCCACGTACTCAGTCAACCCTGAGAACCGAAAATCTTTAAGGGGGTCCCTAACATCCACACCTTGATCGGTATGCCATCATCAGAACGGTCTTCAAACTTGGCATGGAGGTACTTTTGCTTATGGCCGTTCTGATGATGGCATATCGATTAAGGTCAAGGTCAAGGAGATCGGTAGTCCTTGTATTACTTTTGAAATAGTACCGATGACGATTAATGGTACTACGTTTTGTTTGTTTGGTTGTTTGTTTGTTTGTTTGTTGTTTTTGTTTTTTTGAATACTATTTGACTAGGCTGTGCTACCAGATCATCATTGTTTACTCGGTTGCTGTGGCTTACCGAATGGGGTATGAACGAGTTGGCGTCGATAAATATGTGTGTTTATGTGTGTGTGTGTGTGTGTGTGTGTGTGTGTGTGTGTGTGTGTGCGTGTGCGTGTGCGTGTGCGTGTGCGTGCGTGTGCGCGCGTGTGCATGTGCGTGCGCGTGTGCGTGTGTGTTAGAGAGAGAGAGAGAGTTGCTTTGTATATGCGCTGTTGCTGGTTAATGCTGTTTTTGTTGTCTGTTGATGAATCATTGATTGTAAAGCGCTTTGGGCTCATCTGAGGTAAAGCGCTATATAAATGTACAATTATTATTATTATTATTATTATTATTACTGTTTATGTTTATTTTTATTTTCGTGTTTTTTTTTATGAATGATCATTGTATATACACAGACATCCCTTCCCCTCGCCTTCCCCTTCTTGATACGGGCAGATGGCCTAATCATTAAAAATGTTTGACAAGGTATCATTTTTGTGATGTCACAAAATAGCAGAAGCAGAATCAGCAATTAGTTTTAGCAAAATTGTTATTATTGTACAGAGAAGAAAAAAAAATCATTCAAATTAAATTTTACTGAACATTACATTAACAATCAACGGTTAAGGGGAAAATCCTAACTTGTTTTTCTCGATTAGAGTTAAAGGTGTTTAGCTAAATGTCCACCACACACAACACGTCATGGTCAGACAGCTGTCAGCGAGGCGATCACTCATTGTTCAACAGTAAATACAAAATGATAATATTTGGAGATGCGGAAACAGAACAAAGATTTCTCTCTCTCTCTCTCTGTCTCTCTCTCTCTCTCTATTTCTCTCTCTCACTCTCTCTCTCTCTCTCTCTCTCTCTCTCTCTCTTTGTCTGTCTCTCTCGCTATCTCTCTCTCCCTCTCTCTCTCTCTCTCTCTCTCTCCTCTCTCTTTCTCTCGCTATCTCCCTCTCTCTCTCTCTCTCTCTCTCTCTCTCTCTCTCTCTCTCTCTCTCTCTCTCTCTTTCTCTGTCTCTCTCTAGTTCTGGAAGTATTGAGTTGGATTCATTCACAGTTAAACCCAGCGTGTGCGTTGTGTGTTTAGCCGACCATAGAGAGTAACACCGAACACCAATCCGCCTGATTGACAGCCAGCATCCAATCGGCTTAGAAAAACCCAGATAAACACACACACACACACACACGCATGCACGCACATAAATTTGAATTGATCTGAGAGAGAGAGAGAGAGAGAGAGAGAGAGAGAGAGAGAGAGAGAGAGAGAGAGAGAGAGAGAGAGAGAGAGAGAGAGAGAGAGAGAGAGAGAGAGAGAGAGAGAGAGAGAGAGAGAGAGGACATACACACATCCAAATTTAACGCACACTCATACGCGCACACACCCCAAACACACACACACACCTCACACACACACACACACACACACACACACACACACACACACACACACACACACACACATACATGCACATACATACACAAATAATTGAATTGAACTGAGAGAGAGACATGCACACATACAAATTTAACGCGCACGCATACGCACACACACCCCAAACACACATCTCTCTCTCTCTCTCTCTCTCTCTCTCTCTCTCTCTCTCTCTCTCTCACACACACACACACACACACACACACACACACCGATTTCCCTTTGTTACTTAATCGGCTCACAGCATCAACAACACACACACACCACACACACACACACACACACACACACTGATCCGATCCGATCCGCATGATTACCACACATTTTACAATCGCATCATCTTCCCTTTCCCTTTGTCGTCCAATGGGATCACGCCACGTTTCAGCTGCTGGTTGGCTGGTTCCACAACACTTGACCAATGGGACAATGCACAGCTGTGGATCGGTGAACCCCCCTCCCTCCCCACCCCACCCCCGTGGAAATACTGGGGGTCTTTCCTAAAAATAGTTCCGCCACCTTCTGGAAGGTCTGTGCTTGTCACTTTCTCTTAATCCGTCACTCTCTTTTGACTCTGCCTTTTCCCCCTTTGCTTTCTGTCATCTAACTATCTTTCTGCTTTATACTGGTCCATTCTCCTTTTTTTTTCAATTACGAAACACATACCGACCGTACCAAGATATTCTCTAGCCGTTGAAGTCGCACGTGCTGCACCTGTTTCTTAGTTAGGCGCATAACGGCAGCGTGACGCATCTGCGTCTGAGCTGAGCAAACGCAGGAAACTGTCTGATGGATCAATGAAGAAGAAGAAGAAGAAGAAGAAGAAGAAGAAGAAGAAGAAGAAGAAGAAGAAGAAGAAGTCACAGTTCCTTCATTTTCACACGACCAAGCATTGTTCCCGGGCTTGTAGGGAAAGAGCTTACACACGCTGTACTAGCGGCAAAACTCAAAAACTCAAACTATTTTATTTGTCGTAAAACCATCAAAGGAATCATTGACACAGAAGCGGTAAGCACGTACCACGAAAGAAAATGAAACAAAAAAAGCACAAGGTAAAGTTGGTGACGAAGTAAAACGCAGACAATAAAGAGAATAATGTTTATACTCGCGTAGTCTTTCGGATGAGACGATAAACCGAGGTCCCGTGTGCCCATGCACTTACCACACGTTAAACCCAGTGGCAACGAAAAAGTTGTCATTTGGTCAAAATTTACCCCCTCCATTCCTTCCTCATCAGTCACACAAAAATCGCATGAAAACAAAAAATGGGTGGCGCGCCTCTGGCTGCGACGTGCTCTCAGGTGGGAGCAACCCGAATTTCACAGAGACGCCTCTGTGACTATAATGTACCTAATTATTTACTGCGGACATGAAAGCATTCATGAACGCATCGTGCTATTTCTAGGTTGAAAAGAATTTGGTTTTTGTTTGTGGTACAAGCCACAAACCAATAACTCACTTTGTCGGTCTGTCGGTCGGTCCAAAATTGTCGCACGCCACAAACGATTGCGAATCCGCGCTTGTTAGTATGATGAGACTTGGAAACAGAAAATCTGTTGACAATGATGAATGCAACTGTCTGTTAACACATATAATAAGATGAAGCCGCAAATCGGTATACAGTGTGCATTCATTTAGAGAATGAAGTTCATCCTCCACCACGTTACAGGATTTACAAAGTCTGTCTTCTCTTGGGATATTGCAATGGCGACCCCTTTGCAAAAAAAAAAAAAAGATGGCGACCCTTTTGCAAACCAAAGATGAGAATACCATTTGGTAATGCTGGTAGCGAATGTGTGTGTGTGTGTGTGTGTGTGTGTGTGTGTGTGTGTGTGTGTGTGTGTGTGTGTGTGTGTGTGTGTGTGTGTTGTGCGCGCGCGCGCGTGAATGGACATGTAGTTGCTATACTTGTATGAAGCTGTGTGTAAGCGCATTGTGATGCATGTCTGTAAGACTTAAAGA
>CM065710.1:4955042-4960042 GCA_017654935.2 Phymorhynchus buccinoides
CTCTGTATTGATGTTTGAGTGCTTAAATATGTGTGTGCTTTGTTTCATATTTCTGTGCCCCAAGTGGGTATGAAATGAACAATTTGCCTTGCCTTGCCTTGTATTTCTTATAATAATATTGTCGATAGGTAAGGTCCTCCAAAACTTTGACACTAAAAGTGATTGAAATAGAACGGTCTTTCGTAAAAATAGTTCCCCCACCTTCTGGCAGTTCTGCGCTTGTAACTTCCTCTAATCTGTCACTCGCTTTGACTCTGCCTTTTTCCTTTGCTTTCTGTCATCTTCTATCTTTCTGACTTATTGGCCCATTCTGCCTTTCTTCATAAACAATCTTCCAAGAAATGTTTCTCCTTTGAGCTCCTTCGAAATCGGAATGTGTCGGCTGTATGCAGCGGGGAGACCAGTGAAAACTGAAAACCGGACACATACGTACCTTACCCATTATGACCCTATGATCTGGGAACGCAGAAGACAAAGAAGAACGGTTTTCAAGAAAACGCGGTCGGACGGGCGCACGGACGGATGAAACAAACACAATAGTTCCCGAAGCTTCGCTCGGGAACTGTCATTGCTGTTGTTGTTGTTGTTGTTGTTGTTGTCTTACCCTGGATTAAAGACTCCAGGGATCATCCCAACAGCCGAAGCACTTGAGCACTTATGGTACAAGCGCACCAGCTAAGGGATGACGGTGCGTGACCGTTTTTACCCCGCCACGTGAGCAGCCACACTCCGACTTCGGAGGCATTTTGGAGACTGATGACGTTATGCTAGGAGCTTGCCGTGGCTAATAAAGACAATCCCCCGCACAACTATGCAGAGCATAGCAGCATGTTGATGTAGCCTTGGTGTTCTAGCCAACGCGTGCTCGGGAACAAATAAAGAAGACTGATGTCTGGCAGTTTGGTCTGGTTTGCATTTTGCTACCCGTGTTGGCTGACTGGGTCACACTCATGATTTCGGTACTCGCTTGCATGTAAAGTAGCCTTTGGGTAAGAATGTCTTTTCTCTCTCTGTGTGTGTGTGTGTGTGTGTGTGTGTGTGTGTGTGTGTGTGTGTGTGTGTGTGTGTGTGTGTGTGTGTGGAACAAACTTCCTCTTTCCCTCCGTCAGCGACCGACCCTCTCAGCCTTCAAATCTAACCTCAAAACCCACCTGTTCCCCCGTGATTGAGGCTCCACTCTCTTTCTCTTCTCTCTCTTGCCTTTAGGTCTGTTTCTGCTGTATACCATTTATGTCAAACGTGTGTGCTCGCTTTGTATTGCATTTTTGTTTGAATGCGTTATGAATGCTAACGTGTGTGTGCGCTTTGATTTGATTTATATCAAGATTCAGCGCCGTATAAATACCGCGCGCGCGCGCGCGCGCGCGTGTGTGTGTGTGTGTGTGTGTGTGTGTGTGTGTGTGTGTGTGTGTGTGTGTGTGTGTGTGTGTGTGTGTGTGTGTGTGTGTGTGTGTGTGTGTGTGTGTGTGTGTGTGTGTGTGTGTGTGTGTGTGTGTGTGTGTGTGTGTGTGTGTGTGTGTGTGTGTGTGTGTGTGTGTGTGTGTGTGTGTGTGTGTGTTGTGTGTGTGTGTGTGTGTGTGTGTGTGTGTGTGTGTGTGTGTGTGTGTGTGTGTGTGTGTGTGTGTGTGTGTGTGTGTGTGTGTGTGTGTGTGTGTGTGTGTGTGTGTGTGTGTGTGTGTGTGTGTGTGTGTGTGTGTGTGTGTGTGTGTGTGTGTGTTGTGTGTGTGTGTGTGTGTGTGTGTGTGTGTGTGTGTGTGTGTGTGTGTGTGTGTGTGTGTGTGTGTGTGGTGTGTGTGTGTGTGTGTGTGTGTGTGTGTGTGTGTGTGTGTGTGTGTGTGTGTGTGTGTGTGTGTGTGTGTGTGTGTGTGTGTGGTGTGTGTGTGTGTGTGTGTGTGTGTGTGTGTGTGTGTGTGTGTGTGTGTGTGTGTGTGTGTGTGTGTGTGTGTGTGTGTGTGTGTGTGGTGTGTGTGTGTGTGTGTGTGTGTGTGTGTGTGTGTGTGTGTGTGTGTGTGTGTGTGTGATGTGTGTGTGTGTGTGTGTGTGTGTGTGTGTGTGTGTGTGTGTGTGTGTGTGTGTGTGTGTGTGTGTGTGTGTGTGTGTGTGTGTGTGTGTGTGTGTGTGTGTGTGTGTGTGTGTGTGTGTGTGTGTGTGTGTGTGTGTGTGTGTGTGTGTGTGTGTGTGTGTGTGTGTGTGTGTGTGTGTGTGTGTGTGTGTGTGTGTGTGTGTGTGTGTGTGTGTGTGTGTGTGTGTGTGTGTGTGTGTGTGTGTGTGTGTGTGTGTGTGTGTGTGTGTGTGTGTGTGTGTGTGTGTGTGTGTGTGTGTGTGTGTGTGTGTGTGTGTGTGTGTGTGTGTGTGTGTGTGTGTGTGTGTGTGTGTGTGTGTGTGTGTGTGTGTGTGTGTGTGTGTGTGTGTGTGTGTGTGTGTGTGGTGTGGTGTGTGTGTGTGTGTGTGTGTGTGTGTGTGTGTGTGTGTGTGTGTGTGTGTGTGTGTGTGTGTGTGTGTGTGTGTGTGTGTGTGTGTGTGTGTGTGTGTGTGTGTGTGTGTGTGTGTGTGTGTGTGTGTGTGTGTGTGTACATGTGCGTGTGCGCACGCGCACGTGAGAAGTATCGGATTTGTATTTAATATATATTTCTGAATGTTTTGTGTTTATTACTATTGTTATTGTTGTTGTCTAAAGTTAACTGTGTAAGCGCTCTGAGCTCTTTGGAGAAAGAGCACAACAAATATCCATTATTATCATTAATTATTATAAAAAAATGATTTTGATGGCTTGGAGTCAAAACGAACTATCTTTACATAGTCCATTGACATATTATTGAACTTATTACAAAAAAAACTAATAACTTGTATATAAAAAAAAAAAGACTGCTGAAGCTCTAAAAAAGCAAAAAGATTTCTGCAGTCGTTGTTTGATACAAGTTATTAGTTTTTGTAATAAATCCAATAATACGTCAATGGACTATCTAAAGATAGTCCGCTTTGACTCCCAAGCCATCGATATTTTTATGTCCTGAAGTTCCTCCTGTCAAATGTAACCCTCGCGTGGTTAGAAAAAAACACCTTCTACACACATGAGCGCTCACATGCCAGTCTTCTTCTTCTCCCGTCATTCATTCCTCCTTGCCTGTCGTCTTATTATTCTTTCTTTCCTTTCTTTCTTTGCCTTCAATTCACACCCACCCCTTTCCCCATCCCCATCCCCTTTAAAATGTGTACCTCCCACTTTTCTGAAAACAAGGGGGGGGGGGGGGGGTACTTTGCAACAGGAACGTGGGTTTCTCTATCTGTACGTCTGTGTGTCTGAACTCAAATGGTTGAATCATTGATTCTGCTTCTTCTTCTTCTTCTTCGATCGCTCAGACAGTTTCCTGTCAATTATGAACACAGATGCGTCATGCTGCCGTTATGCGCCTAACTAAAAACAACATAGTTAGGCCCAGCATGTCCGACTTCGGCTGGAGGAGGAAATATTTCTGAAAGTGTTTCGTGAAAAAAAGTGGAAAAAAGGCAGGAGAATGAACCGGTAGTAAGGCAGAAAGAGAGTAGATGACAGTAAGCAAAAGGAAAAGGCAGAGTCAAAGAGAGTGACAGATCAGAGGAAGTTACAAGTACAGAACTTCCAGAAGGTGGGGGAACTATTTATACAAACGACCCCCGGTATCCCCACCAGGGGTGGTGGGGCATCATTGGTTAACATTAGCCTTTAGTTGGGGCCAAAATTAAGGAGACAGTTTGGTCTGTAGATCATCTCTCTCTCTCTCTCTCTCTCTCTCTCTCTCTCTCTCTCTCTCTCTCTCTCTCTCTCTCTCTCTCTCTCTCTCTCTCTCTCATTAGTCCTAAGAACAGGGGATACCTTAACTTGGCTTACAATTCTGGTAAGTTCTTATTCTTTTTCATCTTCTTCTCCTCCTCCTCCTCCCCTTTCTCCCCCTCCTCCTCCTTCTTTTTCTCCTCCTCCTTCTTCTTTTTCTTCTCCTCCTTCTCCTCCTCCTTCTTTTTCCATCCAAACGCCCAACAACTACTTCTACACTTTCTACTCGCCAGCAAAGATGAAAATGACCCCCGGGGTCAAACCTGGCTCGTGTGGTGCTAAATTGCCATGTCACCGGGCACGGAGGGCTTCTTCCAATGATCCACTGTCATTGTCACAGGTCCCCCGCTGACAGCCCCCCCTAATGAGAAAGTTGCCTAGGGAGAAATGACAAAAAAAATGAAATTGGGGTGGACGAGAGAGAGGGGGGGGGAGAGAGGGGGGGGAGAGAGGGGGAGGAGAGAGCGGCGAGAGAGAGAGGGAGGGGGAGAGAGAGAGAGGGAGAGAGAAAGAGAAACAGAGCTAGAGCGAGATAGATAGAGAGACAGACAGACAGACAGATAGAGAACAACGACAAAAAAAGAGAATGATAGTGTGGGAACATACAACAAACCAACAACTACACGACAAGTGTAAAGTGACGTTAGTTTATTCACAAGAGACAAAACTAAACTACTGGATACTTCGGCGATTGCGCCTTTATCAACACAGACCAAAACAAGCGCGAAATCGCCATAGTTTGTGGCACGCGGTCTATTTTTACCACTCCAATCATGAGTCACCTCCCCTGGATTTTCAATAATTTTACTCTGTAAACCAGGGACGGTATTCATGTCGAGATAGCATGAGACTTAGCATGCTGCTGACTTAGAAGCTCTTCCAAAAGTCCTATTAAATCCTATAGGACATTGGAAGAGCTTCTAAGTTAGCATCATGCTAAGTCTCATGCTATCTCAACGTGAATACCGCCCCAGAATGTTATCTCTGCACCATTTCGTAACTTTTTATATCTTTCGGAAAACATTTAAAACTATGTATCCTACTTATACTCATCGAAAGAAGCACCGCATACTCGTCGTGTCTGTTGTAGTGTCTGTATTACGTATGTTTATTATTTTGTACGCTTTTAAAATCATCATTTTAAAGAGCGGCCAGAAGTGTAGCCTCGATTTGAAGTGCGACAATTTTG
>CM065710.1:4982542-4983551 GCA_017654935.2 Phymorhynchus buccinoides
TCATCTCACCCTTTTTGATCATCATACCCCCCCTGATAGGTATACCCCCCCCCCCTCACCCCCCCCCCCCCCCCCACCCTCATCCCCCTTGACGTGCAGAGAGCAGACTTCATTAACATCGCTGTCGTCGTGTCATCATGCTGATGTCACTCGTGACGCAGCACCATGAAAGGGGACATTAAGTGTCAAACTGACCATTCTGAGAAAATTATACATTTCAAAACTTTATACCCCTTCCTCTTTCTAACGATACAAGAATTATTCTTGTATTTTTTTTGGTTTTGGTTGGGTCGTTCCAGAGTTATATATATAAGCGTTTAAAGTTAGTAAGGGTGAGCCCCCTCCCCCCCCCCCCCCCCCGGGGATACCGGGGGGTCTTTTGCATAAATAGTTCCCCCACCTTCTGGAAGTTCTGTGCTCGTACTACTTCCTCTAACCTGTGTCACTCTCTTTGACATCTTGCCTTTTCCGTTTGCTTACTGTCATCTACTATCTTTCTGCCTTACCCGGTCCATTCTCCTGCCTTTTTTTTTTTTTTCACGAAAACACTTTCAAAAACATTTTCCTCCTCCAGCCGAAGTCGGACTTGCTGAGGGGGGGGGGGCCTAACTATTTCTTAGCTAGGCGCAGAATGGCAGCATGACGCATCTGCGCTCATCGTTAACAGGAAACTGTCTGAGCGATCGAAAAAGAAGAAGTAGGGGTGAGCGTTGACCATCTGGAGAAACCAATCTGGGCCTGGCCGAAAACATGCATTGACCTACTCGTTTTTAAAACACTTATAACTCCATTTAGAGACCATATTAAAGATCCACCAGGAATCGCGTGTCAAAATCACGGGTTTCACGTGTTTTTTCCTCTTATATCTGGTAAGAAATTTTGTTTTGACCAGGTTTTACTCCCATCATACAAATGCCCCCAAATTGAAAAATAAACATCATTTTAAAGAGCAAGCCTCAATTTCAAGTTGGGGGCATATTCTATATGGGTCACGCTACCCCGAAAAAAG
>CM065710.1:4984051-4996551 GCA_017654935.2 Phymorhynchus buccinoides
AGAGAGTATCAGAGATCGAAGAGAGAGAGAGATGAGAGAGAAGGGAGAGAGAGGAGAGAGAGAGAGAGAGAGGAAAGAGAGATCGAGACACACACACACACACACACACAAGTACAAGACAGAGAGATATATTGTCAACAATTGTCAAACAATACAATATGTGTATAATGTCTTGTTCTGTTGATTGTTTTATCACTGCCCAAAAATAATTTCCTGTAAAATGGACAACAAAAATAATGATTGATTGAGGGGGGGACAGAGAGAAAGAGAATGAGTTTTCCGTTGCTGGTAAAACTGCCTTTAAATGAAGCGCCACCCGTGGCCAAGGGACAAGGAATATAACTCCAGCTGAGCAGCATAGTATGGTGCAAAGAACCGCAGTGATGTAACTAGTCCATGTCTTCTCCATGTTCCGTAGAAGCTCCAAAGATAGTGAAATGGTGGTAGGGTTTCCCTGCAACGCTCTGGTCGATAAAAGAAAACGCTACAAAACTATAGGTCACGTGTGAAACGACCTTACTACACCTCATTCATGACTTCCAAAAATGGAGAGCTCACTTTCAAAGGGAGACTAATTAAGCTGGCAGCTCCTTTGAGGCTTCTAGGTCGGGTTGATTTAGTTGCGTACAGTGGAACCTCTGTATGCGACCACCCGACAGACTGGCCAAAACTGTCCGGTGGTCGCTATACTGGATACAGCTGAACCACAGTATAGCGGCCACCCTACAGACTGACCAAAAACTGTCAGTAATTGCCAGGTGGTCGCTATACTGGATACAGTGGAACCTCAGTAGTGCGACCACCATACAGACTGGCCAAAACATGTCCGTAACTGCGTGGTGGTCGACATAATGGATACAAAGGAACCTCAGTATTGCGACCACCCTACACACTAGCCACAAACTGTCCGTAATTGCGAGGTGGTCGCTTTTTAGCGACTGAATAAAGCCGGCGACAGACTATGTGACAGCCACATGTGACTCGATCAGGTCGTGACGTAGATCACATTTTTTTTTTCCCGCACAGAAGACGTCACAAGCCCATCTGACTCGATCAGACTCGATCAATTAAATTTAGAACCCGCCCTATTCGGCCCTGTCACCTGACTGGGCCCAACTGAGTCAGACTGATCAAGAAAGATGGTATGCAAATGAGGTGAAACATAACGACATGATCGAGTCACATGAGGCAGCCAAATAGTCTGTCGCCGCCTTTAGAGAGAGAGACAGAGACGGAGGATAGGTCCCGATACTGAGTGCCCGTGTGGTGTGTGACCTCTTGTGTGTGTGTGCGTGTGTCGTGTGTGTGTGTGTGGGTGTGCTGTGTGTGTGTGTGTGTGTGTGGTGTGTGTGTGTGTGTGTGTTCTTTGTGTGTGTGGATTGTGTGTGACCTCTGTTTAAACGTGTGGATTGGTGGGACGGTCCTGGAGGTACTGCAAAACCAGGAAAGAGCTACTTACTGAGTAACATAACGAAACAAAAACCTTTTAAATGCTAAACTAGATTTGCTAGTAACATGTCCTAACTCGCGCGGCGCCGCGCACGCACGCACGCATACAAACGCACGCATGCATACAAAAACACAGCACGCAACCCACCCACACACTACAACACGCACACGCACCACTCACACACCACACAACACATCACATCACACACACACGCACGCACGCACACAAAAACACACACACACACACCCACACCACCACACACACACACACACATCACAACAAACACACACACAACACCACACACAATGTACTTTTAATTGGACATTTCAGACGCGTTGTATGTCATCAAACTCTTTAATGTTTCTGATGTAAAGTCCAGCAAACAAATCCACCACAGACTATGTTGAGCTCACTATCTGCAAATTGTTGTTGTCGTTGTCGTTGTTGTCTTGTTGTCGTTGTTGCTTCCTTCTTCTGCTTCTTCTTCTTGTTCATTCTTCTTCTTCTTCTTCTTCATATTCTTCTTCTTCTTCTTCTTCTTCTTCTCTTCTTCCTTTTTCTTAGTAGTAGTAGTTGTTTTTGTTGTCGTTGTGTAGTAGTTGTTGTTGTTGTCTGTTCTTCTTATTCTTCTTTTTCGGATCGTGTTGCTGCAGCAGCAGCAGCAGCAGCAGCCGCAGCAGCAACAACATTAGTCAGTGAGAGTAGGTAGTAGTAGTAAGTAGTATGAGTACTAGTAGAAGAAGAAGTAAGTAGTTAGATAGTAGTTACGTAGTAGTTGTTTGTTTTGTTCTTCTTCTTCTTCTTCTTCTTTCTTCTTTGCCGCAGTTGTTGTTGTTGTTAGCGACTGTTGTTGTCACTGATGTCGAAGCACCTAATGACGGGAACTATTTACCGCCGGTGTATGTTGCCGTGATGGTATCTGATAGCGTTTTTGTCTGTTTCTGGAAAGCAAGAGAAATTAGATTCATCTTCATATTGTGGTTATCATACTCTTGTTAAAAGAGAGACATACATAAATACGCGAGAGAGAAGTGGCCAGGAGATAGTGAGATAAAGAGATGAGAGGACGAGAGAGAGAGAGATGAGACCGAGAGAGAGAGAGAGAGGAGGAGCTGATGAGAGAGAGACGAGAGAGGAGAGAGAAACATACAGAGCAGAGAGGACAGAAAAGAGACAGAGAGAGACAGAGGAAAGAAGAACAGACATAGTGGGGAAGTGAAATAGGCATAATAAAATAATAATCAGTAATAATAATAGTAATAATAGTAATAATAACAATAATAATAGATGAATGCATACTCATCATAATCTAAGAAGAAGAAACAAACAAGAAGTTTGATTGGAATGATTGAATTTAATTGGAGAAGAAGAAGAAGAAGAAGAAAAGAAGAAGCAAAGGAAAGGCAAAAGTAAAGAGAAGAAGAAGCATAAGAAGAAGCATAAGAAGAAGAAGTAGAACTGCAACAACAAGAAGAACAAGAAGTTTGATTTATTTATTGGTATTTAATTGATGGTAGAGAAGAAGAAGAAACAAGAACAAGAAGAAGAAGAAGTTTGATTTTTTGTATTTAATTGGATGAAGAAGAAGAGAAGAAGAAGAAGAAGTACAGACACAGACAGACAGACAGACCACAGAGTCAGAAAGTGGGAAAGGCCGCATTACGGGTGAGTTTCTAGGGTGTAGATGTTCTTGTCCTGACACTGGTAAATCCTGCCAGCAACGGTCACCCGAACACAAAAAACTAAAAAACCCCTTTGGGGTGGGGGTTTTTTTTTTTTTTCTCGAACCTCGTCCAGATCCGGAGTGCTGCGCGCGTGACCCTGTAGTGGCGAGTGGATCACGTGTCGCCAGCCTCACCTGCCACGTGCGTGACAAAGAGCGGTGGAAAAAAAGAAGAAACAGAGAGAGACATTGAAATCGAAATTGAAATGTGAAAATGGTTTATCTGATCTAGGCCATGTGCCCGTGTTAAATGTGGGAACAGGAAGGGTTTGGCCAGAAGAAGAAAAAAATAAAGTAATAAAAAATAAAGTGAATATATTAATAACAGCATACTGGCATACAAGTACACAGCCGGCAACAAACGAGAGCAGAGAGAGAGAGAGAGGGAGAGACGACAGACGAGAGAAGGAGAGAGCGAGAGAGAGAGGAGAGGAGAGCGAGAGAGAGAGAGAGAGGTAGATAGAGCGAGAGAGATAGATAGAAAGAGAGAGGTGAAAGGGTGTTGGGGAAGAGAAGGAGAGAGAGGCGATGAGAGGAAGAGAGAGAGAGAGAGCGAGAGAGTGAGTGAGAGAGAGTGAGAGAGAGGGAGAGAGAGAGCGAGCGAGAGAGAGAGAGAGAGTAGTAGAGGAGAGAGAGAGAGAGAGAGAGAGAGAGATGAGAGAGAGAGCAGAGAATGAGAGAAAGAGAGAGAGAGATTGATTAGTAATATTAATATTGAGTTTCTTCGGGAACTTATTAGAATACGGTAAGATCATAAATGCCTTGGTTTAATTAAGGCTGTGTCAGACCAATTGACCGCATAGGCTAGAATGCCAAGGCTACATTAAAATGTTGTTATACTTTGCATGGTTATGCAGGGATTGCCTTTAGTTTACGCTATGACCCAAAGGCTCCTAGCATAACATCATCAGTCCTCCCAAATCCCCCGAAGACGGAGTATGGATGTCCACGTGGCGGGGTAATAAAAAAAAAACCTGTGACTTACACGTAATGTTCTCATCCAATGGCGGGTACCATTTGTGCAATAGTGTTCAAGTGGTTCGGCTGTTTGATATGATCCCTGGAGTCTTTAAGCCAGAATAAGATCAACAACAACAATAAGATCATAGACTAAGTGGGAATTTAAAAACTCCGGAATGCGAGGAACTTGGAGCGTTAAAATAGAGCATAGAAATAGAATGAAGAGTTCGGTTTAGTTTTGCTGTTGTTGTTGTTGCTGCTGCTGATGATGACGATAATGATGGTGATGATGATGATGATAATAATGATGACGATGTTGTAATCATTATGATTGGCATGCACATATGAAATTTGACTTCCAGCACCTCCGCCAAAAAAGAATCGCCGATTTGACGGTTTGATTTCTAGGAAACTAGAGCAAAGTGTGTATTGCAATCTCTGCAAAGGGTGTTTTCCTGGTGATCTGGACGTGTTTCTTGCAAAAACTCATCCCGCGTCAGGGTGGCCCTTTAATAACTTTTAAAAGTCCGAACCCAGGTTGTTAGGAGAGAAAAACCCGCACCTGTGTATCGTGGTTGTGCTGTTGCAGCAGCGTGTTGTCCACGACCTTCTGTCAGGCCATACGGGTGAAGAAACAGTAGTCTTCGTGATATGGTTAGCAAGAGATTCTGAAAGATAATTACCATCATCAACATCATCATCATCATCGTCATCATCATCATCCTCATCTATCATGATGACGATCGTCCGTAATCAACGAGTCATGCTGATGATGATGATGATGATAATGACGATGCTGATGATGATGTTTGATGATGGTTTCTTTCAGAATCTCTTGCTAACCATTCACGAAGACGACTGTTTCTTCACCCGTATGCCTGACAACGTGGACAACACGCTGCTGCAACAGCACAACCACGATACACAGGTGCGGGTTTTTCTCTCCTAACAACCTGGGTTCGGACTTTTAAAAAGTTATTAAAGGGGCACCCTGACGGATAAGTTTTTGTAAGAAACACGTCGAGATCACCAGGAAAACACCCTTTGCATAGATCTCAATACTCACTTTGCTCTGGTGTCCCAGAAATCAAACTGCCAAACCGGCGATTCCTCCTTGGCGGAGGTGCTGGAAGTCAAATTCATATGTGCATGCCAATCATAATGCTACACACATCATCATCATTTCATCATCATCATCATCATCATCAACAGCAACAACAACAGCAGCAGCAGCAACAACAACAACAGCAAAACTAAACCGAACTCTTCATTCTATTTCTATGCTCTATTTTAACGCTCCAAGTTCCTCGCATTCCGGAGTTTTTAAATTCCCACTTCTCTATGATCTTATTGTTGTTGTTGATGTACCCTGGCTAACAGACTCCAGGGATCATATCAACAGCCGAAACACTTGAACACTATGGCACAAATGCACCCGCCATGGAAGAGAACATTACGTGTGTCACAGGTTTTTTTTATTAACCCGCCACGTGGACATCCACACTCTGACGCTTCGGGGGATTTGGGAGACTGATGATGTTATGCTAGGAGCTTGTCATAAGCTAAACTAAAGGCAATCCCTGCATAACCATGCAAAGTATAACAACATTTTAATGTAGCCTTGGTGTTCTAGGCTATGTCAATTGGTCTGACACAGTCTTAATTAACCCAAGGCGTTTATGATCTTACAGTATTCTAATAAGTTCCCGAAGAAACTCAATATTAATATTACTAATCAATCTCTCTCTCTCTCTCTCTCTCTCTCTCTCTCTCTCTCTCTCTCTCTCTCTCTCTCTCTCTCTCTCTCTCTCTCTCTCCTTCTCTCTCTCTCTCGCTCTCTCTCTAACTCTCTCTCTCTCTCTCTCTCTCTCTCTCTCTCTCTCGCTCTCTCTCTCTCTCTCCTCTCTCTCTACTCTCTCTCTCTCTCTCTCTATCTCTCACTCTCTCTCTTTCTACCTCTCTCTACTCTCTCTCTCTCTCTACTCTCTCTCTCTCTCTCTCTCTCTCTCTCTCATCTCTCTTCTCTCTCTCTCTCTCGTTTGTTTCCGCGTGTTCTTGTATGCCAGTATGCTGTTATTAATATATTCACTTTATTTTTTATTACTTTATTTTTTTCTTCTTCTGGCCAAACCCACCCTGTTCCCACATTTGACACGGGCACATGGCCTAGATCATATAAACCATTTTCAATTTCAATTTCGATTTCAATGTCTCTCTCTGTTTCTTCTTTTTTTCCACCGCTCTTTGTCACGCACGTGCAGGTGAGGCTGGCGCACGTGATCCACTCGCACTACAGGTCACGCGCGCAGCACTCCGATCTGGACGAGGTTCGAGACAGGTTCGGGGACGTGCTGGCAGACTACCAGTGTCAGGACAAGAACATCTACACCCTAGAACTCACCCGTAATGCGGCCTTTCCACTTCTGACTCTGTGTCTGTCTGTCTGTCTGTGTCTGTGTCTGTCTTCTTCTTCTTCTTCTTCTTCTCTCTTATCCAATTAAATACATAAATCAAACTTCTTGTTCTTCTTGTTCTTGTTCTTCTTCTTCTTCTCCAATTAAATAAATAAATAAATCAAACTTCTTGTTCTTCTTGTTGTTGCAGTTCTTCTTTCTTCTTCTTCTTCTTTCTTCTTCTTCTTCCTTCTTCTTCTTCTTCTTCTTCTTCTTCTTTCTTCTCTTCTTCTCCAATTAAATCAATCAATCAATCAAACTTCTTGTTGTTCTTCTTCTTATATTATGATGATGATGATTATTATTATTATTATTATTATTATTATTATTATTATTATTATTATTATATTATTATTATTATTATGCCTTTTTTCACTTCCCACTATGTCTGTCTCTTTCTCTGTCTCTCTCTGTCTATTTCTGTCTCTCTGTCTGTATGTTTCTCTCTCTCTCTCTCTCTCTCTCTCTCTCTCTCTCTCTCTCTCTCTCTCTCTCTCTCTCTCTCTCTCTCTTTATCTCTCTTTATCTCTGCTCTCTCTCTGTTTATGTATGTCTCTCTTTTAACAAGAGTATGATAACCACAATATGAAGATGAATCTAATTTCTCTTGCTTTCCAGAAACAGACAAAAACGCTATCAGATACCATCACGGCAACATACACCGGCGGTAAATAGTTCCCGTCATTAGGTGCTTCGACATCAGTGACAACAACGTCGCTAACAACAACAACAACTGCGGCAAGAAGAAGAAGAAGAAGAAGAAGAAGAAGAACAAAACAACAACTACTACTACTACTACTACTACTACTTCTTCTTCTACTATTACTACTACTACTACTACTACTACTACTACTACTACTACTACTGCTGCTGCTGCTGCTGCTGCTGCTGCTGCAGCAACACGATACGAAAAAGAAGAAGAAGAAGAAAACAACAACAACAACAACTACTAACAACGACAACAACAACAACTACTACTACTAAGAAAAAGAAGAAGAAGAAGAAGAAGAAGAAGAAGAAGAAGAAGAAGAAGAAGAAGAAGAAGAAGAAGAAGAAGAAGAAGAAGAAGAAGAAGAACAACAACAACAACAACAACAACGACAACGACAACAACAATTTGCAGATAGTGAGCTCAACATAGTCTGTGGTGGATTTGTTTGCTGGACTTTACATCAGAAACATTAAAGAGTTTGATGACATACAACGCGTCTGAAATGTCCAATTAAAAGACATTGTGTGTGTGTGTGTGTGTGTGTGTGGTGTGTGTGTGTGTGTGTGTGTGTGTGTGTGTGTGTGGGTGGATGTGCGTGTGCGTGCGTGCGTGCGTGCGTGTGTGTGTGTGTGTGTGTGTGTGTGTGTGTGTGGTGTGTGTGTGTGTGTGTGTGTGTGTATGTGTGTGTGTGGTGCGTGCGTGTTTGTATGCATGCGTGCGTTTGTATGCGTGCGTGCGTGCGCGCGCGCGCGAGTTAGACATGTTACTAGCAAATCTAGTTAGCATTTAAAAGGTTTTTGTTTCGTTTGTTACTCAGTAAGTAGCTCTTTCCTGGTTTTGCAGTACCTCCAGGATCGTTCCACAATCCGCACGTTTAACAGAGGCACACACACACACACACACACACACACACACACACACACACACACACACACACACACACACACACACACACACACACACACACACACGCACGCACAGAGGCACACACACACACGGGCACCTCAGTATCGGGGACACCTCCGTCTCTTCTCTTCTTAAGGCGGCAACAGACTATGTGGCTGCCTCATGTGACTCGATCAGGTCGTGACGTTTCACCTCATTTGCATACCATCTAACTCGATCAGTCTGACTCAGTCGGGCCTAGTCAGGTGACAGGGTCGAATAGGGCGGGTTCTAAAGTTCGCTGATCGAGTCTGATCGAGTCAGATGGCTTGTGACGTCTTCTGTGCGGGAAACAAAATTTGATCTACGTCACGACGTGATTGCGTCATATGAGGCAGTCACATAGTCTGTCGCCGGCTTTATTCAGTGCTAAAAAGCGACCACCTGACAATTACGGACAGTTTTGGCCAGTCAGTAGGGTGGTCGCTAAACTGAGGTTCCATTGTATCCAGTATAGCGACCACCACGCAGTTACGGACAGCTTTGGCCAGTCTGTAGGGTGGTCGCTAACTGTGGTTCCACTGTATCCAGTAGAGCGACCACCTGACAGTTACGGACAGTTTTGGCCAGTCAGTAGGGTGGTCGCAATACTGAGGTTCCACTGTATCCAGTATAGCGACCACCGGACAGTTTTGGCCAGTCTGTCGGGTGGTCGCATACAGAGGTTCCACTGTACGCAACTAAATCAACCCGACCTAGAAGCCTCAAAGGAGCTGCCAGCTTAATTAGTCTCCCTTTGAAAGTGAGCTCTCCATTTTTGGAAGTCATGAATGAGGTGTAGTAAGGTCGTTTCACACGTGACCTATAGTTTTGTAGCGTTTTCTTTTATCGACCAGAGCGTTGCAGGGAAACCCTACCACCATTTCACTATCTTTGGAGCTTCTACGGAACATGGAGAAGACATGGACTAGTTACATCACTGCGGTTCTTTGCACCATACTATGCTGCTCAGCTGGAGTTATATTCCTTGTCCCTTGGCCACGGGTGGCGCTTCATTTAAAGGCAGTTTTACCAGCAACGGAAAACTCATTCTCTTTCTCTCTGTCCCCCCCTCAATCAATCAATATTTGTATTGTCCATTTTACAGGAAATTATTTTTGCAGTGATAAAACAATCAACAGAACAAGACATTATACACATATTGTATTGTTTGACAATTGTTGACAATATATCTCTCTGTCTTTGTCTTTGTGTGTGTGTGTGTGTGTGTGTGTCTCTCTCTCTCTCTCTCTCTCTCTCTCTCTCTCTCTCTCTCTCTCTCCCTCTCTCTCTCTCTCTCTCTCTCTCTCTCTCTCTCTCTCTCTCTCTCTCTCTCTCTATCTATCTCCTTCTTCTTCTTCTTTTTCCTATTGGGGATGTTTATTCTGCCCATGCCCAAATTCTTCGTTTAGACTGCTATGGACGCAAATGATGCATGGCCTGTGAGTTCGTGTTATCCATTCCACTCTCTCTCTCTCTCTCTCTCTCTCTCTCTCTCTCTCTCTCTCTGTCTGTCTGTCTGTCTCTCTCTCTCTCTCTTTCTCTCTCTCTCTCTCTCTCCCTCCCTCCCTCCCCCTCTGTGTGTGTGTGTGTGTGCGCGCGTGCGTCTCTCTCTCTCTCTCTCTCTCTCCCTCCCTCCCGCCCCATCTGTGTGTGTGTGTGTGCGTGTGTGCGTGCGTGCGTGTGCGTCCGCGCGCGTGTGTTTGTGTGTGTGTGTGTGTGCGTCCGCACGCATGTGTTTGTGTATGTGTGTGTGTGCGTGTGCGTGTGCTGGGATGTGTGTGTGTGTGTGTATATGTGTGTCTGCGTGCGTGCGTGCGCGCGTGTGTGTGATGTGTACCGTATCTCTTATTTGACAGACAGAAGTACAGTAATACGTAGAAGCCAGTACAGTTATTTCCAATCGTGCCACCAGAAGCGCCTATTTACAATGTATTATGTGTTGTCCAACATTGTCTCTGAACAGTGTAGTAGAATACTGTGGATTTTAGATAGAGAGCATGTTGAATCTTCTTCTCCTCTTCTTTGTGTTAGTGGTAAGCTTTTTTCTGTTTAAAAAAACACGACATACACAATGGCTTTTTTACTCAGTAGGCCTATGCCTTGCCAAGCAAGCTTATGTGAAAGCGCACGTGTGTGTGTGTGTGTGTGTGTGTGTGTGTGTGTGTGTGTGTGTGTGTGTGTGTGTGTGTGTGTGTGTGTGTGTGTGTGTGTGTGTGTGTGTGTGTGCTATGCCATTTATGTCATCCGTGTGTGTGTGTGTGTGTGTGTGTGCTATGCCATTTATGTCATCCGTGTGTGTGTGGGGGGGGGGGGGGGGGGAGGGGGTTGTCAATCGTCATCGTCAGACATCCAACGTCGACAACATGATGTTCCAGCTGCAGTGGCTCCCGCTCAAGGACAGACGTCGATCTGCAAGGCTGGCCACCTTCTTCGAGTTTCATCAGGGAGAGGTGGCCATCAACACTCCTCATAGGTCAGTCTCCCATCCACCAACCCGACAGTCAAGACAAATGCATGCCGCAGCCTACCTACTACCATCGTGCAAGACAAACTACCGGAAGTTTTCAGTCTTTCCAAGGGCTGTGGCAGAACGGAACTGTCTTCCATCTGAGGCAACAACATCAGCCTCAGTGGAGGAATTCAAAGCCCGGATCTAACCCCTCCTCCTCCTCCCTCCCCCCCTCCCCCAGTCCCAAACCAAACCCATCCTTCCCTGCTCCCCCCCCCCCCTCAATCGCTCGCCCCGCCCCTCCCTTCCTTGTCCCCGTGTAGCTGACCATCTGGGCAGCCAGTCATATTTGGATTCAATATTTACGGAAGCCCCCTATTATGATAGCATCAAAATCTTCAAAATGTTGAAGTGGGATGCTCAATTGAAAGAAGAAGTGTGTGTGTGTGTGTGTGTGTGTGTGTGTGTGTGTGTGTGTGTGTGTGCGTGTGTGTGCGTGCGTGCGTGCGTGCGTGCGTGTGTGTGTGTGTGTGTGTGTGTGTGTGTGTGTGTGTGTGTACGTGTGTATGTAAATTTATTTATAATATAAATTATGTGATTTTCTCGTGAGCATTATATTGTGTTATTGTGGCAGCAAGCAACATTTCCTTGTTGATTGCATGACGAGCATAATAAACTAAAGACTGATTGAATGAGAAAGGGCCAATAGTAAATGAGAGCTGTACCATAATTATGATTCTTTACAGAAATGGAATATCACGGTACAGCTTAATCTTTCGTGGAAGACTATGAGTCATAGTATGACTCTCTAACTAGGGGGACATTAGCACCGGCTCTAGTGCTGCAGCCAATGGGATTGGTTAGCCTTTTGGGGACCTTCCCCGAACGCCAACTCTCGTCCTCTGAATCCCTTTGGGTTAGAGAGAGTGTAGATGTACCCTGGGCAAGGCTTCTCCACTATAAACAAATTGTGGCCCAGCCCGCCGGAATAGCAGCTGCCCCCTCTGTTATCTGGCAGTCATTGTCGGAAACGACGGTAAGAACGCAGAATAAAATGGAGTTCTGTTTCAGAGTCCGAGCATCACTGGAGCGGCTGACTCGGATGATTTTGATCAGCAGGTGCGCGGATTCGAGTTCATCTTCCACGATGACTATGTGAGTATAGGAGCGACTTAATCAGCCAATCAACCAACCAATCAATCAATCAACCACGTACTCAGTCAAACCTTGAGAACCGAAAATCTTTAAGGGGCCATAACATCCACACCTTGATCGGTATGCCATCATCAGAACGGTCTTCAAACTTGGCATGGAAGTACTTTGGCTTATGGCCGTTCTGATGATGGCATACCGATCAAGGTCAAGGAGATCGGTAGTCCTTGTATTACTTTTGAAATAGTACCGATGACGATTAATGGTACTACGTTTTGTTTGTTTGTTTGTTTGTTTGTTTGTTTGTTGTTTTTGTTTTTTGAATACTATTTTGACTAGGCTGTGCTACCACTCCTTATCCCCACTCCCACCCCCCCACACACAGGTTTACTGTTCTATGTTTGCTGTATGAGTCCACACTTTGAACAAATAGTTCCTAATCAGCTCTACGACCAATCTGTTCACCGCAACTTGAAGAACAAATCCCGATTATACCAATTTTGAGGTAAAATAACACTTGTTCAACACTTTCGAAACATTTTTCAGTTACAATTAAAAATATTTAGTTGACACAATGCGCGCGCGCGCTCTCTCTCTCTCTCTCTCTGTCTCTCTCTCTTTCTCTGTCTGTCTGTCTGTCTCTCTCTCTCCCTCTCTCCCTCTCTGCGTGTTCA
>CM065710.1:5009051-5011683 GCA_017654935.2 Phymorhynchus buccinoides
TCTCTCTCTCTCTCTCTCTCTCTCTCTCTCTCTCTCTCTTTGTCTGTCTCTCTCGCTATCTCTCCCTCTCTCTCTGTCTCTCTCTCTCTCGCTAATATCTCTCTCTCTCTATCCCTCTCTCCATTTCCCTCTCGCTCTCTCTCTCTCTCTCTCTCTCTCTCTCTCTCTCTCTCTCTCTCTCTCTCCTCTCTCTCTCTTTCTCTGTCTCTCTCTAGTTCTGGAAGTATTGAGTTGGATTCATTCACAGTTAAACCCAGCGTGTGCGTTGTGTGTTTAGCCGACCATAGAGAGTAACACCGAACACCAATCCGCCTGATTGACAGCCAGCATCCAATCGGCTTAGAAAAACCCAGATAAACACACACACACACACACACCAGCATGCACGCACATAAATTTGAATTGATCTGGAGTGAGAGAGAGAGGAGAGAGAGAGAGAGAGAGAGAGAGAAGAGAGAGAGAGAGAGAGAGAGAGAGAAAGAGAGAGAGAGAGAGAGAGTAAGAGAGAGAGAGAGAGAAGAGACATACACACATCCAAATTTAGCGCACACTCATACGCGCACACACACCAAACACACAACACACACGCACAACTCACAACACACACAACACACACACACACACACACACACACACCACACATACATGCACATACATACACAAATAATTGAATTGAACTGAGAGAGAGACATGCACACATACAAATTTAACGCGCACGCATACGCACACACACCCCAAACACACATCTCTCTCTCTCTCATCTCTCTCGTCAACTCTCTCTCTCTCTCTCTCTCTCTCTTCTCTCTCACACAGCACACCCGACGCGACAAAGCACACCACACACACACACCGATTTCAAATTGGGGGGGGGGGGGTGACTTAATCGGCTCACAGCATCAACACCACACACACACCTCACACACCCAACACACACCACAGTCACACACAACACACACACACACTGATCCGATCCGATCCGCTATGATTAACCACACATTTTACAATCTCATCATCTTCCCTTTCCCCTTTGTCGTCCAAGGGAATCACGCCACGTGTCACCTGCTCGTTTGGCTGGGTTCTCACAACAACTTGACCAATGTACAATGGCACAGCTGGTGCGATCGGTGAACCCACCCTCCCTCCTCACCCCACCCCCGTGGGGATACCGGGTGGTCTTTTTGTACAAATAGTTCCCCATACCTTCTGGAAGTTCTGTGCTTGTAGTTTTTTCTTAATCCGTCACTCTCTCTTTGACTGTTTTTTTCCCCTTTGCTTACTGTCATCTACTTTCTTTCTGCTTTATACTGGTCCATTCTCCTTTTTTTTTCAATTACGAAACACATACCGACCGTACCAAGATATTCTCTAGCCGTTGAAGTCGCACGGTGTCGTGCTGCACCTGTTTCTTAGTTAGTCGCATAACAACAGCATGACACAGATGCGCTCCTGCGCTTAGCAAACGCCGGAGAACTGTTCTGTATGGCGATCAAGAGATAGAAGAAGAAGAAGATAGAAGCGAGAAGCAGAAAGAAGAAGAAGAAGAAGTCACAGTCCTTTCATTTTCTACACGACCAAGCATTGTTCCCGGGCTTGTAGGGAAAGAGCTTTACACACTTGCTGTACTAGCGTGCCATAAACTCAAACTCAAACTCTTTTTATTTGTCGTAAAACCATCAAAGAAATTATTGACACAGAAGTAGTAAGCACACATACCACGAAAGAAAATAAAACACAAAAAGCACAAGGTAAAGTTCGTGACGAAGTAAAAAGCAGACAATAAAGAGAATAATGTTTATTACTCGCGTAGTCTTTGCGATGAGACGATAAACCGAGGTCCCGTGTGGCCCATGCACTTACCACACGTTAAACCCAATGGCAACGAAATAGTTGTCATTTGGTCAAAATTTACCCCTACCTCCATTCCTTCCTCATACAGTCACACAAAAATCGCATGGAAAACGAAAAAATGGTGGCGCGCCTCTTGGCTGCGACGTGCTATCTAAGGTGGGAGCAATCCGATATTTCACAGAAGATGCCTCTGTGACTATAATGTACCTAATTATTTACTGCGGACATGAAAGCATTCATGAACGCATCGTGCTATTTCTAGGTTGAAAAGAATTTGGTTTTTGTTTTGTGGCACAAAGCCACAAACCTATAATTCACTTTGTCGGTCGGTCTGTCAGTCAAAAATTGTCGCACGCCACGAACGATTGCGAATCCGCGCTTGTTAGTATGATGAGACTTGGAAACAGAAAATCTGTTGACAATGATGAATGCAACTGTCTGTTAACACATATAATAAGATGAAGCCGCAAATCGGTATACAGTGTGCATTCATTTAGAGAATGAAGTTCATCCTCCACCACGTTACAGGATTTACAAAGTCTGTCTTCTCTTGGGATATTGCAATGGCGACCCCTTTGCAAAAAAAAAGATGGCGACCCTTTTGCAAACCAAAGATGAGAATACCATTTGGTAATGCTGGTAGCGAATGTGTGTGTGTGTGTGGTGTGTGTGTTGTGTGTGTGTGTCGTGTGTGTGTGTGTGTGTGTTGTGCGCGCGCGCGAGTGAATGGACATGTAGATTGCTATACTTGTCTGAAGCTGTGGTAAGCGCAATTGCGATGCAT
>CM065710.1:5012183-5019683 GCA_017654935.2 Phymorhynchus buccinoides
TTCTTTGCATGAATTGTATTTCTTTTATGTTTTGTTTTTCCTTGTTACGCTTTATTTCTATTATTTAAATGGTAAGATTTAACGTGGTGACAGCCCTGACATGGCCTTAGTTGTCGACGCGGTTACATAAACTTTAATCTTAATCGCCATCAAATTTTGAGTTATGCGATGCAGCCTGGTTTTTTGTTTGGTTGGATGGGGTTTGGGTGGTTTTTTTGGGTTTTGGGTGTGTGTGGGTTTTTTTTTGGGGGGGGGTATTGAGCATATTGGCTGAGTAAGTTTTATATTCATCAAATTTTGAGTTATGCTATGCAGTCTTGTTTTTTTAAATATATATTATTGAGTATATTTTGTCGAGTAAGTTTAAGGCTCGTTGTACTCAATTATTGTCAAATACACAGGTTTCAATTTTAGATGCAAAGTGTCTGCTTGAATAAAAGTTGTTTATTTTGAATCAAATCAATCTTAATCTTCATTCATTTCCTTCCTTATTTTGTTAAACCGTCACACGTTGTACACTCATCTCACCCTTTTGATCATCATACCCCATACCCATTCACCCCCCCCCCCCCCCCCCCCCCACCCCCCCCCCCCCCCCCCACCCTCATCCCCCTTGACGTGCAGAGAGCAGACTTCATTAACATCGCTGTCGTCGTGTCATCATGCTGATGTCACTCGTGACGCAGCACCACGAAAGGGGACATTAAGTGTCAAACTGACCATTCTGAGAAAATTATACATTTCAAAACTTTATACCCCTTCCTCTTTCTAACGATACAAGAATTATTCTTGTATTTTTTTTGGTTTTGGTTTCGTTCCAGAGTTATATATATAAGCGTTTAAAAGTTAGTAAGGGTTAGTAAGGGTGAGCCCCCCCCCCCCCCCCCCCGGGGATACCGGGGGGTCTTTTGCATAAATAGTTCCCCCACCTTCTGGAAGTTCTGTGCTCGTAACTTCCTCTAACCTGTCACTCTCTTTGACTCTGCCTTTTCCCTTTGCTTACTGTCATCTACTATCTTTCTGCCTTACCCGGTCCATTCTCCTGCCTTTTTTCACGAAACACTTTCAAAAACATTTCCTCCTCCCAGCCGAAGTCGGACTTGCTGAGCCTAACTATTTCTTAGCTAGGCGCAGAATGGCAGCATGACGCATCTGCGCTCATCGTTAACAGGAAACTGTCTGAGCGATCGAAAAAGAAGAAGAAGTAAGGGTGAGCGTTGACCATCTGGAGAAACCAGTCTGGCCTGGCCGAAGAACATGCATTGACCTACTCGTTTTAAAACACATATAAGTCCATTTAGAGACCATATTAAAGATCCACCAGATCGCGTGTCAAAATCACGGGTTCCACGTGTTTTCCCTCTTATAGCTGGTAAGAAATTTTGTTTTGACCAGGTTTTACTCCCATACAAATGCCCCCAAATTGAAAACGAAACATCATTTTAAAGAGCAGCCTCAATTTCAAGTTGGGGGCATATGTATATGGGTCACAGCTACCCAGAAAAAAGGGACTTAATCGTGGTGGGTCAGTGGATCTTTAAAGAGCGTCCTTTATAAATACGAAATATAAGATGTTAGAGAACATGAAAATACCCATACCTCAACATTGATCACAAAAATGAGATTGTTGAGTTTCCAAGGCTGTTGTGAGAAACTATCCCATCGACTTAATGTCCCTTTCATGGTGCTGGGTTGCAATCATACGCGTGAGGGAAGGGAGGGGCTGTCGAGGTTTTCGCAGCGCTTTGAAATAGAACGTACTGAACCGAGCACATCGATTAGATAGAGATAATGCCCCCCAGTCCGTCTCTATGTCTCTATGTACCTCGTCACTATGTAGCTGTTACGCCCAATCCGTGAAATTGCCTATTTCATGAAATGGGCAAAATGCTTTGCCCAATTCATGAAATGGACAATGTAGATCACATTTTTGAATCCCCATTCACACAGGTATTGATTAAGATTGATTCAATGGTATCACACTTTTCTACATTGTATTTACACCACTATCCTGGCTCCCCCCCCCCCCCCCCCCCCCCCCCCCCCCCCCCCCCCCCCCCCCCCCCCCCCCCCCCCCCCCCCCCCCCCCCCCCCCCCCCCCCCCCCCCCCCCCCCCCCCCCCCCAACTCGACCAGATGCTAAGCTGGGGCATGCTTGAGCCACATGTTGAATCAAACGCTTTATTAAATTAAGTCTGAATAAAATAATGTTAACTCATCTACAGATGAGATTTCTCGTTCGTTTGAACCAACTCTTGATCTATGTGTGCTAATGAACAAAAACTATTTTTCATTCATATTGCTTTTCTCAATTGCAAGTTATAAATTGGCTATTTCACGAACTGAGCAAACCATTTTGCCCATTTCATGAAATGGGAATTTTTATGGATTGGGCGTAACATATAGTCACAGACGCGTCTCTGTGAAATTCGGGTTGCTCCCACCTGGAGAGAACGTCGCAGCCAGAGGCGCGCCACTCATTTTGGTGTGTTTTTTTGCATGCGATTTTTGTGTGACTGATCAGAAGGAAGCCGGGGGGGGGGGGGGGGGGGGGGGGGGGGGGGGGGGGGTAAAATTTGAACAAATGACAACTGTTTCATTGCCACTGGGTTTAACGTGTGCTAAGTGCATGGGCACACGGGACCTCGGTTTATCATCGTCTCATCCGAAAGACTCCACGTTCAGACCGTACGTAAGGCCTAGTGCAGAGTGAGGGGGAAAATCCCCTGTACCCAGGTTCGAACTCGGGTTTACTTGACACGAGGCGAACGCGATACCTCTGTGCCACTCTACACCACATCTGACACCAATTTCGTCTCTCTCTATCTATCCCCGTCTCTATGTGCCCCCTCTCTATGTATCACCAATTTGGGGCTAATGTGCCCATTCCACACACACACACACACACCCCCTCAACGTCTTTGTTCATTTCAAACATTTTTCAGTCGCGCCTTTTGTTTATTCAAATGCACATATTTAATTGTGACCCAGCACCACGAAAGGGACATTAAGTCGCTGGGCTAGTTTCTCACAACAGGCTTGGAAAGTCAAAAATCTTTAAAAAAAATTCTATCAATTTTGAGTTATTGGTATTTTCGTGCTCTCTAACATCTGATCTTTTATATCGATAACGGACAATCTTTGTTATGGTCTCTAAATAGTCCCAAAAGTGTTTTTAAATGAGTAGGTTGATGTATTTTCTTCACCTAGGCTAAACTTTAGACTGTGTTTTTTTCAAAATGGCCGACAGTCACCCTACCAACTATAAATGCTTATAACTCTCAAACGGAAAACGTTGCGAGAATGGTTCTTTTATCATTTGAAAGAGAATTGTCCGCATTTTCTAACTGTACCATTATCTCAGAATGGTCATTTAGACACTTAATGTTCCTTTCATGGTGCTAGGTCACAATTGTTTAAAAAGGATGAACATTAATTTTAACCCTTTCACCGCCAATGTCGCATTTATGCACCACAATGGTTTAACACCCATGCCACTAAAAAGCATCAAATCAGGGCCTGTTATCCGAAGACCCTATTTTCTTAAATTTGGGAGGTAAGGACAGGCCTAATGTTGTATTCTACACGTTGTATTCTACATGTCACAGAGGAATTCCCAATATTGAGAGGTAAGGACGGGCCTAATGTTGTATTCTACACGTTGTATTCTACATGTCACAGAGGAATTCCCAATATTGAGAGGTAAGGACGGGCCTAATGTTGTATTCTACACGTTGTATTCTACACGTTGTATTCTACATGTTGTATTCTACATGTTGTATTCTACACGTTGTATTCTACACGTTGTATTCTACACGTTGTATTCTACATGTTGTATTCTACATGTTGTATTCTACACGTTGTATTCTACACGTTGTATTCTACATGTTGTATTCTACATGTTGTATTCTACATGTTGTATTCTACACGTTGTATTCTACACGTTGTATTCTACATGTTGTATTCTACATGTTGTATTCTACATGTTGTATTCTACACGTTGTATTCTACACGTTGTATTCTACACGTTGTATTCTACACGTTGTATTCTACATGTTGTATTCTACATGTTGTATTCTACATGTTGTATTCTACATGTTGTATTCTACATGTTGTATTCTACACGTTGTATTCTACACGTTGTATTCTACACGTTGTATTCTACACGTTGTATTCTACACGTTGTATTCTACACGTTGTATTCTACACGTTGTATTCTACACGTTGTATTCTACACGTTGTATTCTACATGTTGTATTCTACACGTTGTATTCTACACGTTGTATTCTACAAGTTGTATTCTACACGTTGTATTCTACAAGTTGTATTCTACACGTTGTATTCTACACGTTGTATTCTACACGTTGTATTCTACACGTTGTATTCTACACGTTGTATTCTACACGTTGTATTCTACATGTTGTATTCTACATGTTGTATTCTACACGTTGTATTCTACACGTTGTATTCTACACGTTGTATTCTACACGTTGTATTCTACACGTTGTATTCTACACGTTGTATTCTACATGTTGTATTCTACACGTTGTATTCTACATGTTGTATTCTACATGTTGTATTCTACACGTTGTATTCTACACGTTGTATTCTACATGTCACAGAGGAATTCCCAATATTGAGAGGTAAGGACGGGCCTAATGTTGTATTCTACATGTTGTATTCTACACGTTGTATTCTACACGTTGTATTCTACATGTCACAGAGGAATTCCCAATATTGAGAGGTAAGGACGGGCCTAATGTTGTATTCTACATGTTGTATTCTACACGTTGTATTCTACACGTTGTATTCTACATGTTGTATTCTACATGTTGTATTCTACATGTTGTATTCTACACGTTGTATTCTACACGTTGTATTCTACACGTTGTATTCTACATGTTGTATTCTACATGTTGTATTCTACATGTTGTATTCTACACGTTGTATTCTACATGTTGTATTCTACACGTTGTATTCTACACGTTGTATTCTACATGTTGTATTCTACACGTTGTATTCTACATGTTGTATTCTACACGTTGTATTCTACACGTTGTATTCTACAAGTTGTATTCTACACGTTGTATTCTACAAGTTGTATTCTACACGTTGTATTCTACAAGTTGTATTCTACACGTTGTATTCTACACGTTGTATTCTACACGTTGTATTCTACACGTTGTATTCTACACGTTGTATTCTACACGTTGTATTCTACACGTTGTATTCTACACGTTGTATTCTACACGTTGTATTCTACACGTTGTATTCTACACGTTGTATTCTACACGTTGTATTCTACACGTTGTATTCTACATGTTGTATTCTACACGTTGTATTCTACACGTTGTATTCTACACGTTGTATTCTACACGTTGTATTCTACACGTTGTATTCTACACGTTGTATTCTACACGTTGTATTCTACACGTTGTATTCTACACGTTGTATTCTACACGTTGTATTCTACACGTTGTATTCTACACGTTGTATTCTACATGTTGTATTCTACACGTTGTATTCTACACGTTGTATTCTACATGTTGTATTCTACACGTTGTATTCTACAAGTTGTATTCTACACGTTGTATTCTACATGTTGTATTCTACACGTTGTATTCTACACGTTGTATTCTACACGTTGTATTCTACACGTTGTATTCTACACGTTGTATTCTACACGTTGTATTCTACACGTTGTATTCTACACGTTGTATTCTACACGTTGTATTCTACACATGTTGTATTCTACACGTTGTATTCTACAAGTTGTATTCTACATGTTGTATTCTACACGTTGTATTCTACAAGTTGTATTCTACACGTTGTATTCTACATGTTGTATTCTACACGTTGTATTCTACACGTTGTATTCTACACGTTGTATTCTACATGTTGTATTCTACACGTTGTATTCTACAAGTTGTATTCTACACGTTGTATTCTACACGTTGTATTACACGTTGTACACGTTGTATTCTACACGTTGTATTCTACACGTTGTATTCTACACGTTGTATTCTACACGTTGTATTCTACACGTTGTATTCTACACGTTGTATTCTACACGTTGTATTCTACACGTTGTATTCTACACGTTGTATTCTACATGTTGTATTCTACACGTTGTATTCTACACGTTGTATTCTACATGTTGTATTCTACACGTTGTATTCTACACGTTGTATTCTACACGTTGTATTCTACACGTTGTATTCTACAAGTTGTATTCTACACGTTGTATTCTACATGTTGTATTCTACACGTTGTATTCTACACGTTGTATTCTACACGTTGTATTCTACACGTTGTATTCTACACGTTGTATTCTACATGTTGTATTCTACATGTTGTATTCTACACGTTGTATTCTACACGTTGTATTCTACACGTTGTATTCTACACGTTGTATTCTACACGTTGTATTCTACACGTTGTATTCTACACGTTGTATTCTACAAGTTGTATTCTACACGTTGTATGTATTCTATTCTACACGTTGTATTCTACACGTTGTATTCTACACGTTGTATTCTACACGTTGTATTCTACACGTTGTATTCTACATGTTGTATTCTACACGTTGTATTCTACACGTTGTATTCTACACGTTGTATTCTACACGTTGTATTCTACACGTTGTATTCTACATGTTGTATTCTACACGTTGTATTCTACACGTTGTATTCTACACGTTGTATTCTACACGTTGTATTCTACACGTTGTATTCTACACGTTGTATTCTACACGTTGTATTCTACACGTTGTATTCTACACGTTGTATTCTACACGTTGTATTCTACACGTTGTATTCTACACGTTGTATTCTACACGTTGTATTCTACACGTTGTATTCTACACGTTGTATTCTACACGTTGTATTCTACACGTTGTATTCTACACGTTGTATTCTACACGTTGTATTCTACACGTTGTATTCTACACGTTGTATTCTACACGTTGTATTCTACACGTTGTATTCTACACGTTGTATTCTACACGTTGTATTCTACACGTTGTATTCTACACGTTGTATTCTACACGTTGTATTCTACACGTTGTATTCTACACGTTGTATTCTACACGTTGTATTCTACACGTTGTATTCTACACGTTGTATTCTACACGTTGTATTCTACACGTTGTATTCTACACGTTGTATTCTACACGTTGTATTCTACACGTTGTATTCTACACGTTGTATTCTACACGTTGTATTCTACACGTTGTATTCTACACGTTGTATTCTACACGTTGTATTCTACACGTTGTATTCTACACGTTGTATTCTACACGTTGTATTCTACACGTTGTATTCTACACGTTGTATTCTACACGTTGTATTCTACACGTTGTATTCTACACGTTGTATTCTACACGTTGTATTCTACACGTTGTATTCTACACGTTGTATTCTACACGTTGTATTCTACACGTTGTATTCTACACGTTGTATTCTACACGTTGTATTCTACACGTTGTATTCTACACGTTGTA
>CM065710.1:5024683-5032183 GCA_017654935.2 Phymorhynchus buccinoides
CAGTAAGCGAACAATAGGAATTGTTCGGAAATAATTCAGGGGAGTAATTTCATGGTGTGTAGGAGTTATCCTGCCTAATTCAATCGGTCAAACAGGGGAAGTTACTCTGCCGTCAGGTAAATCGCTTTTTGTGTTTGAGGAGACACACAGCATGTAGAACGCAGTGCGTCGTTCTCAAAATTGATGTCGTTTTATATTTTTACGTCACAGTTGGCAAGTTCTATCACTTTGTAGCAACTGGTCACCCCCTTATTTTTCTACAAAATGTTTGCAAGTCGCTGACTGGCATCATGCGGTTTCAAGCTTCGACGCCAAAGTTGCATTGTTGCTGTGGCATTTGACCGAGTAATGGAGGTAAACAACTCTAATTTTCACGAAGTGCTCTCCCCTATAGTTTTTCAGAAAATCGTCCATTAAAGTAGAAGACATATAGGTTTGTCACAGAGAAAAGCGTTTTATATTCCCAAAGCTTTCCCCCCATAAAAGTAACCATTGATTCTTATTCATGAAACACTCTAACTTTTCCTTACAATCTACAAATAACGGTCAATGGTTTGACTTAAGGGCCAGCCACACTGCATACGATTTGAGCCCAATACGATACGATTCTGACCATGTCTGTGAGTCACGCTTCGCGTGAAATACTTCCATCTAAAAACAATAACTCTTCTTCTATTTTGGATCATATTCTCGTGTAGACTGCAATAGAATGAAATAAAATGTCCGATGCAGAAATAATACATTTTGTCTGTGAGTCATCATTCGCGTGAAATACGTCCCTAAAAACAATAACTCTTCTTCTATTTTGGATCATATTCTCGTGTAGACTGCAATAGAATGAAATAAAATGTCCGATGCAAAAATAATACATTTTGTCAGATTCTGTGAGTCATGATTCATGTGAAATACTTCCGCCTACAAAAATAACTTCTACTATTTTCGTTCACTATTCTCGTGTAGACTGCAATAGAATCAAATCAAATAATGTCCGATACAAAAATAAGATATTTGATCAGATTCGTGTACAGGGGGAATACAAATTAAAATAGTGAGCGTAACTAGTAAGGTTTCATCAGATTTATTTAGATAGTGGAATGTCACGTCAACCACGTCAGTTAACTTTTACGATACGTCAGTTGCAGAAATCAGGACATACATACCCGGATATGCGCAATTGAGTAACTTTCAAAGAGGCGCAATTGAGTAACTTTCACGTCAGCGCAACGTCAGTTAACTTTTACGATACGTCAGTTGCGCAATTGAGTAACTTTCCCGGATAGCGCAATTGAGTAACTTTCAAAGAAGCGCAATTGAGTAACTTTCAAAGAAGCGCAACTGAGTAACTTTCAAAGAAGCGCAACTGAGTAACTTTCAAAGAAGCGCAACTGAGTAACTTTCAAAGAAGCGCATTTGAGTAACGTTCAAAGAAGCGCAATTGAGTAACCTTCAAAGAAGCGCAGTTGAGTAACTTTCAAAGAAGCGCAATCGAGTAACTTTCAAAGAAGCGCAATTGAGTAACTTTCAAAGAAGCGCAACTAAGTAACCTTCAAAGAAGCGCAGTTGAGTAACTTTCAAAGAAACGCAATCGAGTAACCTTCAAAGAAGCGCAATTGAGTAACTTTCAAAGAAGCGCAACTGAGTAACTTTCAAAGAAGCGCAATTGAGTAACTTTCAAAGAGTAACTTTCAAAGAGTAACTTTCAAAAAAACGCAATTGAGTAACCTTCAAATAAGCGCAATTGAGTAGCTTTCAAAGAAGCGCAATTGAGTAACTTTCAAAGAAGCGCAATCGAGTAACTTTCAAATAGGGCATTTGCCACGAGTGTTCGTTCTCTATGCTAGACTACTAATTTGCCCGCACTCGTTCTGCCCGAGTTACGCTGACCTTTCTAATTCAACTCTCTAAATTCAACTCGGTGAACTTCAAGGTCGCCGGCACGCGGCAAATGCCCTATTCAGTGGTAGCCAGAGAATCCAGAGAGAAGTCATATGTGGTCACGACTTCGTCACACCACTCCATGACCTCTGCACCCCCATCCACCTCCCCACCCACAGCACGCAAATACATCGTTCACTGGAAATAGAGTGCAGTGCACGCACAGACAACACAATTGTATTTATTGATACTTAACTGCTGTTATCACGCGCGTGCGGTCACCATTAGCGGCTAAACAAATGGCCTTGTAATCAATCATGACTGCTAATTAGACAGTCAACACGGAGAATAGTATGTAAGTTAGACTAAACTTCACCAAAAAAACCTGTTGGCTGTTTAGCCTACTTTACATACTAATCGCTGTTTTTGGATGTCTAAGACACCCCCCACCCCCACCCACACCCGTGGAGATACCGGGGTGGTCTTTTGTATAAATAGTTCCCCCAGCTTCTGGAAGTTCTGTGCTTGTAACTTCCTCTAATCTGCCACTCACTTTGACTCTGCCTTTTCCCTTTGCTTTCTATCATCTACTATCTTTCTGACTTATTGGCCGACCCATTCTCCTGCCTTTTTTCAAAACAATCTTCCAAATAAATATTGTTCTCCTTTGAGCTCCTCCGAAAATCGGAATGTGTCGGCTGTACGCAGCGGGGAGACCAGTGAAAACTGAAAACCGGACACATATGTACCTTATCCATTATGGCCATATGGCCTGGGAACGCAGAAGAAGAAGAAGAACAAGGCACTTAACTGCTGTTATCATGCGCGAGCGGTCACCATTAGCGGCTGAACTAAATGGCCTTGTAATGAATCATGAGTGTGACTTAGACAGTCAACACTGGGAATAGTATGTAAGTTAGACTAAACTCATCAAAAACTGTTAGCCTACGAAAACTAATAACTTGTATAAAAAATAAAGACTGCAGAAACATACAAAGCATAACCCCCTTTTTATATTTCTGCAGTCGTTGTTTGATACAAGTTATTAGTTTTTTGTAATAAGTCCAATAATACGTCGATGGGCTATATAAAGATAGTCCGTTTTGACTCCAAGCCATCGTAAAATTAAATAATAAATTAATCTATGGTGGAGAGAATTGTGTACAAAACAACTCAGCATTTATTCAATAATGGCATAGCCGTCTAATCTTCAATATGTATATACACATAAACAACACACAAAAACACAGAACAAACTGGTATGCCTCTATGGAAATTGGGCTCTCTTAAAGACCCCCCACGTCACGTGTCACATTCTCTCTTATACTAGGAAGATTTCCTACAATTTCTTAACAGCTATAAGAGGGAAAACACGTGGAAACCGTGATTTTTGACACGTGACGTGGTGGGTCTTTAAGGACCTGCCACACACATACGAATCGTATCTGAACGCGATGCGATTTTGACGATGTGAGTCATGAATCATGTGACATAGGCCTACTTCCGTCTAAAAATAATTTTGCTATTTTCGCTCACTTTACTCAAGCAGACCCAATACATGAATTTCACGTGATTCAACACTCATAATTTTTTATTCTCAAAATCGCATCGACAGCAAAGAAAAAAGACCTGGCCAGACCACGACTCTGTGGCCCTGAAGCTCTTTGGAAGCCTGGAGGACTTGCAGCATACGGCCGCCTTCGTGTTGGATGCTGGGGTGTCCCTCTGACGTACGAGAAGAAGAAGAAGAAGAAGAAGAAGAAGAGGAAGAGGAAGAGGAAGAAGAAGAAGAAGAAGAAGAAGAAGAAGAAGAAGAAGAAGAAAAAAGAAGAGGAAGAGGAAGAGGAAGAAGAAGAAGAAAATCGTATCGTATTCAGATACGATTCGTATGTGCGTGGCTATCTCTTTAGCATCACTACTTCAATCTTCCTTTGCATAATTTGAAGTTTCTTTCTGCAACATTGTAACAAGAACTTTAACCCTTTCACCGCCAGCCATATTTCAGCCAAAAATGTCCATTAAATTTACCTGGATAGAGAACAAAATCCATCTGCAGTATTGGGGATTCTTCTGTGACATATATAAAATAAGGTCTATCCTTACTTCCCAAAACTAAGACAATAGGGTCTTTGGATAATCTACCCCAATTTGATGCCTTTTAGAGACATAGGTGCTAAACCACTGTGGTGCTAAAATGCAACTTCAGCGGTGAAAGGGTTAAAGCCTTTTGCTCAATAGGGCATGGTGCTCATTAACTAAAGAAGTCAATGAACAACCTATATGGAACTTCTAAGGTAGATAAAGAAAGGTGTCATTTATTATTGGATTAACCCGATAACCTTTTAATTAAACATAGCTCCGCCACATTGTAACGAAAGTATCGAGGATTTTTACTTAATTGTATAAAAAATACGGGGGTTAAATTTCACAATCCTCTCCGGGAAATCTTTTGTACAAATAGTTCCCCCACCTTCTGGAAGCTCTGTGCTTGCTTATAACTTCCTCTGATCTGTCACTCTCTTTGACTCTGCCTTTTCCCTTTGCTTATGTCATCTACTATATTTCTGCCTTACTGGTCCATTCTCCTGCCTTTGTTCTAGAATTTCTTGTAAAGATTTCCCTCAGCCGAAGACGGACCACGCAGGCGCATAACGGCAGCATGACGCGTCTTCGCTCATAATTGACAGGAAACTCTGAGCGATCTGAAGCGATCGCAGAAGAAGAAGAAGAAGAAGAAGAAGAAGAAGAAGAAGAAGAAGAAGAAGAAGAAGAAGAAGAAGAAGAAGAAGAAGAAGAAGAAGAAGAAGAGAAGAAGAAGAAGAAGAAGAAGAAGAAAAAGAAGAAGAAGAAGAAGAAGAAGAAGAAGAGAAGAAGAAGAAGAAGAAGAAGAAGAAGAAGAAAGAAGAAGAAGAAGAAGAAGAAGAAGAAGAAGAAGAAGAAGAAGAAGAAGAAGAACAAGAAGAAGAAGAAGAAGAAGAAGAAGAAGAAGAAGAAGAAGAAGAAGAAGAAGAAGAAGAAGGGACTTTCATGCATAAGTTAATTCACACTCACACATTCTAGGAGTGCGTTTAAATAGCTCGCCGTTTCGATACATCTTCACATCGATTTGCTAGTCTCGTGATTTAACTCAGACAGGGGGAAAGAAAGCCGGGGCAGAAATCGAAGATTCGTTTTGTAAAAGGCCAGCCAAACTGCATACGATTCGATTCAGTGTGATCTGATTTTGACATTTGCTAGGCATGATTGACGTAAACTTGGGGCAGTGGGTGGATGCCTCATGCCTCCATACGGGGAGCTGGACGACCCCCGCCCCCTTCCACGAGTCTCTCCCCGTGGGGGATACAAGGGGGGTGGGGGGGTCTTTTGTAAAAAAAATAGTTCCCCCACCTTCTGGAAGTTCTGTGCTTGTAACTTCCTCTAATCTGTCACTCTCTTTGACTCTGCCTTGGGGAGGTGTAGTAAGTGCATTGTTTGTCGTTGTTTGTTGTCGTACCCTGGCTTAACGACTCCAGGGATCATCCCAATTTAACAGCCGAAGCACTACTTCTTCTTCTTCTTCTTCTTCTTCTTCTTCTTCTTCTTCCAGTAATGTCCACCTGCCGTTTATCGGCAATTATTGTCTTGAACACTATGGTACAAAATGTAACAGCTAGGGATGAGAATATTACGCGCGTGACCGTTTTTGTCGGAGAAAAGTGCATTGATGGGGTTAGGGTGGGGGTGGGGGTGGGGGTGGGTGGGGATTAGGGTGGGGGTGGGGGTGGGGGGGGGGGGTGGAAAGAAAGGAACAGCAAAAGTAACAAGGGAAAAGTAAAAACGGGGGAGAAAAGAATAAACGAAGACAGTATCAGGGGCAGGAAAGGACAGGGGTGGGGAGGGGTGGGGAGGGTGGGGGAAGTCAAAGATAGGGGTGAGGGTTAGATTGCAGAAAGAAAGGAAAAACAAATATCAAGGAAAAAGGAAAATGGAAAACAACTAAAAGAAGACAGTAGCAGGGAGAGGACAGGAAGAGACAGGGGTGGGGAGGGTGGGGGAAGCAAAGATAGGGGTGAGGGTTAGATTGCAGAAAGAAAGGAAAAACAACAAGTGCAACGCCGAGCGGCTGCAAAGCCCCCTCGCAGCATCGCCGAGCTACTCTGAACTCGGAATGGCGTAAATTTGACCTTAATGTACAACTAAGTACATCAGTGGATAGCTGGCATCTTGGTAAACTAGTATACCAAATTTGACGATAATAGACTGAATAGTTTTTTATATATAGCCTTGGGGTTCGGACCCGTGATTTCAGCGCGCGCGATCATGCGCACACGCGCGCACAGAACAATTCATGACAACTGTGTTATAGACCATTCATCAAGAAATGTTGTGGGAAAAAACTGCATTAAAATAGATGCTGCAAAACTTCGCGAGATATTAGCGATTATGTGTTTCGGGGTTTGAACCCCGCACCTGGCGCGATCTTGACCTTAATGTAAAACTAAATACATCAGTGAATAGCTTGCATCTTGGCAAACTAGTAATCCAAATTTGATGATGATAGACTGAATAGGTTTTTTTTAGAAAAACGGACGAATAGCCGGACGGACGGAGGCGGACACCGGACGGAACGGACGGACCAGACAAAAACAATAGCTCCCCGAACCTTCGGCTCGGGGACTAAATATCAAGGAAAAATGAAAATAGAAAACAACTAAATGAAGACAGTAGCAGGGAGAGGACAGGAAGAGACAGGGGTGGGGAGGGTGGGGGAAGCAAAGATAGGGGTGAGGGTGAGGGGTGCAGAAAGAAAGGAACAGGACAAAAATATCAAGAAAAAAGGCAAAGAGGATACAAATAAATGAAAGCAGTTACTGTAACGATGGCTTGGAGTCAAAACGGACTATCTTTAGATAGTCCATTGACATATTATTGGACTTATTACAAAAACTAATAACTTGTATCAATAACATTTGCATAAATATAAACAGCATAACCCGCTTTTTATATTTCTGCAGTCATTGTTTGATACAAGTTATTAGGTTTTTTTAGTAAGTCCAATAATACGTCAATGGACTATCTAAAGATAGTCCGTTTTGACTCCAAGCCATGACAAAAACAGTCTGTAGCAAGGACAGATAGAACAAAAGAGTTATTGCAAAGGGGGAAAAAACCGTTACTGAAGAAAAGCATCAGTAAAGATCAATCATTTTGGGAGTGTGGAAAGTTGATGAAGTTTCTTTCTTAGCATGCGTCCAATAGTGCCTTAGATGTATTAGTGCGACAGACAGAGAGAGAGAGAGAGAGAGAGAGAGAGAGAGAGAGAGAGAGAGAGAGAGAGAGAGAGAGAGAGAGAGAGAGAGAGAGAGAGAGAGAGAGAGGATGGTGAGAGAGAGAGAGAGAGACAGAGACAGAGAGAGAGAGAGAGAGAGAGAGTGAGAGAGACAGAGACAGAGAGAGAGGGGGTGAGAGAGAGAGAGAGATGGAGAGAGAGAGAGAGAGAGGGAGAGAGAGACAGAGAGGAGAGAGAGAGAGAGAGACAGAGAGACAGAGACAGAGAGAGAGAGAAACAGACATAATGATAATAATAATAATAATAATAATAATGATAATGGTCCTTTATTTTACAACGGTAAAAGTATGGACATG
>CM065710.1:5037183-5042183 GCA_017654935.2 Phymorhynchus buccinoides
AGTAATCCTCAAACATCATGCAATACACGAGTGACCACTTCAGCTACCACCAACTCTCTCTCTCTCTCTCTCTCTCTCTCTCTGTCTCTCTCTCTCTCTCTCTCTCCTCTCTCTCCTCTCAATCTCATCTCTCTCTCTCTTTCTCTTCTCTCTCTCTCTCTTTCTCTCTCACTCTTTCCTCTCTCTCTCTCTCACTTTATTTCTCTCTCTCTATCTCTCTCTATCTCTCTCTCTCCCTCTTTCTCTCTCTCTCCCTCTCTTCTCTCTCTCTCTCTCTCCTCTCTCTCTCCTCTCTTTCTCTCTCTCTCTCTCCTCTTTTCTCTCTCTCTCTCTCTATCTCTCTCTCTCTCTCGTCTCTCTCTCTCTCTCTCTCTCTCTCTCTCACTTTATTCTCTATCTCTCCCCCCCCCCCCCCCCCCTTCTCTCATCTGTACATGCTGTTAAACATAGTTTGGGTGGTTTTTTTATATATGTTTCAGTGTTCAGTATTTCTCCTCTCTCTGTCTTCGTCTCCCTCTCAGCCTCCCTCTCTCTTCCTCTTCGTTTTTTTGTTTTTCTCTATTGGTCTGTGTCTCTCCTCTCCCTTCTCTCTCTGTAATGCCTGTTAAATCATAGGTTGGCGTGTTTTGTTTATATAGTATTCTCTCTCTGTCCCCTCTCACCTTTGAAATCGTTGTTAAATATAGGTCTCTTTCATCGTGTTCAGTCTCAGTGTTCCTCTCCCTCTCCTCCTCTCTCTCTCTCCTCTCTTATTATCTCTCTCTCTCCTCTCCTCCTCTCTCTCTCTGTCATGTTGTGAAATAATAGGTCTTTTTCAATCTCTTTCTCTATCCTCTGTTCTCTCTCGTCTCTCTCTCTCCCCCTCTCTCTCTCTCACGTCTCTTCTCTCGAATCCTCCCCTCCTCTCTCACTGCTCTCACTCTCTCTCTCAATTCTCTCCCTTCTCATCTCTCTCTCATCCTCTCTCCTCTGCTCTCTCTCTCTCCCCTCCCTCTCTCACTCTCTTATTAATTGGTTGTTTACTTTTTTCTTTCATTGCATGTTTTGTTATTGTTGTTTATTCCATATTTTCATTTGCCACAGGGCTGGGTGTAAACAAGTATGCATACTTATCTAATTACCCTGTATAAATAAAACATCGTACGTTCGTTCGTGCTTGTACTCACCCCCACCTTCCCCCCTCTCTCTCGGTGCCCCCAAAATTCCCACCTCCCTTCTACCTCTCTTTTAGATCAAGTCTTGGCGAACCCATACCAGCTCCAATTCTATACCGGAACCGGCAAAAAGGTCTCGGCGGACCAGGGCGGGGACTTGCGCACGCGCAGAGCTCCACCTCTCCCGGAGACAGTCCGCTGAATAATTAATGACCACTGATGGGGCCTAATTACTTTAGCTGCCCTCCAAGCCCCCCTCCCCCCTCTCCACCACCACCCCTCTCCCTTACGCGTCAAGAGGTGGTGGGGTGATGGGGGCTCAGGGGAGGGGAGGGTGAGGGGGTCACAAGCCTCGTGAGACACGCATGTGTGCATGAAGACATATTATATGTGCATGCATGCAGACAAAGACTGGAAAGAGAGAAAGTGACAGAGACAGAGAGAGAACACTGAACACTGAACATTGAACACTGAAAAACTTTATTTAACTAACAAGGATGAAGATTTTTATGCAATGCCTATTCTTAGAGATGATGGAGGGAGTGGATTGGAAGAGAGCGGGGAGATGGGGAGGAGGGAGAGAGATTGGACCGGGGACGATCCACAGAGAGACGGGAGAGGGAGAAGAGAGAGAGAGGAGAGAGAGAGAGAGCGCCATCACATGGCATGAGATGGCGCAAGTGCGCAAGAAAGGAGAGGCCGCCGCGCCAGCGTCGGCCACCCGCCCCCGCCACGCATACTACGCATCAGGGAGAGAGCGAGAGCCGATGAGAGAGTGGAGAGGAGAGAGGTGAGAGGCGCCATCATCACATACACACCCACATACATCCCGCATCGCCATATACAATACCCAGGGGGAGGATGAGAGGCGCATCAGCCGGGACATACAACACAAACTAACACTGACCATCCCATCTATCAGATACACGGAGACAGGAAAGAGACCGAGACGACCGAAGAACATCCCACTCTCATCACTTTCATTGTCTTCCTGCCTCCTCTCTCTCTGTCTTCTGTCCTCTCTCTCTCTCTCTCTTCTCTTTCTTTCTTCCCCCCCCTCCTTCCTCTACTTCTCTATTCTCTCCTCCTCTCTCTATCCTCCCCTCTCTCTATCTCTCTCTACTCTTCGATTGAAATTCTCCTCTTAACCTTGTTCTCCTCCGTTTTTGGTTTTGGAACACCAGATACACATAATGTGACATTAGTAAGATGTAAGGATGGTGGGGACGATCCGTGGAGGCAATAATGCCCGGAGGCAGTGCAACAACACCAGTAAAGTCCCAGATTTTTTTTTTAACAATACAGATGTGTATTAAAACTGGCTGACACTGACTAGTGTAAAAACTCTCTCCTCTCTCTCCCTCTCTCTCTCTCTCCTCTCTCTTCTCTCTCTCTCTCTCGCTCCTCTCTCTCTCTCTCTCTCTGCTCTCTCTCTCTCTCTCTCTATTATCTATATATCTCTCCTCATCTCTCTAAAATAAAGTTTCCGAAGTCTGAGTCTGAGTCTGAGTCTCGTCTCTCTTCGTTTTTTTAAATGAAGTCTTTACGCCCATATTCGGCCTTTCGGCCACATGTGAAGGAAAAGAAAAAATCTCTCTCTTTTATAGTTCAAGGGAAGCAAGCCAGTCCAGCTTGTCCGTTGCTGGAGTTACTATCCTTTACAGAATATACGATCATACAGAAAAATTAATCTTCCCTGGCGGAGATTTGCACTGGATGTCCAACAATTCCATGGGACCATCATTATTTGGACCATGATACACCACCACACAAACTTTGAGGGGTGATTAGTGTACCAGTGTTTCGTGAGTTGCAGGGCGAACCAAAACGAACAAACACACAGACATTGAAATAAAATTTGAATAAATAAATACATAGGTTATTAATTAAATTAAGGGAAATAATAATAGTCAGTCCATATAACTGAATATTTAAGGGATCCCATAACATACATCCTGATCGCTTCTCGGCCCTTTGGATAAGACAGTGATTCAGGAACATAAAAAATTGTTTATACCATGGTTTGGTTTGTTCAGCCCGTCGTACATGGCGGAAGCCGAAACGCGACGTTAAACTGAACTCTCCCATCCATATTCAGTCAGATTGAAATTATCATTATCCCATTATATGTGGCAGGTACCATACGCGATGGAGGTCTTCCGAGGCGCGCGTACGCGTGGTTACCGCTACTTATATAGACTACACATATATATATTGATAAAAACTCGGGACTTTACTGGTGTTGCACTGCCACCCGGGGCATGCCCCTTCAGTATCGCAACATAATACTGACTGAAAGCAAAACAAAACCCGATTCCAATCAACAGGCGTTATGACAGAAAAATGCTTCTGCGCATGGCGTAGTGCCGTGGGGTTTTTATTTATTATCCCAGCTAAAGATGGCGGCTCTTGCATGGCGTGTCCTGAACCGATATAATTTTGAAAACGTCTTCCTCGCGTCATCAAAGTAAGCAATAATTTCATGTAAACCTTTGCGCCCGTTACCAACCATTCTTTGTATTTACAAAGGTCCCAGAGGTTTGTGTAATATGACAGAAGAGAGGAACGTTTAAAACACCATTTATCTTCTTCTCTATCCATATTCAGTCAAGAATATTAATGAGAAAGCCACACAATGGAAACACAAAGAGAGTAATGAGCCAAAGCAGGCCTTTTTTGTTTGTTATTGGCTTGTTGTACAAACTTTCATGTTAGAACTATCCTGGTTAGAACAATTATCTTACTCAATATCTCTAGTAAGTAGGCTATGTTAAATTCAAAAGTCTGACTCAACTACGTCTCTATCCTCTCTCTCTCTGATCTCTCTCTCTAATCTCTCTCTCTCACTCTCTCTCTCGTTCCCTCTCTATCTCTCTCGCAGTCTATCTCGCGTCTATCTTTATCTCTCTCTCTCCGTCCCTCTCTTCTTATTCCCATGTTATCTTATAATGTTGTTTTGTTTGTGTTTTGTTTTTTTGTTCTTCCTTAAATTGGGGTTTTTGGGTTGGGGGGGGGGGGGTGGGGTGTGTGTGTGTGTTTGTTTTTTTTTATTCTGAAAAATTGTCATTGTCTCAAAAATGGTTTCCCTTTTTTCGTACTCAATTTAAACTACCAATTCAAGTTCACCATTGTTAAGTATTATCCATGTTTGCTTTAAATCCAATTTTTGATTTCTTTTTTAATGATTTCATGTGCCAATTTTTGTTCCATTTTCTTGACTTGATTGTTTTATGTCAAATTTTCTTTGCTTGATGCATGATATGTGATGTGAGAGATGGAGGGGGCAAGGTGCAACGAAGCTATTGTAGATTATATCCTTTTAAACCCTCAATAAAACATTCGTATTCATAATACATTCGTATTCTCTCTCTCTCTCTCTCTATGTTTCTCTCTTTCTCTCTCTCTCTCAAGTTCTCTCTCTCTCTATCTCTCTACTGTCTCTCTCTCTCTCTCTATCTACTCTGTGATGCTGTCGCGGGTGGTCTCACTCATCGATCTCTCGCTCGCGCTCCTCTCATCTCTCTCTCATACACCACATACACACACCACACAACTAAACTACCCAAAATACCCCCTCCACACACACACACACGCGCGCAGCACCCCACCCTCTCCCCCCATAAAAGATTTTTAAAAACACCACACACACTTTGACACCACCCAAAATCCAAACACCCTCTCCTCTCCTCTTCCTTCTTCCTGCCACAAAGCCCTCCCCCCTACCCCCCCCCCCAACCCAATCCCTTCACCTTGTATCCCCCATCACTCGACTCCCACCACACCCCACTCACCTTCCCCCAGTAGTACCCTCCACTACGGACCTGCTCAGAGCCCCGTAATAATGCT
>CM065710.1:5068184-5070684 GCA_017654935.2 Phymorhynchus buccinoides
ATATGATAAAATATGTCATGTTTGTATCAGACATTATATATTTTGAATCGTGTATTGCGGTCTACATGAGTACAGTGAACAAAAATAGTAAGAATTCTTTTTAGACGGAAGTATTTCATGTGAATCGCGACTCACATACATCGTCACAATCGGATCGCATTGTAATCGAATCGTATGCAGTGTAGCGTAGGACCCTTTAGAAAATGAAGGCTGGAATACTTGGAGATAGTGAGATTTACGTCCTATCAGCATGACCTCTTAACCCTTTCAACGCTAGCCATTCGTCAGCCAAAATGTACCATTAAAAACTTACCCAGGTAGAGAGTATATTTTTTTAAAATTCTGATCGCTTCTCGGCCTTTTGGCTAAGACAGTGATTCAGGAACATAATTTTTTGTTTATACCCTGGTTGGTTGGTTCAGCCCGTCGTACATGGCGAAAGCCGATACGCGACGTTAAACTGAACTTCCAGAGTAGATTTCGTCTGCAATATTGGGGATTAATCTGTGACATGCATAAAATAGGGCCTATCCTTACCTCCCAAACTTACAGCATCTATATTTTGAGAAAATCTGTTTTCACAACCCCTTTTCTCCCCAAAATCTAAAAGTTACAGAAATGTCCCATATGAATTCGGTCGAGAGGACGTAAAACATAAACTCATCGACCTCCCAAAATGAAGAACATAAGGTCACTGTATACCAGACCCTCATCTGATGCCTTTCAGTGACATGGGTGTTAAATCATTGTGGTGCCAAGAGGCGACAGTGGCGGACCGGAATCCTTCAGTGAGTGGAGATTTCCTATTCAGATAGATTAACCGAATGATGGTTGGTTGATGATTTCGTCTCACGTGTGGCTGTTTGCAGTCGGGAGGTCGTTAAACTTGGTCTTCCCTGGGGTGGAGGTGGGGGGGGGGTTGGTTTTTGTCGGTTAAAATGTACCCACTATGTAGGACTAGAAAGCGTCGTTACTACAATAATGGCAGCCAAAGTCAGCAAGACGAGAGGAGTGAGAGCTTTAATCTGTATTCCCTGAATCATCAGATCCGTGTTAACACAAGTGAGCCAAATATTGAAATAAAATATATGTTAACTTTCTGCGCTGTTGGTTCATTTTCCTAACTTTTTTCAAGACACACTTACAAAGATTTCCTCCATCCGAACAAGACGGACGGACATGCTGGGCCTAACTATTTCTTACGTTAATGCGCATAACGGCAGCATGACGCACCTGCGCTCAAATGACAGGAAACTGTCTGAGCGATAGAAGAAGAACAAGAAGAACAAGAAGAAAAAGAAGAAGAAGAAAAAGAAGAAGAAGAAGAAAAAAAGAAGAAGAAGAAGAAGAAGAAGAAGAAGAAGAAGAAGAAGAAGAAGAAGAAGAGAGAAGAAGAAGAAGAAGAAGAAGAAGAAGAAGAAGAAGAAGAAGAAGAAGAAGAAGAAGAATAAGAAGAAAAAGAAGAAGAGGAAGAACAAGAAGAACAAGAAGAAGAAGAACAAGAAGAATAAGAAGAAAAAGAAGAAGAAGAAGAAGAAGAAGAAGAAGTGTCATCAGAAAGCCCAAAAGCCATTCCAAGAGAGAGGAGTAAGATCAAGAGCTTTAAAACCCTTTCATCGCCACTGTCGCCTCTTGGCACCACAGTGATTTAACACCCATGTCACCAAAAGGCATCAAATGAGGGTCTGTGAACCAATTATCCTATGTTGTTAATTCTGGGAGGTAAGGACAGGCCCTATTTTATGCATGACACAGAGGAATCCCCAATATTGCAGACTAAATCTTTTCTCTACCTAGGTAAGTTTTATGGAAAGCTTTGGCTGAAAAATGGCTGGCGTTGAAAGGGTTAACTGTATCCCAGAACCATTTTACAAGAACGATAACTCGAGGGGTGGAATCTGCATGACGTTATAATATGCCGTCACGCGTCTAGTATTACCTCCCTTTGCGTTCCCCTAACATCTGATTAATCCACAGGTGCCCTCGTTATATCGAAGAACAACAACTCTGAAGAAACTCGAGGGACAACGACTTTGAAAGATCACATTCCCATCCTATAAAATCACACACACAAAGTACGTTCAGAATGTCCCCAGCCTTCTTAAAGCCTTTGACGTAGCCAACGCCACTAACAACTAGATTGTATGTAACCTTCAGGGGGAAATTCTGAAAGGGGATTTGAGACAAGGAGAATCTGTGGTAGTGTCATTAATAAAACAGCGGACATTTTGGGATTATTGAAGTCCAGGATTGGAGAGAGTGAAACATGCCTATAATGCGTAGCAGATGTAATGGACACGGGGCGCACGCTCCAACATTGCAGACTCCACGATGCCCCAGGACAGCGATGTGGCCGCAAGATAAATCTCTGTTGGAAAAGCTCTAAGGTATTAGGTACTTTATAGTCACAGAGGCGTCTCTGTGAAATTCGGGTTGTTCCCACCTGGAGAACGCGTCGCAGCCAGAGGCGCGCTACTCAATTTTTTTAAAAAATTGCATG
>CM065710.1:5088184-5090684 GCA_017654935.2 Phymorhynchus buccinoides
CATAGAAAACAAATTGGGATGTGTTCATGTCTATTTTCATGTCATTTCCCGCACATTTGCTAAAAGATAATTGGGAGAGTTTTCATGTCAGACCCGCACATTTGCTAAAAGATAATTGGGAAGTTTTCATGTCATTTCCCGCACATTTGCTAAAAGATAATTGGGAAGTTTTCATGTTAATTCCCGCACCTTTGCTAAAAGATAACTGGGAAGTTTTCATGTTATTTCCCGCACATCTTGCTAAAAGATAATTGGGAAGTTTTCATGTCATTTCCCGCACATTTGCTAAAAGATAATTGGGAAGTTTTCATGTCATTTCCCGCACATTTGCTAAAAGATAATTGGGAAGTTTCATGTCATTTCCCGCACATTTGCTAAAAGATAATTCGGAAATTTTCATGTCATTTCCCGCACATTTGCTAAAAGATAATTGGGAAGTTTTCATGTCATTTCCCGCACATTTTGCTAAAAGATAATTGGGAAGTTTTCATGTCATTTTCCGCACATTTGCTAAAAGATAATTGGGAAGTTTTCATGTCATTTCCCGCACATTTGCTAAAAGATAATTCGGAAATTTTCATGTCATTTTCCGCACATTTGCTAAAAGATAATTGGGAAGTTTTCATGTCATTTCCCGCACATTTGCTAAAAGATAATTGGATGTTTTCATGTCATTTCCCACACATGCGCTGAAAGATAATTGGAAGTTTTCATGTCATTTCCCGCACCTTTGCTAAAAGATAATTGGGATGTTTTCATGTCATTTCCTGCACCTTTGCTAAAAGATAATTAGGATGTTTTTATGTCATTTCCCGCACATTTGCTAAAAGATAATTGGATGTTTTCATGTCATTTCCCGCACATTTGCTAAAAGATAATTGGAAGTTTTCATGTCATTTCCCGCACATTTGCTAAAAGATAATTGGGACGTTTTCATGTCATTTCCCGCACCTTTGCTAAAAGATAATTGGGATGCCTTCGTGTCATTTCCTGCACCTTTGCTAAATGAGAACTAGGATGTTTTTATGTCATTTCCAGCACATTCACTAAAAGATAATTGGGAAGTTTTCATGTCATTTTCCGCACATTTGCTTAAAGATAATTGGGAAGTTTTCATGTCATTTTCCGCACATTTGCTAAAAGATAATTGGGACGTTTTCATGTCATTTTCCGCACATTTGCTAAAAGATAATTGGGAAGTTTTCATGTCATTTCCCCACATGGCGACTGACTGCAAAATGTTGGACAGAAATGGAGACGGGGATACCCGGGTACATAGAGACGGGAGTACATAGAGATGGGAACATATACGACATAGAGACAGGAACACATAGAGACGGGGACACATAGAGACGGGAGTACATAGAGATGGGAACATATACGTCATAGAGACAGGAACACATAGAGACGGGGACACATAGAGACGGGGATACATAGAGACGGGGATACATAGAGACGGGGACACATAGAGACGGGAGTACATAGAGATGGGAACACATACGTCATAGAGACAGGGACACATAGAGACGGGGACACATAGAGACGGGGATACATAGTGACGGGGATACATAGACAGACGGGGATACATAGAGACGGGGATACATAGAGACGGGGACATAGAGACATACTGTCTCTAAGAGTCAACGACTAATAAAACGTTAAACCAACAACATAGAGACAGGGACACATAGAGACGGGGACACATAGAGACGGGGACACATAAACACATATAGACGGGGACACATAGACACAGGGACACATAGAGACGGGGACACATAGACACGGGGACACATATAGACAGGGACAAATCAAGACGGGGACACAGGGACATAGAGACGGGGACACAGGGACACATCAAGACGGGGATACATAGAGACGGGGACACAGGGACACATCAAGACGGGGATACAGGGACACATAGAGACGGGGACACATAGACGGGGACGGGGACACATAGAGACGGGGATACAGGGACACATAGAGACGGGGACACAGGGAGAGACGGGGATACAGGGACACATAGAGACGGGGACACAGGGATACATCAGACGGGGATATACATAGAGACGGGGACACAGGGACACATCAAGACGGGGATACAGGGACACATAGAGACGGGGATACACACATCAAGACGGGGAGGGACACATAGAGACGGGGATACTGACACATAAGAGACAACGACTACAAATCAAAACGGGGATACACCAACAATCATATAGACGGGGACACAGGGACACATAGAGACGGGGACAGGGACACATCAAGACGGGGATACAGGGACACATAGAGACGGGGGGACACATAGAGACGGGGACACATCAAGACGGGGATACAGGGACACATAGAGACGGGGACACAGGGACACATCAAGACGGGGATACAGGGACACATAGAGACGGGGAAACAAACACAGGGACACATAGAGACGGGGACACAGGGACAAATCAAGACGGGGATACAGGGACTCATAGAGACGGGGACACAGGGACACATCAAG
>CM065710.1:5095684-5103184 GCA_017654935.2 Phymorhynchus buccinoides
TTAGGCCCATGGCAATAGTCATTTCGGCCCAGGGCTATAGTCATTTCGGCCCAGGGCTATAGTCATTTAGGCCCAGGGCTATAGTCATTTCGGCCCAGGGCTATAGTCATTTAGGCCCAGGGCTATAGTCATTTAGGCCCAGGGCTATAGTCATTTCGGCCCAGGGCTATAGTCATTTAGGCCCAGGGCTATAGTCATTTAGGCCCATGGCAATAGTCATTTCGGCCCAGGGCTATAGTCATTTAGGCCCAGGGCTATAGTCATTTAGGCCCAGGGCTATAGTCATTTCGGCCCAGGGCTATAGTCATTTCGGCCCAGGGCTATCGTCATTTAGGCCCAGGGCTATAGTCATTTAGGCCCATGGCTATAGTCATTTAGGCCCAGGGCTATAGTCATTTAGGCCCATGGCAATAGTCATTTCGGCCTCGGTTTAGAGTCATTTCGGCCCATGGCTATAGTCATTTCAGCCCAAGGCTATAGTCATTTCGGCCCAAGGCTATAGTCATTTCAGCCCAAGGCTATAGTCATTTCAGCCCATGGCTATAGTCATTTCGGCCCAAGGCTATAGTCATTTCGGCCCAAGGCTATAGTCATTTCGGCCCAAGGCTATAGTCATTTCGGTCCATGACAATAGTCACTTCGGCCCATGGCTATAGTCATTTCAGCCTAAGGCTATAGTCATTTCGGCCTCGGGTTATAGTCATATCGGCCCAGGGCTATATTCATTTCAGCCCAAGGCTTTAGTCATTTCAGCCCAAGGCTATAGTCATTTCGGCCCAAGGCTATAGTCATTTCGGCCCAGGGCTATAGTCATTTCAGCCCAAGGCTATAGTCATTTCGGCCCAAGGCTATAGTCATTTCGGCCCAAGGCTATAGTCATTTCGGCCCAAGGCTATAGTCATTTCAGCCCAAGGCTATAGTCATTTCGGCCCATGGCAATAGTCATTTCGGCCCAAGGCTATAGTCATTTCGGCCCAAGGCTATAGTCATTTAGGCCCAGGGCTATAGTCATTTAGGCCCAGGGCTATAGTCATTTAGGCCCAGGGCTATAGTCATATAGGCCCAGGGCTATAGTCATTTCGGCCCAGGGCAATAGTCATTTCGGCCCAGGGCTATTGTCATTTAGGCCCAGGGCTATAGTCATTTAGGCCCATGGCAATAATCATTTAGGCCCATGGCAATAATCATTTCGGCCCAGGGCTATAGTCATTTAGGCCCATGGCAATAATCATTTCGGCCCAGGGCTATAGTCATTTAGGCCCAGGGCTATAGTCATTTAGGCCCAGGGCTATAGTCATTTAGGCCCAGGGCTATAGTCATTTAGGCCCAGGGCTATCGTCATTTAGGCCCAGGGCTATAGTCATTTAGGCCCAGGGCTATAGTCATTTAGGCCCAGGGCTATAGTCATTTAGGCCCAGGGCTATAGTCATTTAGGCCCATGGCAATAATCATTTCGGCCCAGGGCTATCGTCATTTAGGCCCAGGGCTATAGTCATTTAGGCCCAAGGCTATAGTCATTTAGGCCCAGGGCTATAGTCATTTAGGCCCAGGGCTATAGTCATTTAGGCCCAGGGCTATAGTCATTTAGGCCCATGGCTATAGTCATTTAGGCCCAGGGCTATAGTCATTTAGGCCCATGGCAATAGTCATTTCGGCCCTCGGGCTATAGTCATTTCGGCCCATGGCTATAGTCATTTCGGCCCAAGGCTATAGTCATTTCGGCCCAAGGCTATAGTCATTTCGGCCCAAGGCTATAGTCATTTCAGCCCAAGGCTATAGTCATTTCAGCCCAAGGCTATAGTCATTTCGGCCCAAGGCTATAGTCATTTCAGCCCAAGGCTATAGTTATTTCAGCCCAAGGCTATAGTCATTTCGGCCCAAGGCTATTAGTCATTTCGGCCCAAGGCTATAGTCATTTCGGCCCATGGCTATAGTCATTTCAGCCCAAGGCTATAGTCATTTCAGCCCAAGGCTATAGTCATTTCAGCCCAAGGCTATAGTCATTTCGGCCCAAGGCAATAGTCACTTCGGCCCATGGCTATAGTCATTTCGGCCTAAGGCTATAGTCATTTCGGCCCAGGGTTATAGTCATATCGGCCCAGGGCTATATTCATTTCAGCCCAAGGCTTCAGTCATTTCAGCCCAAGGCTATAGTCATTTCGGCCCAAGGCTATAGTCATTTCGGCCCAGGGCTATAGTCATTTCGGCCCAAGGCTATAGTCATTTCGGCCCAAGGCTATAGTCATTTCGGCCCAAGGCTACAGTCATTTCAGCCCAAGGCTATAGTCATTTCAGCCCAAGGCTATAGTCATTTCGGCCCATGGCAATAGTCATTTCGGCCCAGGGCTATAGTCATTTAGGCCCAGGGCTATAGTCATTTAGGCCCAAGGCTATAGTCATTTCGGCCCAGGGCTATAGTCATTTAGGCCCAGGGCTATAGTCATTTAGGCCCAGGGCTATAGTCATTTCGGCCCAGGGCAATAGTCATTTCGGCCCAGGGCTATAGTCATTTAGGCCCAGGGCTATAGTCATTTAGGCCCATGGCAATAATCATTTAGGCCCATGGCAATAATCATTTCGGCCCAGGGCTATAGTCATTTAGGCCCAGGGCTATAGTCATTTCGGCCCAGGGCTATAGTCATTTAGGCCCAGGGCTATAGTCATTTAGGCCCAGGGCTATAGTCATTTCGGCCCAGGGCTATAGTCATTTCGGCCCATGGCTATAGTCATTTCAGCCCAAGGCTATAGTCATTTCGGCCCAAGGCTATAGTCATTTCGGCCCAAGGCTATAGTCATTTCAGCCCAAGGCTATAGTCATTTCAGCCCAAGGCTATAGTCATTTCGGCCCAAGGCTATACTCATTTCAGCCCAAGGCTATAGTTATTTCGGCCCATGGCTATAGTCATTTCAGCCCAAGGCTATAGTCATTTCAGCCCATGGCTATAGTCATTTCGGCCCAAGGCTATTGTCATTTCAGCCCAAGGCTATAGTCATTTCAGCCCATGGCTATAGTCATTTCAGCCCAAGGCTATTGTCATTTCAGCCCAAGGCTATAGTCATTTCAGCCCAAGGCTATAGTCATTTCGGTCCATGACAATAGTCACTTCGGCCCATGGCTATAGTCATTTCGGCCCAAGGCTATAGTCACTTCGGCCCAGGGTTATAGTCATATCGGCCCAGGGCTATATTCATTTCAGCCCAAGGCTTCAGTCATTTCAGCCCAAGGCTATAGTCATTTCAGCCCAAGGCTATAGTCATTTCGGCCCAGGGCTATAGTCATTTCGGCCCAAGGCTATAGTCATTTCGGCCCAAGGCTATAGTCATTTCGGCCCAAGGCTACAGTCATTTCAGCCCAAGGCTATAGTCATTTCAGCCCAAGGCTATAGTCATTTCGGCCCATGGCTATAGTCATTTCGGCCCAGGGCTATAGTCATTTAGGCCCAGGGCTATAGTCATTTAGGCCCAGGGCTATAGTCATTTAGGCCCAGGGCTATAGTCATTTAGGCCCAGGGCTATAGTCATTTAGGCCCAGGGCTATAGTCATTTCGGCCCAGGGCAATAGTCATTTCGGCCCAGGGCTATAGTCATTTAGGCCCAGGGCTATAGTCATTTAGGCCCATGGCAATAGTCATTTAGGCCCATGGCAATAGTCATTTAGGCCCAGGGCTATAGTCATTTAGGCCCATGGCAATAGTCATTTCGGCCCAGGGCTATAGTCATTTAGGCCCAGGGCTATAGTCATTTAGGCCCAGGGCTATCGTCATTTAGGCCCAGGGCTATAGTCATTTAGGCCCAGGGCTATAGTCATTTAGGCCCAGGGCTATAGTCATTTAGGCCCAGGGCTATAGTCATTTAGGCCCATGGCAATAATCATTTCGGCCCAGGGCTATCGTCATTTAGGCCCAGGGCTATAGTCATTTAGGCCCAGGGCTATAGTCATTTAGGCCCAGGGCTATAGTCATTTAGGCCCAGGGCTATAGTCATTTAGGCCCAGGGCTATAGTCATTTAGGCCCAGGGCTATAGTCATTTAGGCCCAGGGCTATAGTCATTTAGGCCCATGGCAATAGTCATTTCGGCCCAGTTTATAGTCATTTCGGCCCATGGCTATAGTCATTTCAGCCCAAGGCTATAGTCATTTCGGCCCAAGGCTATAGTCATTTCGGCCCAAGGCTATTGTCATTTCAGCCCAAGGCTATAGTCATTTCAGCCCAAGGCTATAGTCATTTCGGCCCAAGGCTATAGTCATTTCAGCCCAAGGCTATAGTCATTTCAGCCCAAGGCTATAGTCATTTCAGCCCAAGGCTATAGTCATTTCAGCCCAAGGCTATAGTCATTTCGGCCCAAGGCTATAGTCATTTCAGCCCAAGGCTATAGTCATTTCAGCCCAAGGCTATAGTCATTTCGGCCCAAGGCTATTGTCATTTCAGCCCAAGGCTATAGTCATTTCAGCCCATGGCTATAGTCATTTCAGCCCAAGGCTATAGTCATTTCAGCCCAAGGCTATTGTCATTTCAGCCCAAGGCTATAGTCATTTCAGCCCATGGCTATAGTCATTTCAGCCCAAGGCTATAGTCATTTCAGCCCATGGCTATAGTCATTTCAGCCCAAGGCTATAGTCATTTGTTTTAAGCAAATCTTTATTCATTTGGAAACGATCAAACAGAAAGACAATTAGAGCAACAACAAGCACGAAGCTTATACCGTGCTCCTTAAATTAACGTCACAATTGCACTATTGATTGAACAGATGGAGACTGCATTTAAACCAAGTAATATAAACAACTGTGAATACAAAAGAAAAGTTTAAGTGTGAACAAAATAGAAGTAATAATAATAATAATAATAATAATAATAATAATAATAATAATAATAATAATAATAATAATAATAATAATAATAATAATAATAAATATCAATCAATAAATTTACAAATTTGTAAATTTGGGAGACACCAAGGGGAAACAAGACAATAATTTATCCATAGCACAACATGAAATGTGAATCAGCCAGTAAAGCATTGGAGAAGCACGCACAATTCATACACGTTTCGATCATACTGACAATATTGCTTTCAAAACTTCGATACTACTACTACTAATAAATAAGTAAATAAAAAAATAAAAAAATAAGTACAAACATGACTTAAAATCTGTTGGTTTCGGAAATATGTTCATGAACAGTTTCAAATATCAAAATGTTTGTATTGATGTGTAGTGCAGGGTTACCCTTCAGAAGTGTTTCAACAATACAATATTTTATTGGAAGTGTTGAAATTGTACGAGCACGGGCTCCATTAAAAAGAATACAATGTAACAAAGTAATGCTCCGCCGTCTCCGCCCCGTTACCACAAGCACAAAATGGGTCATCGACAAGATGAAGATTAAACATAAAAAATTATCATTCTTTAAGTCGCTCATGCCAAGACGGAGACGTCAGTGCATCACTTGCTGTTCCCTCTTGCCAAGATAGAAATGAGGCGGTACAACAGGATCATCTGCCGACAAGTAACGCTTAATTGTGCTTAAAGAGTTGCATGCTTTAATATTGTTTGGCAAAGAGTTCCACAGGAGCGTTGTAGATGGGACAAATGACTTTTTATATAATTCTGTTTTGCATCTAGGCACATTTCTTTCTAAGAGTCTTCGTCTATGGTATGGGTTTCTGTCTGCAACAAGGCCAGGTAGAATGTTTGTTAAATAATCAGGGCACATACCATTTAGGATTTTATAATAAAAAACAATTTTATGTCTTTCTCTTCTTTTCTTTAATGAACAAACGCCAGATTCTTCATATAGCTTTTGATGACTTGTTCCACGAACTGCTCCAACAATTGTTCTTATGGCTTCTAAGTGTAATTGTTCAAGTGAATTTGATTGTGTTTCAGTACAGTTATCCCAGACGACATCAGCATAATCAAAGTAAGGTAGTACAAAAGATTTATACATTCTTTCTAAAGCTTTTCGGCTAAATCTATACTTATAACTTTTCATGCAAGAGAGAAGCATGGTGACTTTGTTAACAATACTGCGGATATGCTCGTCCCATTTACAGTTATTTGGGAGCACAAGTCCTAAGTGTTTATGTTTGTCAGTATCGCACAATTGAACAGCTCCAAAAGTAAGGGGAAGAACGAAATTATTTCCGCGTACAAAATTAAGCAGTTCATTTTTTCTTCACTAAATTTAACTTTCCAATGCATGGCCCAACTGTTGATCTTTAATAAGTCAGCATTAATAATTTATGTACGAGTAACATGGTTGTTGAGTGATAGGGACATGCTGATGTCGTCAGCGAAAAGTTTAACATTAGATGTTATGCCATTAACTATATTATTTATATAAATAAGAAACAAGAGTAGTCCGAGAACAGAACCTTGTGGAATCCCTGCTGGGATCTTTAAGTAATCAGATTGTTCACCCTTGATTACTACAGCCTGATAACGGTTTGATAGGTAATTGGTAAACCAAGCTAGTAATTTCCCACGAATACCAATTCCGTTAAGTTTACAGATGAGGCCTTTATGCCAAACACGGTCAAAGGCTTTAGAAATGTCAAAATACACTGCTTGAGTTGCAACACCACTGCCAAATGAAGAACACAAATCATTATAAATACACAACAATTGATTGACAGTGGAGTCACCAGTAATAAAGCCAGATTGTGAGGGAGAGATGACATCATTAGACATAAGAAAATTGTAAACATATTTATGGATGCATCTTTCCAGTGCTTTCCCAACTCAACTCAACAATGAGATTGGTCGATAATTATTGCAAATATGTTTACATTCTTTTAGCTTAAAGATTAGGCGCTATAAAAGTTGTCTTAATAAATGTAATGGGCTTACGTGAGCTAATTTCCAGTCACCAGGAAATTTACCTTCGGCCAAGCTCCTTTTAAAAATGAAAGTCAAGGGATAAAGTATTACAGGAAGAGCTGCGATTAATAATCTATTATAAATCAAATCAGGCCCAACTGCCTTGTTTGTGTTAAGATTCTCAATAACATTCTTCACATCAGTAAGTGTTACGGAAATTTCAGAAATTTCAGGAATAAGGTAAGGAACATCTGGAACGTCGTCATTACTATTTTCTAATGTGGATGGGGCTATGAAGAATGCATTGAAAACATTGGCTTTTTCTTTATTACTGTAGTGTACTGTGCCCTCATGAAGAATGGGTGGGATCTCATTTGACTCAATTCCTTTTTTGTTTAACAAGTTTCCACCATTCTTTGTTACCAAAGTTTGTGGAATTAGAAACCTTATTATCCAGTTCACTTATGTAATCTTGTTGTCTTTGCCTTTCTTTAGACGTTACATAATTTCGGAACTGACGAAAATCATTCCAGTCATTTGGATCATTAGTCTGTTTGGCTACATTGTGAATGAATATGCGCTCCCCAATCAACAATCTGATCTCGTCTGTCATCCAAGGCACGTCATTTGGACGAATAGTGACAGTCTTAGTTGGCATACATAGCTTAGCTTTTTCCATAAC
>CM065710.1:5108184-5118184 GCA_017654935.2 Phymorhynchus buccinoides
AATGGCACTCCTCGCCAAAGCGAAATCACGCGAGGAGGCACGCGCCATAGACCAAAGAAAGGGGCGAGATGGGAAAGGGCCAATCGGGACCTGTCCCAGCATTAGCAGGACTAGACTAGCTACATTCCAGTTTGTTTGTTGTCAAGGTACAAAAATTACGAAACTTCAGAACGATTTTCGGTAATGGTAAAGATGCGTCACCCCCCCCCACCCCCCCCCTCCTCCATTTTTCGGTTGTTTCCATTTTTTCATCCTCTATCATTTGTTCTTGCCTTTCTTACTGCAGATTGAGTACTTCATCCTCTATCGTTTGCTATATTTCACACTAATTTATTCATCCATTTACATAATGAAACGCATGCATTCAATAATAGTAGAAGATAAAGGCAAGACGGAAAAACGCAATGAACCAGGACTGTGACAAATGCCGCAGTGTACTGCACTACATAGAGAGGGGGGTCCTATTAGATAATGGCCTTTATCATGACTGCGATTAATTATTCAACAAAGATAATTACCTGAAAAGGTTAATAAAATACAGCTTAATGTTTGGTAAGAAAGGCAATAACGGAAAAATGGAAACAGCCAAGAAATGGGGGGGGGGGGGGGGGGGGGGGGGGGGGGGGGGGGGGGGCACACATCTTGAACGTGCCACACTCAAACGTCCCGCTAGACGAAGCATCACGAGACATGTCATCATCAACGAATACGTTGGACGTCACAAACTCAGGCGATCGAAACGTTAGCGTCACTAGTTTCGGAGTTTTACTTGATGAGATGCGAGCTTGGAGCTTTCTTGTTATACCTCCCATTCAGTTGTTCTTTGGCAGTCTCGGTAATATCATGACAGTGCTGGTGATGCGAGGCATGCTTTCGTCAGAATCCTCCGCCTCTTTAGCTCTGTACTTTACCGCTTTGGCTGTCTCGGATCAGATCAATCTCACGGTACAGGTGGTATATTTCTACGTGCACATCGTCTTCGGTTGGCCCGCTGACTTTTACCGACACAGCCTCTTCTGCTTCGTGTCTAAGTTCACGTGGAACGTGGTTAGCGTAACATCCGCGTGGTTCCTGATAGCGATGACGTTTCAGCGAGTGACGTGCGTTGTTGTGCCTCATCGAGTCGGTGCGTTGTGCACGCTAAGGAGAGGGAAACGGGTCGTGGGCATCATCGTGCTTGTAAGCTGTGCCGTCAACATGCACTTTTTCGTCACCTGGGCTTACCATCCGGGGTACGATAAATGTCTTTACAGAGGACAGTACGAACATTTGGTAGAAGTTTTCGAACTGCAGGACATGGTGATCGTATCAGTGTTTCCGTTCGTTTTGCTCGCGATTGGAAACTCGGTCCTCGTATGGCACGTGGTACGGTCCTTGCGTATCGCTGGGAAGCTGAGAGGGGGTATTGCTCAGCAGGCGTCTTCAAATGATGGTAAAGTGCATTCTATGTTAGTGACCCTGATCATGACATCGACGGCGTATTTGGTCTTCACTCTTCCTGGCACGGTCTTTGACGCTTACCTAGAAAACGTCTATTTCAAGTTGGATAACGGCGATTTTCGTTCTCTGGTATTTTTCCTGGAGTGGATGTCTGACCTTCTGGAATGGTGCAATGTTTCAACCAACTTTTATCTCTACCTGCTGACTGGGAACAAGTTCAGAGAGCAGGCCAAACGCATTGTGAGCTGTCGCGGGAGAAAGGATGACTCAAGGATATCAAGGGCGGATCAATTGATTCGTAAGGCGGGGTTTCCGCGGGGAGTCCAGGAAGCTACCTAGGTCTTGGGTTAAGATGAATCCCCCGGACATGTTTGCAGTTTAGTGATTCTTCAAACACAGTTTGAGACATTTTCTTACTTTTTAACCGTGGAACCCCCCCCCCCCCCCCCCCCCCCCCCCCCATCCGCCCCTGGGTATTGGGAATAAAGAAGCTTTCAATATGGCTGAATAAGTGGGTATGAACGAATAAGAGTTGACCTAACAGAAGGCTTCTGAAATGAACTACAGTAGTGATAGGGTTATTTTTAATACACACAAACACATGCGCGCGCGCGCGCACGCGCATGCACACGCACACGCACACACACGCACACGCACACGCACGCACACACACACACACACACACACACACACACATACACACACGCACACACACACACACGCACGCACGCACGCACACGCACACGCGCACACACACACACACACACACACACACACACACACACACACACACACGCATTCAAAATGCGAATCTTATTGTATCCGCTAAAAGTCAAGTTTATGTGTTGCATCAATTTAAAACAGTGTGTGTGTGTTTGTGTGTGTGTGTGTGTGTGTGTGTGTGTGTGTGTGTGTGTGTGTGTGTGTGTGTGTGTGTGTGTGTGTGTGTGTGTGTGTGTGTGTGTGTGTGTGTGTGTGTGTGTGTGTGTGTGTGTGTGTGTGTGTGTGTGTGTGTGTGTGTGTGTTGTGTGTGTGTATGTGTATGTGTGTGTCTTAATGTGCACATTTTTTCCCCACTTAGCAAACTTACTGCATTTTAATAAATTGATTCACGAACAGATGACAAAGTTTGACTTCTGGTTTTTTCTGGGGTCGAATCAAACTTTGCAAACACTCAACATGCGTCTTGCCATTATCGTAGTTGAGCAACAGCTCACTGAGATAGAAATCCTAAAGCCACAAAATAGTACTTAAACTAAGAATAACAGATTTGCGTGTGGGACCTGAAAGGGGCATGACGGCAGCTTGCCGCATCTGCACTCATATGCCAGGAAACTATCTGAGCGATCGAAGAAGAAGAAGAAGGACCTGAACAATTGGCAACAAGGTCACAATGTTTGCAGTTGTCAGCTTTCATCTATCGCTAGCCGTCCAGACTTATATTGTTGCTGTTGCTGATTACATTGGCTAACAGACTCCAGGGATCAATCCAAGACACGGCAACAGCCGAAGCACTTGAACACTGTGGTACAAGTGTATCAGCTACGGATGAGAACATTACGTGTGTGGCTGGGTTTTTGTATTACCCCGCCACGTGGCAGCCACACCCTGTCTTCAGAGGATTTTTTTATATCTAACTTGACGAAGACGATCGACAGGCGCGTCGTGTGCCCTTGAGATCAGGCCAGATCATAAAACCAAAAGCCAAGGCCACGAGGCCACGCATGCAGACTTTACAACAATGCATTCTACCAATCGGCGGAATGCTGCACACCTACTAGGACTCACTTCTGGCAGATATTTTGTTTCTATTTGTGTATGTGTGATTCGTATTCTGGTTGCGTGTCTGCCCTTCAGGGTTCCCACACTATGCCCAGCAGCCCAAATCCGTGGGATATGATGTGGCTCGCCTCTGATCGTGGGTTTGAAATCAGAGTTTTCCTTCTTCTAGATGGACTGCCTGCCAAGGCTAACGACCTACATCTACCCCGTAACCCGTGTTTGAAATCGGAGTTTTCCCTCTCCTATATGGACTGCCTGCCAAGGTTGATGAGCTCCATCTACCCGTGTTTGAAATCAGAGTGTTCCCTCTCCTAGATGGACTGCCTGCCAAGGCAAACGACCTACATCTACCCCGTAACCCGTGTTTGAAATCGGAGTTTTCCCTCTCCTAGATGGAGTGTTTGAAATCAGAGTGTTCCCTCTCCTAGATGGACTGCCTGCAAAGGCTAACGACCTACATCTACCCGTGTTTGAAATCAGAGTGTTCCCTCTCCTAGATGGACTGCCTGCCAAGGCTAAACGAGCTCCATCTACCCGTGTTTGAAATCGGAGTGTTCCCTCTCCTAGACGGACTGACTGCCAAGGCTGATGAACTCTGTCTACCCTGATCGGTCTAGCCTGCGACCCCTCTCGAGTGAGTTGCCGAGAACTAGTCCTGCTATCGCGCCAGTTGTACGCGCCCGTGCTACATTAGCTATGACTAGGTCATGCCCACCCTGCCCCATGTCCCAGAAGGAACACCCGCATTACGGTGGCGTGGAGGTGCGGCTACGGAGTTCACTCTCACATTAGGGATGCACTAAGGCACCCTAAGTAAGAGATCTCCGCAGGGCTGTATGTGTATTTTTGACCCGGTGCTCTCAGAGAGTCCACGTCCAGGACAAGATAAGTTAATCCCCAAAGACTTTCTCAGAATTGGCTCCAGAGCACCACAGGAACCGACGGGACAACTCAAAGGCAGCACAGGAGATTGATCAAGAGTTCTACAGTCTGAAGTCTGAAGATGTGTAGCAGAAAATGCCTTCAGGTGCCGTTTGCCGTGTTTTAGAAACTGTATCAAAACTTACCTCAAATTAACCGACACGTTCTCTTCTTCACGTCCTAGTCAGTCGCGATAAAACGGGCGACAAGTTACGCTCATGCGAATTGTTATCAGTAAAACAGTTCTATGAGGTGAAACTTGCGACCTGTTTCGCTAAAACTAAGTTGAACAATTTGGCAAAACGTTAAATTAATTGGCACATACAGGCAAAACAGAACTAGGCTGTTAAATGTGCCAAGCAGGCCAAGGGGAACATATCATCTTTGCAGCCTACACGGAAACCCTCGTGTTAACCCATTCCAGACGTTACTGCCTGAGGAAAACATCATTACTGGCCTGAGGTTGCCTAGAACAAAACGTATAACAAATCAAAGTGCAACAAAACTCACCACTGTCTGTGATTTTGCTTTGAAAAAACTACTGGTTGATCCAAGTTAAAAGTTCCCTTTGAAAACAGTTACCTGTATTAAAATCGGAATTTAGTCTTCTCATTACTATCATTAACTTAGTGGAGCATTTTCCGGCTGAGGCTCGTGTGGGGCCGAGGTTTGCACATGTGTAATATATAACATTAAAAACTGAAAAAAGAAGTGACGCCTCCATCGCAGCAGGCCCCGCCAGCGCAGCATCATCAGCGCCAGGCGGTTCACCTTTGGGGCCTGCATCAACCCAAGATTAAAATTAGGGATAGGGGCCATAGGCCAAAGTAGTGGCAAATGAAAGACAGGAGCTGTGCCGGTCGGGGTCCGCCCCGGTGAGCGCTTCGCTAGCCGGATTGGTCCAGCCTGGATACTACGAAAAAGCCTATGGCCAAATGTAATATACTGTCAATACCACCAGACAGTTTACTTTAAAATTAAAATAATAAAAAATCAAAAAAATCATTAAGTTCAAACTCTCATTTGCGCTCTCCCAGTTTCCGTCCCAGTAGCCTTCATAGGCTCCTTCGACGTACAGATCCAGATCCAGATCCAGAAGTGCCAAACAAGTGAAACGAAGGCTGGAAGAGTGACGAAGAGAATTAACTAAACAACATGGTCTAGATTAAGAAAACATGGATTCAGACAAGTTTTAGACTTAGAAACCAGTGTTCCGAGAATACACGGAATTAGACCGTGACTAGCATTCTCCAGTTCCGAGTATACTTGGAATTCATCCGGAATTAGTTTTTAAAGGTTCAGAATATTCACAAGGATGGAGGTGGATGCTATGCGAAAGAAGAGGAAGAAAAAGAAATCATATGCCCTGCAGAATCTATGCTTAGATAAACAGAACAATGATAAAATAAATTAGAACAGTGGGGCAATGGCAAGAAAATCAGAATGAAGGGCGGTTATTATAGTGAAGCTTTGGCATGTAACCAACGCTGATTTCCAACTGCCTTTTCGTGAAATGGTGCAGGGCCACAATTATACACTGATCATTATTAGTACAATTTCTTGTGGGCTATTGAAACCGTGTGAGTCTGTCGGTCTGTTGGTCTGTCAATTTTGTCAAACAACACTGGACATGCCGCAATCACGTACATGAATACTCCTCTCTCGGTTCAGGGCAACGCCTGAACATACTGTTTTAATCAAGTCTACTTCTTAGAATACAAGAGAAGGGGAAAAGGTAGTGAAGTCTACTGCTGTGCACTTTGCTGATATCCGCCTTGCATAAACAAATGCTAGGAGCAGCAAAGCAAAGCAATATGCTTTACTCCTAACACTGACCAGATGACCCCCACCACAGCTGTTTCAGGAGGAACATTTAGTTCATCTATATTATCAGAAGTTTTTTCAAGCCAACTTTTGTTAACCATAATGTAACTTTTCTTAAATAACAACCACGAATATGTTGTAGTATGTGACTAAATTAGTTGTATTCGGTGGATATTGCTAGATTTTCACTCATGGGCAATTTTATTTATGTTTGCGATACTAAGTGTATTATCCTATAATATGTGTGAGGAAGGGGACAGGGTGTGTGGTGTGTGTGTGTGTGTGTGTGTGTGTGTGTGTGTGTGTGTGTGTGTGTGTGTGTGTGTGTGTGTGTGTTGTGTGTGTGTGTGTGTGTGTGTGTGTGTGTGTGTGTGTGTGCGTGCGTGCGTGCGTGCGCGTGTGCGCGTGCGTGTGTGTGTGTGTGTTCGTGTGTGTGTGTGCGTGTGTGTGTGTGTGTGTGTCTTCTATTGCATTGTAATTTAATTCTTATGATGTATTTACTGTATATTATGCATGACTTATTATTTCTATGTTTATATATGTGTTTTATGTGCATGCCAGACAAAGAATTTCTTTATGTTTTAAAGACAATATATTATTGATTGATTGATTGATTGATTGATTATTCAAAGACATTTTCTAGTAAATATGTTGCATGATACTGCTCAACAAAAATGAGTTTTTACCATAAATCTGATGGAAGAAATATATTAAACATACCATGAAGAACACACAGCCAAAATAGTTTTGCAAACAAAAGCTTGGTGTAGTTTTTATCTAAGATTTCTAGATCCAGTCTTTTAACTAAATAGCTTGATTTTGTGCCACTGACATGTGAGAAAGTAGAGACTGGGATGAGATGCTAGAGGTCAAGTCAACCTGAGCATATAATAGATTGGTTTGCTTTTAATTATAACTAGCCTTAACAAGGCAGTTTCTCGTGCAAGAAGGTGTTGTTTTTGTGTGTAAATGTGTGTTTTTGCATTTTCTATCAAAACAAATTTGATGCTGCTAACAGCACTTGTACATTGCTATCAGAACCTGAACCACTGTGAGTTTTGTCAATGCATAAGCAAGCAGTCGTGTGTTTTCTGCTGGTTTTTTTGGGCAGATAAACTGCTTTGCCTCTGAGGTAGCGATTGTATTATAGCATTAAAGAGGTTTGATGTAGTTGTTGTTGGTATTTATGAATTATAAACACACTTTTTAGCATGTTGGAAGCATTTTGGTTATGTTAATAGTATTTAAGTTTCTTTATGTCATAATATGTTCTTGAAGAAAATCTAAGTATTTTTTTAAAATGCAGTTTTATGTTTGTATGGTAGTGCATGCACCCTGGCACTCTCCCTGCACATGAACACATAAAAACTCCTTATCAGTAGTGCAAACCCGTTTTTACTGGTGACATTCTAGCAAAAGAATCACCAAAAGGGCACTAAGCCAGAATTTTGACTCGATCGATGGGACCAATCACCGGGTTGCCTCTATGGGGGGTCCACTGACCACTGCCAGCAGGGACACTACCAGGGCCCAACGTGTGTCAAATACATCAAACACAATGTGTTTTATGTGTTAATTAACTCTTAAACTGACATTTCCACTTTCATAACATCAACAAAACCTTGCCCGTTGTATCATATATGGCGCATCAGGCTGAATGGCTTTGTCGAGTCCCATAAGGCCTGGAGTGTCATGTATTATGATACTGTATACTCACATATCAAAAGTTATAGCAAGATAAAAAAAAAACCACAAATCCACTATTTTTGTTCTCATTTGTTTAAAGTAAGTAATATTGTTTTTTTCAGTAGCATAATTTTAAGTGAAGTATTTCCATGTGCTAGCCTTAGAGGGATTAGAGCACCTTTATAACAGAGAGAAGTGACAACTTAATTACAACATGGAGCCATTTTGTGTGTGTGTGTGTGTGTGTGTGTGTGTGTGTGTGTGTGTGTGTGTGTGTGTGTGTGTGTGTGTGTGTGTGTGTGTGTGTGTGTGTGTATGTGCGCGTGCGCATGTATGTGTGCACGTCTGTTCGTGAGCATGCATTCATGCATGGTATATCTCTGTGTGTTTGTGTGTGCGTGTGCGTGTACCTGCTTGTGTGTGAGCATGCATGCATGCATGTGTGTACATGACTGAGTGAGTATTTGCATGTGCGGTTTTTTTAAAACATGTGTGTGCTTGCATACATCAGGGCTCCCAATCATCCTGCAAAACAAGGGGTCCCCGGGACTCCTTCATTTACAGTATAGAGGGTCCTAGAGGCGGGATAGTGGGTCCCAGTGAAATTGTGAATGTCCTGGTGCATGTATGTGTGTGTGTGCACTTCAGCCTGGGGAGGAGCGTACACAGAGATCAGTCTGTGGGACAGTGGCGTGTCGGGCCACCTGTGTTTGAATCACAGCATCGACATCACGTGCGGCTGGGAGGTCAACATCCGGTTTTACCCCGCCATTGACCGTCTGGATGTGAGTTAGTATGGCTCAGCATCCTCCTTATCAATGACGTAATTATGACTAGAATATGGCAAGTGGTGTAATGGTACTCCCAGCATAGACATCACGTGCGAGTGGAAGGTCGACATCCGATTTGGAATTATCTCCCTGACCATAACCCGTAACCAGTCCACACTTCATTCAAGTCCCAACTAAAAACACACTTCTTCAGGAAATCTTTCTCTCTGTAAAGTCAATGATCCTTCCCCCACTTTCTTGTCTTCCAGCTCATTGACGTTGAACATGAGGTAAATGCGTGCGCGTGTGTGTATGGGGTGGGGGTGGGGAGTAGGGGGCGGAGGGATGGTTGGGGTGGGGGGGGGGGGGGGGTTGAAGGGAGGTGGGTGTTAGTGTGTTGCGTTATGATTATATGCAATGCATTCTCTAATGTATTCATTTTCATAGAGATGTATGGTGAGGATACGTGAATCAGTCTGTTATAAATGTTTGTACGAATGGTGAGTGAAAAGCGCATTGAGTTGCTTAGCAAGGTTATGCGATATATCAGCATTATTAATTTTGTTGTTGTTGTTGTTGCAGACTGTCCCCTGAGCCATCCAGCAATCATGTTCAGAAACACTAGTCTATACCTTCCTACGTGCAACGAACGATGCTGAAAATGACCACGTTGTGGTGTTGTTGTTGTTTGTTGCAGACTGCCTCCTGAGCTATCCAGCAATCATATTCAGAAACACTAGTCTGTACCTTCCTACGTGCAACGAACGATGCTGAAAATGACCACGTTGTGGTGTTAGTGTTGTTTGTTGCAGACTGCCTCCTGAGCTTTCCAGCAATCATGTTCAGAAACACTAGACCTTCCTACGTGCAACGAACGATGCTGAAAATGACTACATTGTTTGTTTGTTGCAGAATCCCCCCTCTGCTGTCCAACAATCCTGTTCAGAAACACTAGACCTTCCTGCGTGCAACGAACGATGCTGAAAATGACCACATTGTGTTGTGGTTGTTTGTTTGTTGCAGACTGCCCCCTAACGAGGTGTCCATTCAGAGGAACGGTCAGTGGGAGTTGCTGGACAAGTCCAGTGACGGCTACTGGCTGCTGTCGGACGGGGTAGGAATGACCAACACCCAAAACATCCCCGTCAGAGTGACCGTCATTAACGGGGAGCAACTCCAGGACACCATCCCTCAGCTAGGTGGGTTGTCTTTTCCTGATACCAACTCGGCGTCTTTGCGTTTCTAGTTTTGCAACAACAAAAATTGAAGAAAGATGGGGCTGGTTTTCGCACACAACTTATGCCAGTCATGACTGTTGTTGTTGTTGTTGTTGTCGTTGTTGTTGTTGTTGTTGTTGTTGTTGTTGTTGTTGTTGTTGTTGTTGTTGTTGTTGTTGTCGTACCCTGGCTAAAAGACTCCAGGGATCATCCCAACAGCCGAAGCACTTGAACACCATGGTACAAATGCACCAGCTAGGGATGAAACAAATTACGTACGTGTGTGACCGTTTTTAATTACCCCGCCACGTGGGCAGCCACACTCCGACTTCGGTGGATAGTCATGACTGAAATTGAGAA
>CM065710.1:5128184-5143327 GCA_017654935.2 Phymorhynchus buccinoides
CTTCAATTTTCAAACAACGAGAGCCTGTCATGGGTTCATAGCAGTCTACAAGTCACAAGATGATGTCCTAGTATTATACATAGTAGTACAGAACAATCATGCGCCGGTTACATCACTGGCACGTGTAACATTCCAGGCATTCCTATCCTTCTCGTGATTGGAAAGGAAATACGGGGAACAAAGGGAGACCGCCAGTGTGGGTGTTACATGCTGAAAGGGGAGGTAAACCGGGATTCAAAGAGATAAATGCCTTAATCGGCGTCTGTTTGATGTTGAATGGTAATTAAAGTGGCGGCCCGAGAAAAGAAAAGGGGGGGGGGGGGGTGTAGATAAAGAAAGAGGGGTCATGTGTGATACATTGTCACAGCGGGTAAGAAACCCATGCCAATTATCTCATGAAATAAAGCAAATTTCAGTCACATTTTGCCCATGAGACGAATGCTAAACATTTGCATTCGTCTCATGGGCAAAATGTGACTGAAATTTGCTTCATTTCATGAGATAATTGGCATGGGCTTCTTACTTGCCCATGGGCTTTTTTACCCCGTCTTCCCCTACACACACATACAGATGCACATAGGGCCTATCCTCTCCCATACATCCAAGGACAAGAGGTTTTGAATTTGAGTGAGAAAATGGCGAAATGGCACTCCTTGAAAAGGGCGAAATGGCACTCCTTGAAAAGGGCGAAATGGCACTCCTTGAAAAGGGCGAAATGGCACCCCTCGCCAAAGCGAAATCACGTGAGGAGGCACGCGGCATAGATCAAAGAAAGGGGCGAGATGGGAAAGGGCCAATGGGGACCTGTCCCAGCATTAGCAGGACTAGACTAGCTACATTCCAGTTTGTTTGTTGTCAAGGTACAAAAATTACGAAACTTCAGAACGATTTTCGGTAATGGTAAAGATGCACCCCACCCACCCCTCCTCCGTTTCTCGGTTGTTTCCATTTTTCCGTTCTTGCCTTTCTTACAGCAGATTGAGTACTTCATCCTCTATTATTTGCTATATTTCACACTAATTTTCATCCATTTACATAATGAAACACATGCATTCAATAATAGTAGAAGATAAAGGCAAGACGGAAAAAACGCAATGAACCTGGGCCTGTATTCACGTTGAGATAGCATAAGACTTAGCATCATGCTAACTTAGAAGCTCTTCCAAAAGTCCTATTAAATCCTATAGGACATTGGAAGAGCTTCTAAGTTAGCATCATGCTAAGTCTCATGCTATCTCAACGTGAATACAGGCCCAGGACTGTAACAAATGCCGCAGTGTACTGCACTACATAGAGAGGGGGTCCTATTAGATTATGGCCTTTATCAAGACTGCGATTAATTATTCAACAAAGATAATTACCTGAAAAGGTTAATAAAATACAGCTTAATGTTTGGTAAGAAAGGCAAGAACGGAAAAATGTAAACAGCCAAGAAATGGGTGTGGGGGTGGGGGGGGTCACATCTTGAACGTGCCACACTCAAACGTCCCGCTAGATCGACGAAGCATCACGAGACATGTCATCATCAGCGAATACGCTGGACGTAACAAACTCAGGCGATCGAAACGTTAGCGTCACTAGTTTCGGAGTTTTACTTGATGAGATGAGAGCTTGGAGCTTTCTTGTTATACCTCCCATTCAGTTGTTCTTTGGCAGTCTCGGTAATGTCATGACAGTGCTGGTGATGCGAGGCATGCTTTCGTCAGAATCCTCCGCCTCTTTAGCTCTGTACTTTACCGCTTTGGCGGTCTCGGATCAGATCGATCTCACATTACAGGTGGTATATTTCTACGTGCACATCGTCTTCGGTTGGCCCGCTGACTTTTACCGATACAGTCTCTTTTGCTTCGTGCCTAAGTTCATGTGGAACGTGACTGGCATAACATCCGCGTGGTTCCTGATAGCGATGACGTTTCAGCGAGTGACGTGCGTGGTTGTGCCTCATCGGGTCGGAGCGTTGTGCACGCTAAGAAGAGGGAAACGGGTCGTGGGCATCATCGTGCTTGTCAGCTGTGCCTTCAACATGCATTTTTTCATCACCTGGGCTTACCATCCGGAGTACGAGATGTGTCTTTACAGAGGACAGTACAAACATTTGGTAGACGTTTTGGAACTGCAGACCATGGTGATCGTATCAGTGTTTCCGTTCGTTTTGCTCGTGATTGGAAACTCGGTCCTCGTATGGCACGTTGTGCGGTCCTCGCGTATCGCTGGAAAGCTGAGAGGGGGTATTGTTCAGCAGGCGTCTTCAAAGGGTGGTAAAGTGCATTCTATGTCAGTGACCCTGATCATGACATCGACGGCGTTTTTGGTCTTCACTCTTCCTGGCACGATCTTTGACGCTTGCCTAGAAAACGTCTATTACAAGTTGGATAACGGCGATTTTCGTTCTCTGGTATTTTTCCTGGAGTGGATGGCTGACTTTCTGGAATGGTGCAATATTTCAACCAACTTTTATCTCTACCTGCTGACTGGAAAAAAGTTCAGAGAGCAGGCCAAACGCATTGTGAGCTGTCACGGGAGAAAGGATGACTCAAGGATATCAAGGGCGGATCAAATGATTCGTAAGGCGGGGTTTCCGCGGGGAGTCCAGGAAGCTACCTAGGTCTTGGGTTAAGATGTAGTGGTCGTGTGGGGGCCCTGGGGGCGAATCCCCCGGACATGTTTGCAGTTTAGTGATTCTTCAAACACAATTTGAGACCTTTTCTTACTTTTTAACCCTGGAAACCCCCCACAGATCCGCCCCTGGGTATCGGGAATAAAGAAGCTTTTAATATGGCTGAATAAGTGGGTACGAACGAATAAGAGTTGACCTAACAGAAGGCTTCTGAAATGAACTACAGTAGTGATAGGGTTATTTTGAATACACACAAACACACGCGCGCACGCGCACACGCACGCACACGCACTACACACGCACACGCACACACACACACACACACACACATATATATATATACACACACACACACACGCATTCAAAATGCGAATCTTATTGTATCCGCTAAAAGTCAAGTTTATGTGTTACATCAATTTAAAACAGTGTGTGTGTGTGTGTGTGTGTGTGTGTGTGTCTTAATGTGCACAATTTTTCCCCACTTAGCAAACTTACTGCATTTTAATCAACTGATGCACGAATAGATGACAAAGTTGACTTCTGGTTTTTTCTGGGGTCGAATCAAACTTTGCAAACACTCAACATGCGTCTTGCCATTATCGTAGTTGAGCAACAGCTCACTGAGATAGAAATCCTAAAGCCACAAAATAGTACTTAAACTAAGAATAACAGATTTGCGTTTGGGACCTGAAAGGGGCATGACGGCAGCTTGCCGCATCTGCACTCATATTGACAGGAAACTATCTGAGCGATCGAAGAAGAAGAAGAAGGACCTGAACAATTGGCAACAAGGTCACAATGTTTGCAGTTGTCAGCTTTCATCTATCGCTAGCCGTCCAAACTTATATTGTTGCTGTTGCTGATTACATTGGCTAACAGACTCCAGGGATCAACCCAAGACACGGCAACAGCCGAAGCACTTGAACACTGTGGTACAAGTGTATCAGCTACGGATGAGAACATTACGTGTGTGGCTGGGTTTTTGTATTACCCCGCCACGTGGCAGCCACACCCTGTCTTCACAGGATTTTTCTTTATCTAACTTGTATCTAACTTGACGAAGACGATCGACAGGCGCGTCGTGTGCCCTTGAGATCAGGCCAGATAATAAAACCAAATGCCAAGGCCACGAGGCCACGCATGCAGACTTTACAACAATGCATTCTACCAATCGGCGGAATGCTGCACACCTACTAGGACTCACTTCTGGCAGATACCTTGTTTCTATTTGTGTATGTGTGATTCGTATTCTGGTTGCGTGTCTGCCCTTCAGGGTTCCCACACTATGCCCAGCAGCCACAATCCGTGGGATATGATGTGGCTCGCCTCTGATCGTGGGTTTGAAATCAGAGTTTTCCTTCTTCTAGATGGACTGCCTGCCAAGGCTAACGAGCTCCTATCTACCCGTGTTTGAAATCGGAGTTTTCCCTCTCCTAGATGGACTGCCTGCCAAGGTTGATGAGCTCCATCTACCCGTGTTTGAAATCAGAGTTTTCCCTCTCCTAGATGGACTGCCTGCCAAGGCTAAACGAGCTCCATCTACCCGTGTTTGAAATCAGAGTTTTCCCTCTCCTAGATGGACTGCCTGCCAAGGCTAACGAGCTACATCTACCCGTGTTTGAAATCGGAGTTTTCCCTCTCCTAGATGGACTGCCTGCCAAGGCTAACGACCTCCATCTACCCGTGTTTGAAATCAGAGTGTTCCCTCTCCTAGACGGACTGCCTGCCAAGGCTAAGAGCTCCATCTACCCGTGTTTGTAATCAGAGTGTTCCCTCTCCTACACGGACTGACTGCCAAGGCTGATGAACTCTGTCTACCCTGATCGGTCTAGCCTGCGACCCCTCTCGAGTGAGTTGCCGAGAACTAGTCTTGCTATCGCGCCAGTTGTTCGCGCCCGTGCTACGTTAGCTATGACTAGGTCATGCCCACCCTGCCCCATGTCCCAGAAGGAACACCCGCATTAACGTGGCGTGGAGGTGCGGCTACGGAGTTCACTCTCACATTAGGGACGCACTAAGGCACCCTAAGTAAGAGATATCCGCAGGGCTGTATGTGTATTTTTAACCCGGTGCTCTCAGAGAGTCCACGTCCAGGACAAGATAAGTTCATCCCCAAAGACTTTCTCAGAATTGGCTCCAGAGCACCACAGGAACCGACGGGACAACTCAAAGGCAGCACAAGACGAAAGAAGAGGAAGAAAAAGAAGTCATATGCCCTGCAGAATCTATGCTTAGATAAACAGAACAATGATAAAACAAGCGCGAAATCGCAATAGTTTGTGGCACGCGGTCTATTTTTACCACTCCAATCATGAGTTACCTCCCCTGGCTTTTCAATAATTTTAATCTGTAAACCAGAATGTTATCTCTGCACCATTTCGTAACTTTTTATATCTTTTGGAAAACATTTAAAACTATGTATCCTACTTATACTCATCGAAAGAAGCACCGCATACTCGTCGTGTCTGTTGTAGTGTCTGTATTACATATGTTTATTATTTTGTACGCTTTTAAAATACATCATTTTAAAGAGCGGCCTCAATTTGAAGTGTAGCCTCGATTTGAAGTGCGACAATTTTGTCAAAATGTGCGACAATTTTGGACCGACAGACCCGACCGACAGACCGACCGACCGACAAAGTGAGTTATAGGTTTTGTGGCCACAAACAATAAATTAGAACGTTGGGCAATGGCAAGAACATCAGAATGAAGGGCGGTTATTATATTGAAGCTTTGGCATGTAACCAACGCTGATTTCCAACTGCCTTTTCGTGAAATGGTGCAGGGCCACAATTATACACTGATCATTATTAGTACAATTTCTTGTGGGCTATTGAAACCGTGTGAGTCTGTCGGTCTGTTGGTCTGTCAATTTTGTCAAACAACACTGGACATGCCGCAATCACGAACATGAATACTCCTCTCTCGGTTCAGGGCAACGCCTGAACATACTGTTTTAATCAAGTCTACTTCTTAGAATACAAGAGAAGGGGAAAAGGTAGTGAAGTCTACTGCTGTGCACTTTGCTGATATCCGCCTTGCATAAACAAATGCTAGGAGCAGCAAAGCAAAGCAATATGCTTTACTCCTAACACTGACCAGATGACCCCCACCACAGCTGTTTCAGGAGGAACATTTAGTTCATCTATATTTTCAGAAGTTTTTTCAAGCCAACTTTAGTTTACCATAAGTAACCTTTCTTAAATAACAATCACGAATATTTTGTAGTATGTGACTAAATTAGTTGTATTCAGTTGATATTGCTAGATTTTCACTCATGGGGGGCAATTTTATTTATGTTTGCGATACTAAGTGTATTATCCTATAATATATGTGAGGAAGGGGACGGGGTGGGGTGTGTGGGTGTGTGTGTGTGGGGTGTGTGTTTGTGTGTGTGTGTGTGTGTGTGTGTGTGTTGTGTGTGTGTGTGTGTGTTTGTGTGTGTGTGCGTGTGTGCGTGCGTGTGCGTGTGGGCGTGTGCGTGCGCGCGTGTGCGCGTGAGCGTGTGTGTGTTCGTGTGTGTGTGTGTGTGGTGTGTGTGTGTGTGTGTGGTGTGTGTACTGGTGTGTGTGTGTGTGTGTGTGTGTGTGTGTGTGTGATGGTGGCGTGTTGTGTGTGCGTGTGCGTGTGTGTGTGTTGCCTTCTATGCATGCCTTGTAATTTAATTCTTATGATGTATTTTACTGTATATTATGCATGTCTTATTATTTCTATGTTTATTATATGTGTTTTTTATGTGCATGCCACAACAAAGAATTTTCTTTTTGTTTTAAATAAGACAATAAATTATTGATTGATTGATTGATTGATTGATTGATTGATTGATTGATTGATTGATTGATTGATTGATTGATTGATTTGATTATTCAAGAACATTTTCCAGTAAATATGTTGCATGATACTGCTCAACAAAAATGAGTTTTTACCATAAATCTGATGGAAGAAATATATTAAAAATACTATGAAGAACATACAGCCAAAATATTTTTGCCAACAAAAGCTTGGTGTATTTTTTATCTAAGATTTCTAGATTCAGTCTTTTAACTAAATAGCTTGATTTTGTGTGGGATGGAACAGCTGTGCCACTGACATGTGAGAAAGTAGAGACTGGGATGAGATGTTAGAGGTCAAGTCAACCTGAGCATATAATAGATTGGTTTGCTTTTAATTATAACTAGCCTTAACAAGGCATTTCTCGTGCAAGAAGGTGTTGTTTTTGTGTGTAAATGTGTATTTTTGCATTTTCTATCAAAACAAATTTGATGCTGCTAACAGCACTTGTACATTACTATCAGAACCTGAACCACTGTGAGTTTTGTCAATGCATAAGCAAGCAGTCGTGTGTTTTCTGCTGGGTTTATTTGGGCAGATAAACTGCTTTGCCTCTGAGGTAGCGATTGTATTATAGCATTAAAGAGGTTTGATGTAGTTGTTGTTGGTATTTATTAATTATAAACACACTTTTTAGCATGTTGGAAGCATTTTGGTTATGTTAATAGTATTTAAGTTTCTTTATGTCATAATATGTTCTTGAAGAAAATCTAAGTATTTTTAAAAAATGCAGTTTTATGTTTGTATGGTAGTGCATGCACCCTGGCACTCTCCCTGCACATGAACACATAAAAACACCTTATCAGTAGTGCAAACCCGTTTTTACTGGTGACATTCTAGCAAAAGAATCACCAAAAGGGCACTAAGTCAGAATTTTGACTCGATCGATGGGACCAATCACCGGGTTGCCTCTATGGGGGTCCACTGCCCACTGCCAGCAGGGACACTACCAGGGCCCAACGTGTGTCAAATACATCAAACACAATGTGTTTTATGTGTTAATTAACTCTTAAACTGACATTTCCACTTTCATAACATCAACAAAACCTTGCCCATTGTATCATATATGGCGCATCAGGCTGAATGGCTTTGTCGAGTCCCATAAGGCCTGGAGTGTCATGTATTATGATACTGTATACTCACATATCAAAAGTTATAGCAAGATAAAAAACCACAAATCCACTATTTTTGTTCTCATTTGTTTAAAGTAAGTAATATTGTTTTTTTCAGTAGCATAATTTTAAGTGAAGTATTTCCAGGTGCTAGCCTTAGAGGGATTAGAGTACCTTTATAACAGAGAGAAGTGACAACTTAATTACAACATGGAGCCATTTTGTGTGTGTGTGTGTGTGTGGTGTGTGTGTGTGTGTGTGTGTGTGTGTGTGTTGTGTGTGTGTGTGTGTGTTGTTGTGTGTGTGTGTGTGTGTGTGTGTATGTATGTGCGCGTGCGCATGTATGTGTGCACGTCCCTGTTCGTGAGCATGCATTCATGCATGGTATAGATCTGTGTGTTTGTGTGTGCGTGTGCGTGTACCTGCTTGTGTGTGAGCTATGGCATTGCATGTGTTTACATGACTGAGTGAGCATTTTGCATGGTGCGGTGTTTTTTTTAAACATGTTGTGTTGCTTGGCATACATCAGGGCCAGTAAATAATTCCTCCCAATCATCATCCTGCAAAACAAGGGGTACCCGGGACTCCTTCATTTACAGTATAGAGGGTTCCTAGAGGCTGGATAGAGGGTTCCGCGTGAAAATTGTGAATGTCCTGTGTGCATGTATGTGTGTGTGTGCACTTCAGCCTGGGAGGAGCGTACACAGAGAGCAGTCTGTGGGACAGTGGCGTGTCGGGCCAGCTGTTGTTTGGATCACAGCATCGACATCACGTGCGGCTCGGAGGTCCGACAAATCCGGTTTGACCCCGCCATTGACCGTGTGGATGTGAGTTAGTATGGCTCAAGCATCCTCCTTATCAATGACGTAATTATGACTACCAAATATGGCAAGTGGTGTAATGGTACTCCCAGAGTGTGTTTGGATCACTAAGCATAGACATCACGTGCGAGTGGAAGGTCGACATCCGATTTGGAATTCTCTCCCTGACCATACCCGTAACCAGTCCACACTTCCTTCAAGTCCCAACTAAAAAAACACTTCTTCAGGAAAGCTTTCTCTCTGTAAAGTCCATGATCCTTTCCCCACTTTTTCTTGTCTTCCAGCTCATTTGACGTTGAACATGAGGTTAATGCGTGCGCGTATGTGTGTATGGGGTGGGGGTGGGGAGTAGGGGGCGGAGGGATGGTTGGGGTGGGGGGTGGGTGGTGGGTTGAAGGGAGGAGTGGGTGTTAGTGTGTTGCGTTCTGGTTATATTCAATGACATTCTCTAATGTATTCATTTTCATAGAGATGTATGGTGAGGATACGTGAACCAGTCACTGTTAGAAATGTTTGTATGAATGGTGAGTGAAAAGCGCATTGAGTTGCTTAGCAAGATTATGCGATATATCAGCATTATTTCAATTTTGTTGTTGTTGTTGTTGTTGTTTTTTGCAGACTGCCTCCTGAGGGGCCATCCAGCTATCATGTTCAGAAACACTAGTCTATACCTTCCTACGTGCAACGAACGATGCTGAAAATGACCACATTGTTTGTTGTTTGTTGCAGATTCCCCCTCTGCTATCCAACAATCATGTTCAGAAACACTAGACCTTCCTACGTGCAATGAACGATGCTGAAAATGACCACATTGTGTTGTTGCTGTTTGTTTGTTGCAGACTGCCCCCTAACGAGGTGTCCATTCAGAGGAACGGTCAGTGGGAGTCGCTGGACAAGTCCAGTGACGGCTACTGGCTGCTGTCGGACAGGGTAGGAATGACCAACACCCAAAACATCCCCGTCAGAGTGACCGCCATTAACGGGGAGCAACTTCAGGACACCATCCCTCAGCTAGGTGGGTTGTCTTTTCCTTTGTACTAACTCGGCGTCTTTGCGGTTCTAGTTTTTGCAACAACACAAATTGAAGAAAAAATGATTGGCTTGTTTTCGCACACCAACATATGTCCAGTCGCATATGACCTGTTGTTGTTGTTGTTGTTGTTTTGTTGTTGTTGTTGTTGTTGTTGTTTTGTTGTTGTTGTTGTTTTGTTGTCGTACCCTGGCTAAAAGACTCCAGGGATCAATCTCAACAGCCGAAGCACTTGAACACTAATGGTACAAATGCACGCAGCTTAGGGATGAGAACAATTTACGTGTGTGTGTGACCGTTTTTGATTACCCCGCCACGTGGGCAGCCACACTCCGACTTCGGTGGATAGTCATGACTGAAATTGAGAACCGTATTTACAATCTAAGGAAGGCAAAGTCCGACGTTGCAATCACTCGCTCTTTCGCAAGAGCGCTCATCCAATCCATTCTCACGGCGTGACAGAGCTACCGTATACCAAGTGTAATGCGAGATCGAGAGGAAGCATCGTCGGACAAAGCCTTAAAGACCGAACAGAGCCGGCTTGATTAAGTCCCTTGTTTTTTTTTTTTCTGGGGTCGGTGTGGCCCGCATTCAGACTTACCTTGTATGCGATCGAGGCTGCTCTTTAAATTGATGCCCTCGTTTTCGTGACTTTCCTCGTAATACGATCGAGGCTGCTCTTTAAAGTGATGCCTCGTTTACAATTTGTATGGGAGCAACACTTGGTCAAAAATAAGATTTCTTACCAGCTATCAAGAGGGAAAAAACACATGAAAACCGTGATTTTGACACGTGACGTACTGGGTCTTTAAAGACACACTGACGCCAGCACGATTAAGTCCCTTGTTTTTTTTTCTGGGTCGATGTGGTCCGCTTCATTCAGACTTCCCTCGTATACGACATCGAGGCTGCTCTTTACCCCTTTCACTCGCCAGGCATATTTCATCCAAAAAATGTTCCATTAAATTTACCTGGGCAGAGACCAAAATCCATCTGCAGTATTTGGGGATTCTTCTGTGAAATATATATAAAATAAGGTCTATCCTTACTTCCCAAAACTAAGACAATGGGGGTCCTTGGATAATAGACCCCAATTTGATGCCTTTTAGTGACATATGTGTTTAAATCACTGTGGTGCTAAAAATGCGACTTAGGGCGGTGAAAGGTTAAAGTGATGCCTCATTTTCGTGACTGTCTTGTAGGTCTTTAAAGGTTTGGCAAAATAACGGGAACAACTCCACGGGACGCCATCCCTGATCGAGCTAGGTGCGGGAATATTATAGGTAATAATCTCCCTTGAAGGAAGAAGAAGAAGAAGAAGTAACATATGCCCCCAAACAGTCCATTGTGAAGTTGATGGTGATAACAACGATAATAACGATGAAAACATGACATCTATGCATTTTCACTTCGGCCCAGGGCTATAGTCACCTTTCGGCCCAGGGCTATAGTCACTTTCGGCCCAGAGCTATTGTCATTTCGGCCCAGGGCTATTGTCATTTCGGCCCAGGGCTATAGTCATTTCGGCCCAGGGCTATTGTCATTTCGGCCCAGGGCTATTGTCATTTCGGCCCAGGGCTATTGTCCCTCGGCCCAGGGCTATTGTCATTTCGGCCCAGGGCTATTGTGGTTCATTTCGGCCCAGGGCTATTGTCATTTCGGCCCAGGGCTATAGTCACCTTGGCCCAGGGCTATTGTCATTTCGGCCCAGGGCTATAGTCATTTCGGCTCCAGGGCTATAGTCATTTCGGCCCAAGGCTATATAGTCATTTCGGCCCAGGGCTATAGTCACCTCTCGGCCCAGGGCTATAGTCATTTCGGCCCAAGGCTATAGTCAATTTCGGCCCAGGGCTATAGTAGTACTTCGCCAGGGCTATATTGGGTCACTTCGGCCCAGGGCTATAGTCATTTTGGCCCAAGGCAATAGTCATTTTCCGGCCCAGGGCTATTGTCACTTCGGCCCCAGGGCTATAGTCATTTCGGCCCAGGGCTATAGTCATTTCGGCCCAGGGCTATAGTCATTTCGGCCCAGGGGCTATAGTCATTTTGGCCCAGGGCTATAGTCATTTCGGCCCAGGGCTATAGTCACGTTTGACCCATTTTCACTTCGGCCCAGGGCTATGGTCATTTCGGCCCATTTTCACTTCGGCCCAGGGCTATGGTCATTTCGGCCCAAGGCTATGGTCATTTCGGCCCAGGGCTATGGTCATTTCGGCCCATTTTCACTTCGGCCCAGGGCTATGGTCATTTCGGCCCAGGGCTACATAGTCATTTCGGCCCAAGGCTATGGTCATTTCGGCCCAAGGCTATGGTCATTTCGGCCCAGGGCTATGAGTCCACCATTTCGGCTCCAGGACTGAATCGTAAAATCGTACAGTCGTCGTGCGATTTTTAAGTGGACGTGTGGCTGCCCCTTGCACGACTGTACGATTACGGATTCGATCACGTGGTCTCCAAGAACAAAAGTGATTCGCGCCCTCGAGACCACGTGATCGAATCGCATCGTACAGTCGTGCGAATTTTTAATGGACGTGTGGCTGGCCCTTCAATGTGTACCATTTGACCTCATTATTTTCATACGTTTTCTGTTTTCAGATTCACTCATAAAGCCGTGAAAGCGTGACGTCTGAGTAGTATTCACAATAAAACACGTCCTCCTCCCAATGTAGGCTTTAAAGACACACTGACCCACCACGAAGAAGTCCCTTGGGGTTTTTTTTGAGTAGCTGTGACCCACATACAAATGCCCCCCAACTTCAAATTGAGTGCTGCTCTTTAAAATGATGTTTCGTTTGAATTTGGGGGCATTTGTATGGAGTCAAACCTGGTCAAAACAAGATTGTATACCAACTATAAGAGGGAAAACACGTGAAACCCATGATTATCTTGACACGTGACCTGGTGGGTCTTTATAAAGGGAAAACACGCGGAAAACCATGATTTTGACACGTGAGTGAGTTGGTGGATCTTTTAACAGTTCGACTTCTGAGTAGTATTCACAATAAAACACTTCTCTCCAATGTAGGCTTCAAACGCAACTCTGCATGTAGAGCGAAGTACGGGGTTTCCATGTCCTACATTTTGAATTTCACGTTTTTTTTTTCTCCCGTTAAGCTCTTTCGTGTCAACTTTATTACGGAGAAATGAAAAAGACACAAACACCCCGAAGGTGCTGATGGGACCCAGAGATGCACCAGCCACGCCTGCCCTATCAACACGAGAGCAGCCCTGCTCCAGCCCTGGTAAGTTCGTGTTGTGTTTACTGGGGAGCAGGCATACACGGGACATTCCATTAAGTATACAAGGCACATAGCTGCTCCCGGCTTGGTGACCATCGGATACTATGCAGAGGAGTCATTGCGAAATGTCCCCGTGGGTGTACCAGCCCGTTTTTCATGAGCTGCAGAGCCCACCCACAAGTGAGTGTTTTGTGTGCGTGTTCAGGTGCCTGTAAAGAATAGTTGTATAGATGGTGTAGGTGCTGGCTTAAAGACTCCAGGGATCATCCCAACCTGGCTGATCTAGCATTTTCACGCTCTCTATTTATTTTTTCTCAAGTGATTATTTTGTGTACTTTTGTCCAGATGGACACATTTTAAAATGTGGATTTTGCCGCATTGAGTGTGCGTTCTAGAAAACACAACAAGAAACTATTGTATATTATCAAGTCTTCGATATTTCTTAGTCGCGGCATCTCAGTAGACATTACAGTGACTTGAGAGGAGAATTAGAAAAGAAACACTATTAGAAGAATTTAAATACCCTTTTTTTTTTAAATCATTTTTTTGGCGAAAGAAGATAATGTTCGTGTCTGGACAAAAACGGGGAAACGTTGAAAATAAATCCGAAACAAGTGCACCAAGCGGCCTGCATTCCGCCCGCACAGCGGTTGCAAAGTCCCCTCGCAGCGCATCGCCGACCCCCCTACGGTCCGAAATCGATACAAGAAGTCGCTGACTGGCGCCTGGCGAGTACACGGAATGTGTTCGCTGTACACATACATAAAAACGCATCAAAACCGCACGTAACTACACGATAAAAACGCATCCAAACAGCACGTAACTGAATAGGTTTTTATATATAGCCTTGGGGTTCGGACCCGTGATTTGAGCGCGCGCATGGCGCGCGATCATGCGCACACGCAGCGTCTTGCACAGAAAAATTCATGATACAACTGTGTTATAGACCTATTCATCAAGAAATGTTGTGAAAAAATCTGCATTACAATACATGCAAAACTTCGCGAGATATTAGCGATTAGGTGTTGTGTTTCGGGGTTTGAACCCCGTAACTGGCGCGATCTTGACCTTAATGTAAAACTAAATACATCAGTGGGGGTGGATAGCTTGCATCTTGGCAAACTAGTATACCAAATTTGATGATGATAAGACTGAATAGTTTTTTGAGAAAAACGGACGAATAGCCGGACGGACGGAGGCACGCCGACACCGGATGGACGGACACCGGACGGACGGACGGACCGGACGGACCAGACAGAAACTGCTCTTTCTTTATAGCTTTTGTTTTTTTCCCCGAACCTTCGGCGAACCTTCGAACTTCGGCACGGGGACAAAAAAATGGGCAAAGATCTGAATATACCAAAACTATTTGTGATTCGAAAAAGACTGCTGGTAATGTTTCCAGTAAGGATTGTCTGTTTGTTCTCGACTGACTGACTATCTATCTTTGCTAACCACGATAACGTTTGAACGGAAGGAACCAGGAGACTCAGATTTTGCACGCGCATAGGTAGTTAGGACATCTAGGCCAAATTCGAAAATGAAGGCCATAGGTCAAAGGTCAAGGTCACTGAGAGCTTAGATTTAAAACTAACGCGTCATTTTGGAGTACGCGTTGGTTTGATTGTGGGGCCGGATACGCCCTTGGCGTTGGCTGATGATGATATAGCTCTAAGTTTTGCTGACCTTAGAGTTATCTCCCCCCCAAGACAGTCCTATGACTAACTAGTCTGCGCGTTTTGGTTGGGCAAAGCGCGTCCGCCCCCCCCACCCCCGCCTCCCCCCCTCCCCTTGAAATAGTTTGAGATTGTAAGAGAGAATCATGTCATGCTTGCGTCATTGTTTTTTTGCGGTCATTTTGAGGGGTACGCAACCACCTTTTGGTACTCTATACATCTTCTGTTTTTTCTTTCTTACTATTAAAAACAAATCCATCCATTAACATTTCGATTGTTTATTTCATATTGCAGACACGGGGCATGATTGAAAGGGATCTGACGGCTGCCTCCACACGCCTAGCATTACCTCCCCTTTGCGTCTCCCAAAAGAGCAATAACAACGAACAAAGCTACGTGTGGGTGGCACGTTATTTTGTTAGAGCGCAAAGGTTTAAATCTTCTTCATAAAAAAAAAACAACGAACAAGTTGGAAGAACACTAACTGTGTGAGAAACTCTCCCTAGGGAAACGCCACGAACAGTAACTCTGAAGGTCGTGTCCAATGCCATAGCCACCTGCAGGATGAAGTTTGGCAGTTTTTGCTGCGTCAACGTTTGCCACGTTCCCTTCTTCGCCACGTCAACTTTCGCTATGTTTCTGCCTCGTCACGTCAACATTCGCCATGTTCCAGTCTTGCTGCGTCAACTTTCACCATGTTTCTGCCTCGTCACGTCAATTATCGCCATGTGTCTGCCTCGTCACGTCAACGTTCGCCATGTTCCTGCTTGCCACGTCAACTTTTTTTTGCAATGTTTTTTTTCCGCGTCTACTTTCG
>CM065710.1:5143827-5151327 GCA_017654935.2 Phymorhynchus buccinoides
GGTTTGTGTGTGTGTTGTGTTGTGTGTTGTTGTGTGTTGTTTGTGTGTTAGGTAACTCGAATGTATGTGTGAACTTCTTAGTGAGCATAGCATTAATGCATGGTATATCTCTGTGTGTTTGTGTGTGCGTGTGCGTGTACCTGCTTGTGTGTGAGCATGCATGCATGCATGTGTGTACATGACTGAGTGAGTATTTGCATGTGCGGTTTTTTTAAAACATGTGTGTGCTTGCATACATCAGGGCTCCCAAGCCATCCTGCAAAACAAGTGTGTCCCCAGGGACTCCTTCACTTACAGTTATAGAGTGTCCTAGAGGCGGGGGATAAAGGGTTCCGGTGAAATTGGTTGAATGTCCTGCGTTGCATGTATGTGTGTGTGTGCATTTCAGCCTGGGGAGGAGCGTACACAGAGATCAGTCTGTGGGACAGTGGCGTGTCGGGCCACCTGTGTTTGAATCACAGCATCGACATCACGTGCGGCTGGGAGGTCAACATCCGGTTTGACCCCGCCATTGACCGTCTGTATGTGAGCTAGTGTGGCTAAGCATCCTCCTTATCAATGACGTAATTATGACTAGAATATGGCAAGTGGTGTAATGGTACTCCCAGCATAGACATCACGTGCGAGTGGAAGGTCGACATCCGATTTGGAATTATCTCCCTGACCATAACCCGTAACCAGTCCACACTTCCTTCATTCAAGTCCCAACTAAAGACACACTTCTTCAAGAAAGTTTTCTCTCTGTAAAGTCTATCATCCTTTTCTCACTCTTTGTCTTCCAGCTCAATGACGTTGAGTTTGAGGTTAATGCGTGCGCGTGTGTGTGTGTATGGGGTGGGGGTGGGGAGTAGGGGGGCAGGGGTGGGGATGGGTGGGGTGGGGTGGGTGGTGTTGATGGGAGGTGGGTGTTAGTGTGTTGTGTTAGGATTATATACAATGCATTCTCTAATGTATCAATCTCCATAGAGATGTATGCCAGTATGGTGAGGATACGTGAACCAGTCACTTAGAAATGTGTGTACGAATGGTGAGTGAAAAGCGCATTGAGATGGATTAGCAAGGTTATGCGATTATATCAGCCATTAATATTTTGTTGTTGTTGTTGTTGCAGACTGTCCCCTGAGCCATCCAGCAATCATGTTCAGAAACACTAGTCTATACCTTCCTACGTGCAACGAACGATGCTGAAAATGACCACGTTGTGGTGTTAGTGTTGTTTGTTGCAGACTGCCTCCTGAGCTATCCAGCAATCATATTCAGAAACACTAGTCTGTACCTTCCTACGTGCAACGAACGATGCTGAAAATGACAACATTGTGGTGTTAGTGTTGTTTGTTGCAGACTGTACCCTGAGCTATCCAGCAATCTTGTTCAGAAACACTATACCTTCCTACGTGCAATGAACGATGCTGAAAATAACTACATTGTTTGTTTGTTGCAGACTGCTTCCTGAGCTATACGGCAATCATGTTCAGAAACACTAGACCTTCCTGCGTGCAACGAACGATGCTGAAAATGACCACATTGTGTTGTGGTTGTTTGTTTGTTGCAGACTGCCCCCATAACGAGGTGGTCCTATTCAGAGGAAGGGGGGGGGGGGGGGGGGGGGGGGTCGAGTGGGAGTTGCTGGACAAGTCCAGTGACGGCTACTGGCTGCTGTCGGACGGGGTAGGAATGACCAACACCCAAAACATCCCCGTCAGAGTGACCGTCATTAACGGGGAGCAACTCCAGGACACCATCCCTCAGCTAGGTGGGTTGTCTTTTCCTGATACCAACTCGGCGTCTTTGCGTTTCTAGTTTTGCAACAACAAAAATTGAAGAAAGATGTGGCTGGTTTTAGCACACAACTTAGGCCATTCATTACTGTTGTTGGTGTTGTTGTGTGTCGTTTTTGTGTCTTGTTTGTTGTTGTGTTGTTGTTGTTGTTGTTTGTGTTGTTGTTGTCCGGTTACCCTGGCTAATAAAAGACTCCAGGGATCCTCGCCAACAGCGAGAAGCACTTGAACACCATGGTACAAAATGCATCAGCTAAAAAAAAAAAAAGAAAAGAAGGGATGAGAGCATTACGGGTGTGACCGTTTTTGATTACTCCGCCTCGTGGTGCAGCCACACTCCGACTTCGGTGTATAGTCATGACTGAAATTGAGAACCGTATTTACAATCTAAGGAAGGCAAAGTCCGACGTTGCAATCACTCGCAGTTTCTCAAGAGTGCTCACCCATTCTCACGGCGTGACAGAGCTACCGTATACCAGGTGTAATGCGAGATCGAGAGGAAGCATCGTCGGACAAGGCCTTAAAGACCGAACTAAGCCGGCTGGATTAAGTCCCCTTGTGTTTTTTCTGGGTCGGTGTGGTCCGCATTCAGACTTACCTCGTATGCGATCGAGGCTGCTCTTTAAATTGATGCCTCGTTTTCGTGGACTTTCCTAGTATACGAATCGAGGCTGCTCTTTAAAGTGATGCCTCGTTTTGGGGCATTTGTATGGTAGTCAAATCTTGATCAAAACAAGATTTTCTTACCAGACTATAAGAAGGGAAACACTCATGGAAAACGGGATTTTTTGACACTTGGAGTACTGGTCCTTAAAGACCCACAGAGCTGGCTGGATTAAGTCCCTTGTTTTTTTTTTCTGGGTCGGTGTGGCCCACAAACAGACTTTCCTCATATACGATCGAGGCTGCTCTTTTTAACCCTTTCACCGCCAGGCATTTTTCAGCAAAACATTTTCCATTACATTTGCCTGGGCAGAGACCAAAATCCATCTGTAGTTATTAGGGATTCTTCTGTAACTATATATAAAATAAGGTTTGTCCTTACTTTCCAAAACTAAGACAATGGGGTCTTTGGATAATAGACCCCAGATTGATGCCTTTTAGTGACATAGGTATTAAATCACTGTGATGCTAAAATGCGACACTGACATTGGCGGTGTGAAAGGGTTAAAGTGATGCCTCGTTTTCGTGACTGTCCTGTAGGTCTTTAAAGGTTTGGCAAAATAACGGGGAACAACTCCACGGGACGCCATCCCTGATCGAGCTAGGTGCGGGAATATTATAGGTAATAATCTCCCTTGAAGGAAGAAGAAGAAGAAGTAACATATGCCCCAAAACAGTCCATTGTGAAGTTGATGGTGATAACAACGACTACCGTATATGTCGATAATAACGATGAAAACATGTCGATAATAACGATGAAAACATGACATCGATGCATTTTCACTTCGGCCCAGGGCTATTGTCACCTCGGCCCAGGTCTATAGTCACTTTCGGACCAGGGCTATAGTCACTTCGGCCCATTTTCACTTCGGCCCAGAGCTTATAGTCATTTCGGCCCAAGGCTTTAGTCATTTCGGCCCAGGGCTATATTCTTTTCGGCCCAGGGCTATAGTCATTTCAGCCCATGGCTATCGTCACTTCGGCCCATTTTCACTTCGGCCCAAGGCAATAGTCATTTCGGCCAGGGCTATAGTCACGTTCGGCCCAGAGCTAGAGTCACTTCGGCCCAGGGCTATTGTCACTTGGGAAACGGCCCAGTGCTATATTCATTTCAGCCCAAAGCAATTGTCAATTCGGCCCAGGGCAATAGTCACGTCGGCCCAGGGCTATAGTCACGTCTGCCCAGGGCTATAGTCACGTCTGCCCAGGGCTATAGTCACGTCTGCCCAGGGCTATAGTCACGTCTGCCCAGGGCTATAGTCACTTCTGCCCAAGGCTACAGTCACTTCGGCCCAGGGCTATAGTCACTTCGGTCCAGGGCTATAGTCACTTCGGCCCAGGGCTATGTTCTTGTTTTCGGCTCAGGGCTATAGTCTTCCCCCAACCTTCCGGAAGTTCTGTGCTTGTAACATCCTCCTCTAATCTGCCTCTCTCTGTTGGACTCTGCCTTTTTTGCCTTTTTCTTTCTGTCATCATCTACTAATCTTTCTGACTTATTATCGGCCCCATTCTCCTGCCCTTTTTTTCAAAAAAATCTTACAAATAATATTTCTCCTTTGAACTCCGCTCGAAATCTGAATGTGTCGGTTGTACGCAGCGGGGGAGACCAGTGAAAAATTGACAACTGGTCACATCCACACCCATTTACGCATTATGGCCATATGGCCTGGGAACACAGAAGAAAAAAGAAAAAGACTCGGGATACTTCTGGTAGGCACTTCTGGTTCATTTCCACATCCGAAAGGTTACACAATTTACTTTTTTGTTTTTAGCTAATCAATATGTAAACTATGGACGCCTTCTGCATGTCAAGCCGTTCTAATTAAGACTGAAATTTTGCCAATTAATTATGTTCTTCTTTCGCCGTATTTCAGCCTATAACTCGGCCAGATGCTTCAATAAGAAAGATTGAGTTTTGGGTATATATAGCGTCTTTTTTAAAACTTTTCTGTACATTTCAGGACCAGACACGCCGAAGAAAGACACGCACACGCCACTCGCCGCAACGCTGCCAGCACTCGAGCGCCACGTGAGGCGCGCGCGCGAACGCACACACACACAAACACACACGCAACGCACATGCCATACACACACCCCACACACGCGCGCACACGGCACACACACCACACGCACACGCACGCACGCACGCACACGTGCACGCACGCACGCGCACATGCACACATACATGCACGCACACACACAGTCACGCACACGCACGCACACACACACAAACACAATAAACACACAACGCACACACACACACACACACCGACAGGACACACAGACTACATACAGAACAATTCATACATATAAGCGTGTGTGCTTCATGCATATACGTACACGCATAAATACATACATACAAAAGACATTACACACACACACAAGTACACACACACACACACACATACGCACGCATACACACACACCCGCACATGCATGCACACACACACGACACAATTCACACACTCACGCACACGCACGCACACTGCACGCACACGCATACACGCACACACACACACTACCACGACAGACAGACAGACAATTAAATGACACACGACACATACGTAAACACTCCTACAATATGGTATACGACGTGGCGTGCTTCATGCATATACGATACAGACGGCATAAATACGGCGTTACATTAAAGAACACACACACACACACCACACATTACACACAAGAACATACACACACACACACACCACACACACACTACGTAAAAAACACCACAATGCATTACCACAAAGCATACCCACACACACAACCCACACACAAGGAAACGCGCACGATTGCCACACACACACCACACACACCACACACGACTACATACATTACAATCATACATATAAGCGTGCGTGCTTCATACATATACGTACACGCATAAATACATACATACAAAAACACATAAAACACACACATGACAGACACACACACACACACACACAATGATAAAAGCCACACACATGGACAAACGAATGCACACACGCATACATAGGCCTACATAGATGCATACATACCTACATACATACGTGCGTGCGTGCCGTGCATGTATGCATACATAAATACATACAAACATGCATACATAAACGCATACTACATACATACATACATACATGCATACACACATACATGAGTTCTTACATACACACATAAACACACATTACATATACACATACTGATATACATCCATACATACATACATAACATACATACATACGATACATACATACAGAACATACATACATACATACATACATACATACAGACGTAGATACATACCTACATACATACATACCTGAATCATACAGGGCAGGCATTACATACGATAGCATACATACATACTGCTTACAATACATACTATACAAGCCATACATAACATTACATACATACACACATACAGACATTACATAAATACATACATACATGCATTCGCATGAAAAGAAACCAAACATGAAAACGAGTAAAGTTTATAATGAGCAAAGAGGTCGTTGCATCGATTTTCGATTTTTCACCCTGGAACAGTCGTTGTTAACGAACTAAGCGATCAATTCACTTGTTTGTTTGATAAAATAACGTCTGTCTCGTTTTGTGTTCAGAATCAATTCATAATTAACGTGGAATCATTTTTTTTTTAAATATAGGCTACCTAGGTGATGGTTTTAAAATAGAGAAAATATTCGTGTGTTACAAGTCACACGGGCTCAGACGGTAATGGCTTTAGGGGGATGTCTCGATTGGTCCTTTCCCATTTGGTCCTTCGTGTAATTTGGTATTGGTATTGGTATTGGTATTCGCATTGGTATTTGTATTTGGTATTGGTATTTGGTATTTGGTATTAGTATTTGTAATTGGTATTTGTAATTGGTATTTGGTAGTTGGTATTGGTATTTGTATTTGGTATTTGTATTTGGTATTGGTATTTGGTACTGGTATTTGTATTGGTATTGGTATTTTGTATTGGTATTTGGTATTTGGTATTGGTATTGGTATTTGGCATTGGTATTTGTATTTGCATTTGGTATTTTATTTTGGCATTGGTATTGGTATTTGGTATTGGTATTGGTATTTTGTATTTGGTATTTGGTATTTGGTATTTGGTATTTGGTATTGTATTTGGTATTGGTATTGGTATTTGTATTTGTATTTGGTATTTGTATTTGGCATTGGTATTTGTATTTGGTATTTGTATTTGGTATTTGGTATTGTTATTTGGTATTGTTATTTGGTATTTGTTATTTGGTATTGTTATTTGTTATTTGGTATTGTTATTTGGTATTTGTATTTGGTATTGGTATTGGTATTGGCATTGGCATTGGTATTTGGCATTGGTATTGGTCTTTGGTATTGGCATTGGTATTTGGCATTTGGTATTGGTATTTGGTTTTGGTATTTGGTATTTGGTATTGGTATTAGTATTGGTATTGGCATTGGGATTTGGTATTGGTATCAGTATTTGGTATTGGCATTGGTATTTGGTATTGGTATTGGTATTTGGCATTGGCATTGGTATTTGGCATTGGTATTAGTATTTGGCATTTGGCATTGTTATTTGGTATTTGGTATTTGGTATTTGGTATTGGCATTGGTATTTTGCATTGGTATTTGGTATTGGTATTTGGCATTGGTATTTGGCATTTGTTATTGGTATTTGGTATTTGGCATTGGTATTTGGCATTGGTATTAGTATTTGGTTTTGGTATTGGTATTTGGTATACTCTAGTCACAGAGACTTATCTCTGTGAAATTCGGGCTGCTCTCCCCCAGAGTGCAGCGCCTACCCATTTATTTTTTTTGTTGCCCCCCAAAAAAAATGGGAGTGCCATTTCGCCCTTTTGTTTCTTTGAAAAGACCCGTCTCTTTCTCTCTCTCTCTCTCTATCTCTCTCTCTCTCTCATCTCTCTCTCTCTCTCTCTCTCTCTCTCTCTCTCCTAGCCTCTCTCTCTCTCTCTCTCTCTCTCTCTCTCTCTCTCTCTCTCTCTCTCTCTCTCTCTCTCTCTCTCTCTCTCTCTCTCTCTCTCTCTCTCTCTCTCTCTCTCCTGTCATAGAGCGTGCGCCT
>CM065710.1:5156327-5161327 GCA_017654935.2 Phymorhynchus buccinoides
TCATGCGCCGGTTACATCACTGGCACATTTCTAACATTCCAATCCTGCCTACTTGATAGGGAAAGGAGATACGGGGAACAAAGGGAGACCGCCAATGTGGGTGTCACAAGCTGAAAGGGGAGGTAAAACGGGATTCAAAGAGATAAATGCCTTAATCAGCGTCTGTTTGATGTTGAATGGTAATTAAAGTGGCGGCCCGAGAAAAGAAAGGGGGGGGGGGGGTGTAGATAAAGAAAGAGGGGTCATGTGTGATACATTGTCACAGCGGGTAAGAAACCCATGCCAATTATCTCATGAAATAAAGCAAATTTCAGTCACATTTGCCCATGAGACGAATGCTAAACATTAACACTCGTCTCATGGGCAAAATGTGACTGAAATTTGCTTCATTTCATGAGATAATTGGCATGGGCTTCTTACTTGCCCATGGGCTTTTTTACCCCATCTTCCCCTACACACACATACAGATGCACATAGGGCCTATCCTCTCCCATACATCCAAGGACAAGAGGTTTTGAATTTGAGTGAGAAAATGGCGAAATGGCACTCCTTGAAAAGGGTGAAATGGCACTCCTTGAAAAGGGCGAATTGGCACTCCTTGAAAAGGGCGAAATGGCACCCCTCGCCAAAGCGAAATCACGTGAGGAGGCACGCGGCATAGACCAAAGAAAGGGGCGAGATGGGAAAGGGCCAATGGGGACCTGTCCCAGCATTAGCAGGACTAGACTAGCTACATTCCAGTTTGTTTGTTGTCAAGGTACAAAAATTACGAAACTTCAGAACGATTTTCGGTAATGGTAAAGATGCACCCCACCCACCCCTCCTCCGTTTCTCGGTTGTTTCCATTTTTCCGTTCTTGCCTTTCTTACTGCAGATTGAGTACTTCATCCTCTATCATTTGCTATATTTCACACTAATTTTCATCCATTTACATAATGAAACACATGCATTCTATAATAGTAGAAGATAAAGGCAAGACGGAAAAACGCAATGAACCTGGGCCTGTATTCACGTTGAGATAGCATAAGAGTTAGCATCATGCTAACTTAGAAGCTCTTCCAAAAGTCCTATTAAATCCTATAGGACATTGGAAGAGCTTCTAAGTTAGCATCATGCTAAGTCTCATGCTATCTCAACGTGAATACAGGCCCAGGACTGTAACAAATGCCGCAGTGTACTGCACTACATAGAGAGGGGGTCCTATTAGATTATGGCCTTTATCAAGACTGCGATTAATTATTCAACAAAGATAATTACCTGAAAAGGTTAATAAAATACAGCTTAATGTTTTGGTAAGAAAGGCAAGAACGGAAAAATGTAAACAGCCAAGAAATGGGTGTGGGGGTGGGGGGGGTCACATCTTGAACGTGCCACACTCAAACGTCCCGCTAGATCGACGAAGCATCACGAGACATGTCATCATCAGCGAATACGCTGGACGTAACAAACTCAGGCGATCGAAACGTTAGCGTCACTAGTTTCGGAGTTTTACTTGATGAGATGAGAGCTTGGAGCTTTCTTGTTATACCTCCCATTCAGTTGTTCTTTGGCAGTCTCGGTAATGTCATGACAGTGCTGGTGATGCGAGGCATGCTTTCGTCAGAATCCTCCGCCTCTTTAGCTCTGTACTTTACCGCTTTGGCGGTCTCGGATCAGATCGATCTCACATTACAGGTGGTATATTTCTACGTGCACATCGTCTTCGGTTGGCCCGCTGACTTTTACCGATACAGTCTCTTTTGCTTCGTGCCTAAGTTCATGTGGAACGTGACTGGCATAACATCCGCGTGGTTCCTGATAGCGATGACGTTTCAGCGAGTGACGTGCGTGGTTGTGCCTCATCGGGTCGGAGCGTTGTGCACGCTAAGAAGAGGGAAACGGGTCGTGGGCATCATCGTGCTTGTCAGCTGTGCCTTCAACATGCATTTTTTCATCACCTGGGCTTACCATCCGGAGTACGAGATGTGTCTTTACAGAGGACAGTACAAACATTTGGTAGACGTTTTGGAACTGCAGACCATGGTGATCGTATCAGTGTTTCCGTTCGTTTTGCTCGTGATTGGAAACTCGGTCCTCGTATGGCACGTTGTGCGGTCCTCGCGTATCGCTGGAAAGCTGAGAGGGGGTATTGTTCAGCAGGCGTCTTCAAATGATGGTAAAGTGCATTCTATGTCAGTGACCCTGATCATGACATCGACGGCGTTTTTGGTCTTCACTCTTCCTGGCACGATCTTTGACGCTTGCCTAGAAAACGTCTATTACAAGTTGGATAACGGCGATTTTCGTTCTCTGGTATTTTTCCTGGAGTGGATGGCTGACTTTCTGGAATGGTGCAATATTTCAACCAACTTTTATCTCTACCTGCTGACTGGAAAAAAGTTCAGAGAGCAGGCCAAACGCATTGTGAGCTGTCACGGGAGAAAGGATGACTCAAGGATATCAAGGGCGGATCAAATGATTCGTAAGGCGGGGTTTCCGCGGGGAGTCCAGGAAGCTACCTAGGTCTTGGGTTAAGATGTAGTGGTCGTGTGGGGGCCCTGGGGGCGAATCCCCCGGACATGTTTGCAGTTTAGTGATTCTTCAAACACAATTTGAGACCTTTTCTTACTTTTTAACCCTGGAAACCCCCCCACAGATCCGCCCCTGGGTATCGGGAATAAAGAAGCTTTTAATATGGCTGAATAAGTGGGTACGAACGAATAAGAGTTGACCTAACAGAAGGCTTCTGAAATGAACTACAGTAGTGATAGGGTTATTTTGAATACACACAAACACACGCGCGCACGCGCACACGCACGCACACGCACACGCACACACACACACACACACACACATATATATATATACACACACACACACGCATTCAAAATGCGAATCTTATTGTATCCGCTAAAAGTCAAGTTTATGTGTTACATCAATTTAAAACAGTGTGTGTGTGTGTGTGTGTGTGTGTGTGTCTTAATGTGCACAATTTTTCCCCACTTAGCAAACTTACTGCATTTTAATCAACTGATGCACGAATAGATGACAAAGTTGACTTCTGGTTTTTTCTGGGGTCGAATCAAACTTTGCAAACACTCAACATGCGTCTTGCCATTATCGTAGTTGAGCAACAGCTCACTGAGATAGAAATCCTAAAGCCACAAAATAGTACTTAAACTAAGAATAACAGATTTGCGTTTGGGACCTGAAAGGGGCATGACGGCAGCTTGCCGCATCTGCACTCATATGCCAGGAAACTATCTGAGCGATCGAAGAAGAAGAAGAAGGACCTGAACAATTGGCAACAAGGTCACAATGTTTGCAGTTGTCAGCTTTCATCTATCGCTAGCCGTCCAAACTTATATTGTTGCTGTTGCTGATTACATTGGCTAACAGACTCCAGGGATCAACCCAAGACACGGCAAACAGCCGAAGCACTTGAACACTGTGGTACAAGTGTATCAGCTACGGATGAGAACATTACGTGTGTGGACTGGGTTTTTGTATTACCCCGCCACGTGGCAGCCACACCCTGTCTTCACAGGATTTTTCTTTATCTAACTTGTATCTAACTTGACGAAGACGATCGACAGGCGCGTCGTGTGCCCTTGAGATCAGGCCAGATAATAAAACCAAATGCCAAGGCCACGAGGCCACGCATGCAGACTTTACAACAATGCATTCTACCAATCGGCGGAATGCTGCACACCTACTAGGACTCACTTCTGGCAGATACCTTGTTTCTATTTGTGTATGTGTGATTCGTATTCTGGTTGCGTGTCTGCCCTTCAGGGTTCCCACACTATGCCCAGCAGCCACAATCCGTGGGATATGATGTGGCTCGCCTCTGATCGTGGGTTTGAAATCAGAGTTTTCCTTCTTCTAGATGGACTGCCTGCCAAGGCTAACGACCTACATCTACCCCGTAACCCGTGTTTGAAATCGGAGTTTTCCCTCTCCTAGATGGACTGCCTGCCAAGGTTGATGAGCTCCATCTACCCGTGTTTGAAATCAGAGTGTTCCCTCTCCTAGATGGACTGCCTGCCAAGGCTAACGAGCTCCATCTACCCGTGTTTGAAATCAGAGTGTTCCCTCTCCTAGATGGACTGCCTGCCAAGGCTAACGATCTACATCTACCCGTGTTTGAAATCAAAGTGTTCCCTCTCCTAGATGGACTGCCTGCCAAGGCTAACGACCTACATCTACCCGTGTTTGTAATCAGAGTGTTCCCTCTCCTAGACGGACTGCCTGCCAAGGCTAAGAGCTCCATCTACCCGTGTTTGTAATCAGAGTGTTCCCTCTCCTACACGGACTGACTGCCAAGGCTGATGAACTCTGTCTACCCTGATCGGTCTAGCCTGCGACCCCTCTCGAGTGAGTTGCCGAGAACTAGTCCTGCTATCGCGCCAGTTGTTCGCGCCCGTGCTACATTAGCTATGACTAGGTCATGCCCACCCTGCCCCATGTCCCAGAAGGAACACCCGCATTACGGTGGCGTGGAGGTGCGGCTACGGGGTTCACTCTCACATTAGGGACGCACTAAGGCACCCTAAGTAAGAGATATCCGCAGGGCTGTATGTGTATTTTTAACCCGGTGCTCTCAGAGAGTCCACGTCCAGGACAAGATAAGTTCATCCCCAAAGACTTTCTCAGAATTGGCTCCAGAGCACCACAGGAACCGACGGGACAACTCAAAGGCAGCACAAGACGAAAGAAGAGGAAGAAAAAGAAGTCATATGCCCTGCAGAATCTATGCTTAGATAAACAGAACAATGATAAAACAAGCGCGAAATCGCAATAGTTTGTGGCACGCGGTCTATTTTTACCACTCCAATCATGAGTTACCTCCCCTGGCTTTTCAATAATTTTAATCTGTAAACCAGAATGTTATCTCTGCACCATTTCGTAACTTTTTATATCTTTTGGAAAACATTTAAAACTATGTATCCTACTTATACTCATCAAAAGAAGCACCACATACTCGTCGTGTCTGTTGTAGTGTCTGTATTACATATGTT
>CM065710.1:5163827-5171327 GCA_017654935.2 Phymorhynchus buccinoides
TTGTTTAAAGTAAGTAATATTGTTTTTTTCAGTAGCATAATTTTAAGTGAAGTATTTCCAGGTGCTAGCCTTAGAGGGATTAGAGTACCTTTATAACAGAGAGAAGTGACAACTTAATTACAACATGGAGCCATTTTGTGTGTGTGTGTGTGTGTGTGTGTGTGTGTGTGTGTGTGTGTGTGTGTGTGTGTGTGTGTGTGTGTGTGTGTGTGTGTGTGTGTGTGTGTGTGTGTGTATGTGCGCGCGTGCGCATGTATGTGTGCACGTCTGTTCGTGAGCATGCATTCATGCATGGTATATATCTGTGTGTTTGTGTGTGCGTGTGCGTGTACCTGCTTGTGTGTGAGCATGCATGCATGTGTGTACATGACTGAGTGAGCATTTGCATGTGCGGTTTTTTTTAAACATGTGTGTGCTTGCATACATCAGGGCTCCCAATCATCCTGCAAAACAAGGGGTCCCCGGGACTCCTTCATTTACAGTATAGAGGGTCCTAGAGGCGGGATAGAGGGTTCCGGTGAAATTGTGAATGTCCTGGTGCATGTATGTGTGTGTGTGCACTTCAGCCTGGGGAGGAGCGTACACAGAGAGCAGTCTGTGGGACAGTGGCGTGTCGGGCCAGCTGTGTTTGGATCACAGCATCGACATCACGTGCGGCTCGGAGGTCGACATCCGGTTTGACCCCGCCATTGACCGTGTGGATGTGAGTTAGTATGGCTCAGCATCCTCCTTATCAATGACGTAATTATGACTAGAATATGGCAAGTGGTGTAATGGTACTCCCAGAGTGTGTTTGGATCACAGCATAGACATCACGTGCGAGTGGAAGGTCGACATCCGATTTGGAATTCTCTCCCTGACCATAACCCGTAACCAGTCCACACTTCCTTCAAGTCCCAACTAAAAACACTTCTTCAAGAAAGCTTTCTCTCTGTAAAGTCTATGATCCTTTCCCCACTTCTCTTGTCTTCCAGCTCATTGACGTTGAACATGAGGTAAATGCGTGCGCGTATGTGTTTGGGGTGGGGTGGGGAGTAGGGGGGCGGAGGGATGGTTGGGGTGGGGGTGGGGGGTGGGTGTTGAAGGGAGGTGGGTGTTAGTGTGTTGCGTTCTGGTTATATGCAATGCATTCTCTAATGTATTCATTTTCATAGAGATGTATGGTGAGGATACGTGAACCAGTCTGTTAGAAATGTTTGTAGGAATGGTGAGTGAGAAGCGCATTGAGTTGCTTAGCAAGATTATGCGATATATCAGCATTATTAATTTTGTTGTTGTTGTTGTTGTTGCAGACTGCCTCCTGAGCCATCCAGCTATCATGTTCAGAAACACTAGTCTATACCTTCCTACGTGCAACGAACGATGCTGAAAATGACCACATTGTTTGTTGTTTGTTGCAGATTCCCCCTCTGCTATCCAACAATCATGTTCAGAAACACTAGACCTTCCTACGTGCAATGAACGATGCTGAAAATGACCACATTGTGTTGTTGCTGTTTGTTTGTTGCAGACTGCCCCCTAACGAGGTGTCCATTCAGAGGAACGGTCAGTGGGAGTCGCTGGACAAGTCCAGTGACGGCTACTGGCTGCTGTCGGACAGGGTAGGAATGACCAACACCCAAAACATCCCCGTCAGAGTGACCGCCATTAACGGGGAGCAACTTCAGGACACCATCCCTCAGCTAGGTGGGTTGTCTTTTCCTTTGTACTAACTCGGCGTCTTTGCGGTTCTAGTTTTGCAACAACAAAAATTGAAGAAAGATGGGCTGGTTTTCGCACACAACATATGCCAGTCATGACTGTTGTTGTTGTTGTTGTTGTTGTTGTTGTTGTTGTTGTTGTTGTTGTTGTTGTTGTTGTTGTCGTACCCTGGCTAAAAGACTCCAGGGATCAATCTCAACAGCGGAAGCACTTGAACACTATGGTACAAATGCACCAGCTAGGGATGAAACAAATTACGTACGTGTGTGACCGTTTTTAATTACCCCGCCACGTGGGCAGCCACACTCCGACTTCGGTGGATAGTCATGACTGAAATTGAGAACCGTATTTACAATCTAAGGAAGGCAAAGTCCGACGTTGCAATCACTCGCAGTTTCTCAAGAGTGCTCACCCATTCTCACGGCGTGACAGAGCTACCGTATACCAAGTGTAATGCGAGATCGAGAGGAAGCATCGTCGGACAAGGCCTTAAAGACCAACAGAGCCGGCTGGATTAAGTCCCTTGTTTTTTTCTGGGTCGGTGTGGCCCGCATTCAGACTTACCTTGTATGCGATCGAGGCTGCTCTTTAAATTGATGCCTCGTTTTCGTGACTTTCCTCGTATACGATCGAGGCTGCTCTTTAAAGTGATGCCTCGTTTACAATTTGTATGGGAGCAACACTTGGTCAAGAAAAGATTTCTTACCAGCTACAAGAGGGAAAACACATGACAACCGTGATTTTGACACGTGACGTACTGGGTCTTAGAGACCCACAGAGCCGGCTGGATTAAGTCCCTTGTTTTTTTCTGGGTCGATGTGGTCCGCATTCAGACTTACCTCGTATACGATCGAGGCTGCTCTTTAACCCTTTCACCGCCAGATATATTTCAGCCAAAAAATGTCCATTAAATTTACCTGGGCAGAGACCAAAATCCATCTGTAGTTTTGGGGGATTCTTCTGTGAAATATATATAAAATAAGGTCTATCCTTACTTCCCAAAACTAAGACAATGGGGTCTTTGGATAATAGACCCCAGTTTGATGCCTTTTAGTGACATATGTGTTAAATCACTGTGGTGCTAAAATGCGACTTAGGCGGTGAAAGGGTTAAAGTGATGCCTCATTTTCGTGACTGTCTTGTAGGTCTTTAAAGGTTTGGCAAAATAACGGGAACAACTCCACGGGACGCCATCCCTGATCGAGCTAGGTGCGGGAATATTATAGGTAATAATCTCCCTTGAAGGAAGAAGAAGAAGAAGAAGTAACATATGCCCCCAAACAGTCCATTGTGAAGTTGATGGTGATAACAACGATAATAACGATGAAAACATGACATCTATGCATTTTCACTTCGGCCCAGGGCTATAGTCACTTCGGCCCAGGGCTATAGTCACTTCCGCCCAGAGCTATTGTCATTTCGGCCCAGGGCTATTGTCATTTCGGCCCAGGGCTATTGTCATTTCGGCCCAGGGCTATTGTCACCTCGGCCCAGGGCTATTGTCATTTCGGCCCAGGGCTATTGTCATTTCGGCCCAGGGCTATTGTCATTTCGGCCCAGGGCTATTGTCATTTCGGCCCAGGGCTATTGTCATTTCGGCCCAGGGCTATAGTCATTTCGGCCCAGGGCTATTGTCATTTCGGCCCAGGGCTATTGTCATTTCGGCCCAGGGCTATAGTCATTTCGGCCCAGGGCTATAGTCATTTCGGCCCAGGGCTATAGTCATTTCGGCCCAGGGCTATAGTCATTTCGGCCCAGGGCTATAGTCATTTCGGCCCAGGGCTATAGTCACTTCGGCCCAGGGCTATTGTCACTTCGGCCCAGGGCTATAGTCATTTTGGCCCGGGGCTATAGTCATTTTGGCCCAGGGCTATAGTCATTTCGGCCCAGGGCTATAGTCATTTCGGCCCAGGGCTATAGTCATTTCGGCCCAGGGCTATAGTCATTTCGGCCCAGGGCTATAGTCATTTTGGCCCAGGGCTATAGTCATTTCGGCCCAGGGCTATAGTCACTTTGACCCATTTTCACTTCGGCCCAGGGCTATGGTCATTTCGGCCCATTTTCACTTCGGCCCAGGGCTATGGTCATTTCGGCCCAAGGCTATGGTCATTTCGGCCCAGGGCTATGGTCATTTCGGCCCATTTTCACTTCGGCCCAGGGCTATGGTCATTTCGGCCCAGGGCTATGGTCATTTCGGCCCAAGGCTATGGTCATTTCGGCCCAGGGCTATGGTCATTTCGGCCCAGGGCTATGGTCATTTCGGCCCAGGACTGAATCGTATCGTACAGTCGTGCGATTTTAGTGGACGTGTGGCTGGCCCTTGCACGACTGTACGATACGATTCGATCACGTGGTCTCCAAGACCAAAAGTGATTCGCGCCTCGAGACCACGTGATCGAATCGCATCGTACAGTCGTGCGATTTTAATGGACGTGTGGCTGGCCCTTCAATGTGTACCATGTGACCTCATTATTTTCATACGTTTTCTGTTTTCAGATTCACTCATAAAGCCGTGAAAGCGTGACGTCTGAGTAGTATTCACAATAAAACACGTCTCTCCAATGTAGGCTTTAAAGACACACTGACCCACCACGAAGAAGTCCCTTGGGTTTTTTCTGAGTAGCTGTGACCCACATACAAATGCCCCCAACTTCAAATTGAGGCAGCTCTTTAAAATGATGTTTCGTTTTGAATTTGGGGGCATTTGTATGGGAGTCAAACCTGGTCAAAACAAGATTTCTATAAGAGGGGAAACACGTGAAACCCATGATTTTGACACGTGACCTGGTGGGTCTTTAAGAGGGAAAACACGCGAAAACCATGATTTTGACACGTGAGTTGGTGGGTCTTTAACAGTTCGACTTCTGAGTAGTATTCACAATAAAACACTTCTCTCCAATGTCGGCTTCAAACGCAACTCTGCATGTAAGCGAAGTACGGGGTTTCCATGTCCTACATTTTGAATTTCACATTCTCCCGTTAAGCTCTTTCGTGTCAACTTTATTACGGAGAAATGAAAAAGACACAAACACCCGAAGGTGCTGATGGGACCCGGAGATGCACCAGCCACGCCTGCCCTGTCAACATGAGAGCAGCCCTGCTCCAGCCCTGGAAAATTCGTGTTGTGTTTACTGGGGAGCAGGCATACATGGGACATTCCATTAAGTATACAGAGGCACATAGCTACTCCCGGCTTGGTGACCATCGGATACTATGCAGAGGAGTCATTGCGAAATGTACCCGTGGGTGTACCAGCCCGTTTTTCATGACTGCAGAGCCCACCAGCAAGTGAGTGTTTGTGTGCGTGTTCAGGTGCCTGTAAAGAATAGTTGTATAATGGTGTAGGTGCTGGCTTAAAGACTCCAGGGATCATCCCAACCTGGCTGATCTAGCATTTTCACGCTCTCTATTTATTTTTTCTCAAGTGATTATTTTGTGTACTTTTGTCCAGATGGACACATTTTAAAATGTGGATTTTGCCGCATTGAGTGTGCGTTCTAGAAAACACAACAAGAAACTATTGTATATTATCAAGTCTTCGATATTTCTTAGTCGCGGCATCTCAGTAGACATTACAGTGACTTGAGAGGAGAATTAGAAAAGAAACACTATTAGAAGAATTTAAATACCCTTTTTTTTTTTTAAATCTTTTTTTTTGGCGAAAGAAGATAATGTTCGTGTCTGGACAAAAACGGGGAAACGTTGAAAATAAATCCGAAACAAGTGCAACACCAAGCGGCTGCAAAGTCCCCTCGCAGCATCGCCGAGCTACTCCGAAATCGGAATGTGTCGGCTGTACACATACATAAAAACGCATCAAAACAGCACGTAACTACATAAAAAACGCATCAAAACAGCACGTAACTGAATAGTTTTTATATATAGCCTTGGGGTTCGGACCCGTGATTTGAGCGCGCGCGATCATGCGCACACGCGCGCACAGAAAAATTCATGACAACTGTGTTATAGACCATTCAGCAAGAAATGTTGTGAAAAAAACTGCATTACAATACATGCAAAACTTCGCGAGATATTAGCGATTATGTGTTTCGGGGTTTGAACCCCGTAACTGGCGCGATCTTGACCTTAATGTAAAACTAAATACATCAGTGGATAGCTTGCATCTTGGCCAACTAGTATACCAAATTTGATGATAATAGACTGAATAGTTTTTGAGAAAAACGGACGAATAGCCGGACGGACGGAGGCACGCCGCCGGATGGACGGACACCGGACGGACGGACCAGACAAAAACAATAGCTCCCCGAACCTTCGGCACGGGGACAAAAAATGGGCAAAGATCTGAATATACCAAAACTATTTGTGATTCGAAAAAGACTGCTGGTAATGTTTCCAGTAAGGATTGTCTGTTTGTTCTCGACTGACTGACTATCTATCTTTGCTAACACGATAACGTTTGAACGGAGGAACCGAGGAGGCTCACATTTTTCATGTGTGTAGGTGGTTAGGATATCTAGGCCGAGTTCGAAAATGAAAGCCAGTGGTCAAAGGTCAAGGTCACTGGAGCAGAAAACGCGTCATTTTGGAGGTGAGGGAGGATATGCCGCGTGGCTGATGATATAGCTCTAGTTCTACCTTAGTTATCTAGAGTACTAACTAGTCTGCGCGTTGGTTGGGTAAGCGCGTACGCCCCCCCCCCCCCCTCCCTTGAAATAGTTGAGATTGTAGAGAAATCATGTCATGCTTGCGTCATTGTTTGCGTCATTTTGAGGGGTACGCAACCACCTTTGGTACTCTATACATCTTCTTTTTCTTTCTACTATTAAAACAAATCCATCCATTAACATTTCGATTGTTTATTTCATATTGCAGACACGGGGCATGATTGAAAGGGATCTGACGGCTGCCTCCACACGCCTAGCATTACCTCCCCTTTGCGTCTCCCAAAAGAGCAATAACAACGAACAAAGCTACGTGTGGGTGGCACGTTATTTTGTTAGAGCGCAAAGGTTTAAATCTTCTTCATAAAAAAAAAACAACGAACAAGTTGGAAGAACACTAACTGTAGAGAAACTCTACCTAGGGAAACGCCACGAACAGTAACTCTGAAGGTCGTGTCCAATGCCATAGCCACCTGCAGGATGAAGTTGGCAGTTTTTGCTGCGTCAACGTTTGCCACGTTCCCTTCTTCGCCACGTCAACTTTCGCTATGTTTCTGCCTCGTCACGTCAACTTTCGCCATGTTCCAGTCTTGCTGCGTCAACTTTCACCATGTTTCTGCCTCGTCACGTCAATTATCGCCATGTGTCTGCCTCGTCACGTCAACGTTCGCCATGTTCCTGCTTGCCACGTCAACTTTTGCCATGTTTCCGCGTCTACTTTCGCCATGTGCCTGCCTTGCTGCGTCAACTTTCAGCATATTCCTGCCTCATCACGTCTACTTTCGCCATGTGCCTGCCTTGCTGCGTCAACTTTCAGCATATTCCTGCCTCATCACGTCTACTTTCGCCATGCTCACAAGGTAAGTGTCATTGTCTTTCTTCTTCTTCTTTGTCTTCTTCTTCTTCTTCTTCTTCTTCTTCTTCTTTTAGTGAGTACAATAATTTACTAAGCATATCAGAACATTTGTGTAAACTCTGTGTTTAGATAATAGAGATTATGTGAAATTACTAAAAACGCTTTCGCAATTTCGTAAAATGAATGGGGTCGCAGTAATTTCAGAGAATCGTTCAATTTAAAAAATTAAAAAATTTAAAAAAAAATTGGGGGGTGGGGTTGGGGGTTGGGGGGGGGGGGGGGGGGTAATTTCATGAAAATAATGATTTAACAAAATCACTA
>CM065710.1:5176327-5178394 GCA_017654935.2 Phymorhynchus buccinoides
CTCTCTGTCTCTCTCTCTCCTCTCTCCCTCCCTCCCTCTCTCTCTCTCTCTCTCTCTCTCTCTCTCTCTCTCTCTCGTCTCTCTCTCTCTTTCTCTCTCTCTCTCACCCTCTCTCTCTCCTCTCGCTCTCTCTCACCCTCTCTCTCTCTCTCTCTCTCTCACCTCTCCTCTCTCTCTCTCTCTCTCTCTCTCTCTCTCTCTCTCTCTCTCTCTCCTCTCTCTCTCTCTCTCTCTCTCTCTCTCTCTCTCTCTCTCTCTTTCTTTCTTTCGTGTGCCAGTTTTTGTTCTTTTAGTGTGTTTTTTACTTGATTGTTTTATGTCAAATGTTCTTGCTTGATGCATGGTATGAATGTGTGAGTGAGAGGGCAAGGTGTAAAGAAGCTATTGTAGCTTATCCTTTTTACCCTCAATAAAAAACATTCGTATTCGTATTCGTATTCTCTCTCTCTCTCTCTCTGTATGTATTTCCGTCCATCTGTCTGTCTTTCTCTCTGTGCGTTCTTACTCTCTCTCTCTCTCTCATCTCTCTCTCTCTCTCTCTCTCTCTCTCTCTCTCTCTCTCTCTCTTTTCCTCTCTCTCTCTCTCTCTCTCTCTCTCTCCTCTCTCTCCTCTCTCTCTCTATCTCTCTTTCTCATCTCTCCTTTCTCTCTCATCTCTCTCTCTCTCTCTCTCTCTCCCCTCTCTCTCTCTCTCTCTCTCTCTCTCTCTTTCTTTCTCTCTCTTCTCTCCCTCTTCTCTCTCTCTCTCTCTCTCTCTCTCTCTCTCTCTCTCCCCCCTGTATGTATGTATGCCATGTATGTCTCTCTCTCTGTGTCTCTCTCTCTGTGTATGTATATATCTTTCTCTGGCTCTGTCTCTGTCTCTCTCTCTCTCTCTCGTCTCTCCCTCTCTCTCTCTCTCTCTCCTCTCTGCTCTCTCTCCTCTCTCTTCTCTCTCTCTCTCAGCAATTTCTTATAATAATTCAGTACTGGATCAATATTAATATCTTCTCTGTGTAGTTAGTGTTCAGTAATTTGCTTCTCTCGCTCATACTCTCTCTCTCTCTCTCTCATTCTCTCTCTCTTCTCTCTCTCTCTCTCTCTCTCTCTCATCTCTCTCGTCTCCCGTCATCTCTCTCTCTCTCTCTCCTATCTCTCTCTTCTCTCTTCCTCTCTCTCTCAAAATCTGGCCACAAAAATCTCTCTAATTCTTCCCCGAACCGAAAATGTCACACACACCCCCCCCCACCCCCCCATCTTCTTTCAAGCCTTGGTCTGAATCAAATCAAATATAAGTCAGCGTTGATAGAATGCACATTCCCCTCATTTTGGGATTTTGCGTTTCTGTGTTTATCCTCTGTTTGTCAGTAGTGTGTGGGTCTTTCTGTCTGTCTGTCTGTCTGTTCTGTCTGTCTTTCTGTCTGTCTGTCCTTCTGTCTGTCTATCTGTCTACTTGTCATCTTTCACTCTCACTCTCTCTGTATTCCCCCACTCCTTTTTCTTTGCTGTCGCCGTATCTTCTGGGCTGTAGCAGTATAGGCGTTGCTTCCACGCCGCTTCGTTCCGAACCTCCATTCGCAGGCACACCCGGGTTTTGTTCAAGGTCCGCAGAATCCGAGACCAGCAGTCTAAGGCAGGGAGCGAATCTATGTTAGGCCGTCCAGGAGGCAACCACCCGAGGAGACACTCCACTGCTGCGGAGTCACTTTCGGTGGAATTCAGTGGAGCTTGTTCAAGACACCACCCTACTAAGCCCCCTACTGACGACACTCTTAGTCGCGGAGCCAGCGCCCCACTCCTTTTCTTTCTATCCCCGTATCTGACACACATATACAATGCAGTATAGGCAACGCGCGCGCCGTAGACACACACACAAGCGCGCCCACGCACGCACGTACACGCAACCATGTACACAAAAGCACAAACGCATACACACACACACACACACACACACGTGCGCGCACACGCACACACGCATTGCATACACGCGCGTTAGCGCGCACACGCACACACACACAACACACACGCGCGCGCGCGCACAGACAGACAGTACACAGACACGCTAGCAAAACAGACAGAGAGAGAAAG
>CM065710.1:5183894-5186394 GCA_017654935.2 Phymorhynchus buccinoides
ACTGGGTGAATGTAAATGAGGGAGATAGAGAGAAGAGTGGATAAATCAATACTTGGACAGCTACAGTGGTCAACCCCCAATTTTACAAATCTGTCTTTCTCTTTCTGTGTCTTTATCTCTGGACTCTCTCTGTGTGTGCCCCTCTCTCTCTCTCTCTCTCTGTCTTCTCTCTCTCTCTCTCTCTCTCTCTCTCTACCTTTCTCACCCTTCCTCTCTCTCTCTCCCTCTCGTCTGACCCTCTCTCTCTCTCTCTCTCTACTCTCTCTCTCTATCCTCTCGCTACTTCTCCCTCGCTCATTGAATTGACATGAACGGTTTCCGTCTCTCTCTTTCCTGCGGATGGCCTTGCCTGGTTATCTCTCATAACCCGGTTCACTCTCTCTCTCTCTCTCTCATCTCTCATCTCTCCTCTCTCTCTCGCCTTCTCTCTCGTCTCTGTCCCTATCCTTCTCTCTCTCTCTCTCTTCTCTCTCTCTCTCTCCCTCCTCTATCCCTGTATGTCTCTCTCTCTGTGTATGTATATATCTCACTCCATCTCTCTCTCTCCTCGATATATCTCATCCTCTGTCTCTCTCTCTCTCTCTCATCTCTCTCTCTCTCTCTCCTCTCTCTCTCTCTCTCTCTCTCAGCTTTTCTCTCTTATTAAATAATTCAGTATGGATCTATATTTTAATATCTTTGTGTAGTTTAGTTGTTCCTCTAATTGCTCTCTCTCTCTCTCTCTCTCTCTCTCTCTCTCTCTCCTCTCATCTCTCTCTCTCTCTCTCTCTTTCTCTCTCTCTCATCTCTCTCATCTCCTATTTCTTCCACGAACCGAAAATGTCCCCCCCCACTCTCACACACCCCAATCTTCTTTCAAAGCCTGTGGGTCTCTGAATCAAATCAAATAGAGTCAGTCGTCTCGTTGATAGAATGCAGTCCCTCTCTCTCTCACTCTCTCCTCATCTTATGGGATTTTGCCGTTTCTTGTGTTTTATCTCTCTGTCTCTGTCAGTTAGTCAGTCTAGACCCTGTGGTCTCTGTCTTTTTCTCTCTGTCTTTTCTTTCTCTCTGTCTTCTGTCTCTCTGTCTCGTCTCTCTTCCTGTCTGCTTGTCTCTCTTTCACTCTCGCTCTCTCTGTTTTCCCCCACTCCTCTCTTCTCTGCTGTCTCATCTTCTGGGCTCTACAGTGGCGTTGCTCCACGCCGCTCGTTCCGAATCTCTCTTCTCATCTACTCTCGGGTCTTGATCAAGTCGCATATACCGAGACCAGCAGTACTATAGTGGAGCTGAATCTCTGTTAGGCATCTCATCTTCAATCTCTCCTCCGATTCTCTCACTGCTCTGCTTGCTGAGTCACTTCGGTCTCTCTCAGTGGAGCTTGTTCAGGACACCACCTACTATGCCCACTACTGATATACACTATTCTTTTAATCGCGGAGCCAGCGCCCTCTCTCTTTGTCTCTTATCCCCGGATCTCCGCACTCCCCTATACAATCCAGTCTGGCACGCGCCCGAAATTAGTTGCGTCTCTCCTCACTCTTCCGCGCGCACACGCTCTCTCGTACTCGCCCCCTCGTACTCTCTCACACATGCATACACACACACACACGTGCCCCCGCAACTCTCGCACTCGCTCCCGCATCTCTCTCTCGCGGCCTTTCTCCCGCTCAAGCACACTCTCACAAATCTCACAATCTCTTCTCACTCTCTCTCCCCCGCCTCTCTCTCTCTCTTCCTCAGCTCTCTCACTTCTCCGCGACTCGCGAACTCTCATTCCTCTCTCTCCTCTCTCACAGATCTCTCTCCTCTCTCTCGTCTCCCGCTCTTCCGTCTCCCCCATCTCTCTCTACTCTCCTCTCTACCTCTCCTCTCTCTCTCTCTCTCCACTAGGCTCCCCTCTCTCCCTCTCTCCTTCTCTCTGCCTCTCTCCTCTCACTCTCTTCTCTCTCCTCTCTCTCTCAAAATCCCCCCCAGGTCTCGAGTCTCTCCTCTCTGTGTCCCGCCTCTCTCTCTCCCTCTCTCTCCTCTCTCTACTTCTCGTCTCTCTCCTTCATTGTTCCTCTCTTCATCTAACTCTCGTCAATGCTCTCTCCGTGGTAAACTCGTCTCATCTCCATCTCCTCTCTCTTGTTAAATACAATCTCGTTCTTCTCTACTCTCTCTCCTTCCTCGTCTCACCTCTCTCTGTCCCTCCTCTCCCTCGTCTCTCTCTCCCTCTCCGTCCCTCTCTCTCCTCTCTCCCTCTATCTCCCTCTCTCTCCTCTCTCTCTCCTCTCTCGTCTCTCTCTCTACTCTCTCACCCTCCCCCTCTCTCTCTCCGGTCATCTCTCCCTCTCCTTCTCCTCCCTCTCTCTCTCTCTCTCTCCTCCCTCTCTCTCTCTCTCCCCCTCTCCCTCTCTCTCTCTCTCCTCTCTCTCTCTCTCTCTCTCTTCTCTCTCTCTCTCTTTCTCTTCCCTCTCTCTCTCCTCCCTCTCTCCTCTCTCTCTCTCTCTCTCTCTCTTCCTTCTATCCTCTCTCT
>CM065710.1:5283894-5286394 GCA_017654935.2 Phymorhynchus buccinoides
GCGCGCGTGTGTGTGTGTAGTGTGTGGTGTGTATATGTGTGTGTTGTGTGTGTTTGTGTGTGTGACTGTGTACGTTGTGTGTGTGTGTGTGTGTGTGTGTGTGTGTTGTGTGTGTGTGTGTGTGTGTATGTCTGTGTGTATGTCTCTGTGTGTGTGTGTGTGTGTGTGTGTGTGTGTGTGTGTGTGTGTGTGTGTGTGTGTGTGTGTGTGTGTGTGTGTGTGTGTGAGAGAGAGAGAGAGAGAGAGACAGAGAGAGAAAGAGAGAGTATGTGTGTGTATATCAATGTATGTGAATGTGTGTGTCTCGTGTGAATGTGCGTGTATGTGCGTTGTGTGCGTGCTTGTACGCGTGTGTGGGGGGTGGGTGGGCTGGGGGGTGGTAATGTATGTGGGGAAAGGGGGGTAGTGGGGGGTGGGGTGGGGGTGAGGATACGCTTGCATGTGATTATCGACGAGTAAGGCATGCTGGTAACTGAATTAGGTATTTACGTGACTTGGGGACACAAGGGAAAAAATACATTAACCCTTTCACCGCCAGCCATATTTCAGCTACAAAGTTATATTAAGCTTACCTGGGTAGAGAACAAAATCCATCTGCAGTATTGGGGATTCTTCTGTGCACATATATAAAATAAGGTCTATCCTTACTTCCCAAAACTAAGACAATAGGGTCTGTGGATACTAGACCCCAATTTGATGCCTATTAGTGACATAGGTGTTAAATTACTGTGGTGCTAAAATGCGACTTTGGCGGTGAAAGGGTTAAGCATCAACAAAAATCTCTCTCTCTCTCTCTCTCTCTCTCTCTCTCTCTCTCTCTCTCTCTCTCTCTCTCTCTCACTCACACACACACACACACACACATACACACCGAACACACACAACAACAACACACAACACACAAAAACACTCCCAAGATAATTCAACAACAACACACACACATACATACACACACACACACACACACACACACACACACACACACACACACACACACACACACACACACACACACACACACACACACACACACGCCAAAACACTCCCAAGATAATTCAACGTCCGTCACTCTCTTTACTTATCTCTCAATTAAGACATTATCCATCATTGCACAGGGATAACAACAGGGATAGTGTAGGTGGAGGGGTGAGGGGGGGGGGAGGAGAGATAAACAATCAAGATAATCTTTACATTGGTAACTGATTGATTACAAGCAACATTTCAAAAATGAAAGCAGTGTTCATGTGATACATTGAAGTCACTCATCTCCCGATACGTGTTTCAGGAATTGATAAACACACCATAAGATACCATCATGTCAAATTTCATGCTTGTTACTTGAAAATGAACAATTCTGCCATTCTGTCTTCCACTATTAGAAGAAAATAAACACAGAAAAACAACCCCAACAACAACAACAGCACAATAAGCATCATCTACTTTAGGTAGAAAACCGTACTTAAAATTATACTCTATGTGCAAACCCAATCCCAAATTTACACACGCACGCACGTACACACACGCGCAAGCACACATACACACACACACACACACACACACACACACACACACACACACACACACACACACGTGTAACACACACACATTTTTAACACAAAATAAAAACACGAGAAAATATCTCCACACATATTTTTGTTGTTTGGAAACTAATTCATGAACATATTAAAATATCTGACAGAACAAGCTCTGTTCCATCTGGTTATCTGAGGATCAAAATATGCAGCTTTTTTTTAGGGGGGGGGTTACATAATTACATAATATTTGCACATCTTTTCTGACATCTAATATTCATTGCACACCATCTAAAATCAAATCTTGAATCTATTCAAAACTTGTGGAAAAGAAACAATTATTGTGGTAGGAAAGAAAGGAAAATAACAAACACACACACATCCACAGTTTTCTTTCAATATTTAGCAAGTAGTTGTAATTATTATCTCATGAAATTAAATACTTGCTGGATGCTCGCAACCGACCTTAGAACGTCACAGATAAATTTAAAAAAAAAAAATTATTTAAAGTGTGTAGAAAAAAACGCTTTCATTATCCAATTTCCCATCCAACAACAGGAACAAACATCTAAATAAAAAATTAAAAAATTTAAATAATTTAAAAAAATAAATACCATCAACAACAAAATCATTTAGGCTCAGTGTCAGGCACGCAGGATCTCCCTGTGTGGGGGATACCGGGGGGTGTCTTTCGTAAAAAAAAATAGTTCCCCCACCTTCTGGAAGGTCTGTGCTTGTAACTTCCTCTAATCTGCCACTCTCTTTGACTCTGCCTTTTCCCTTTACTTTCTATCTTTCTGACTTATTGTTGACCCAATTCTCCTGCCTTTTTTCAACAACAAAAATCTTCCAAATCATTTTTCTCCTTTGAGCTCCTCCGAAATCAGAATGGGTCGGCTGTACGCAGCGGGGAGACCAGTGAAAACTGAAAACCGGACACAATACGCTACCTTACCCATTATGGCCAT
>CM065710.1:5296394-5306394 GCA_017654935.2 Phymorhynchus buccinoides
AATCTGGAGAGAGAAAAAAGCTTGGCTCGCTACAGATGATCACAGATAAGCAGGAATGATGAATGAGAAATTAAAATACAGTGGAACCTCCCTTATAAAACCTCCCATTATAAGACTCCCTCCCACATAAGACCTACTTCTCTGAGACATTGACCTTCTTTGTAAGTATTAAAATTACCTCCCTTATAAGACCTCATTTTGGATGATCTTTGAAGGTCTTATTTTGGATGATTTTTGAAGGTACCTATTTTAGATGATTTTTCTCGGTTACCTCATTTTGGATGATTTTTGAAGGTACCTTATTTTAGGATGATTTTTGAAGGTACCTCATTTTTGGATTTTTAAAGGTACCTCATTTTGGATGATTTTTGAAGGTACCTTATTTTGGATGATTTTTGAAGGTACCTCATTTGGGATGATTTTTGAAGGTACCTTATTTTAGATGATTTTTGAAGGTACCTCATTTGGGATGATTTTTGAAGGTACCTTATTTTAGATGATTTTTGAAGGTACCTTATTTTGGAAAAATTTTTGAAGGTACCTAATTTCAGGTGTTTTTTTAAGGTACCTCATTTTGAGTGCTTTTTTAAAGGTACCTCTTTGAGGTGATTTTTGAAGGTACCTCATTTTGGATTTTTGAAGGTACCTCAATTTGGATGATTTTTGAAGGTACCTCGATTTGGATGATTTTTGAAGGTACCTCATTTTGGGTGATTTTTGAAGGTACCTCATTTTGGGTGATTTTTGAAGGTACCTCATTTTGGGTGATTTTTGAAGTCTTATAAAGGACCACTACTGTACATACGATTCGATCCCAAAGCGATGCCATTTGACATTTGTGAGGCATGACCCTTGCGAAATTCTACTGTCTAAATGAATGTAATCAAATCCTACTCCCCCGTAGGGATACCGGGGGGGGGGGTCTTTCGTACAAATAGTTCCCCCACCTTCTGGAAGTTCTGTGCTTGTAACTTCCTCTAATCTGTCACTCTCTTTGACTCTGCCTTTTCCCTTTGCTTACTGTCTCATCTGCTATCTTTCTGTCTCACCGGTCCATTCTCCAGCCTTTTTTCTATAAATTCTTACAAAGATTTCTTCAGCCGAACTATTTCTTAGTTAGGCGCATAACGGCAGCATGACGCATCTATGCTTACGTGACGGGAAACTGTCTGAGCGAACAAAGAAGATGAAATCCTACTGGTTATGTTCACTATAATATTTGAAGTCCCCCGTACACGAATCTGATTAAATATCGGTATTTTTGCATTGGACATTTTATTCGGTTCGTGTTTTGGGGTCTACACGAACGAGTATAGTGAACGAAAATAGTGGATTTCTTTTTTAGATGGGAGTGTTTCGCGTGAATCATGCCTCACAGACATTGTCACAGTTGGATCGCATTGGGATCAAATTGTGTTGTGTGGCTGGGCCCTTACTGGCTTAAAATGATTGACATCTTTACCACCTCCCCCATTTCACTCTGTGTGTGTGTGTGTGTGTGTGTGTGTGTGTGTGTGTGTGTGTGTGTGTGCGTGTGTGTGCATGCGTGTGTGTGTGTGTGTGTGTGTGTGTGTGTGTGTGTGTGTGTGTGTGTGTGTGTGTGTGTGTGTAGTCAAAATCATCTTCATTGAGGGTTAAAGAATAAGCTGACAAAGCTTTTTTTTGATCCCTGCCCTCATAAAAAAAAAGCACACGTGTGTGTGTGTGTGTGTGTGTGTGTGTGTGTGAGTGTGCGTGTGCACGCGTGCGTGCATGTGTTTACTTAAGACTATAAATAATAAATCTCATGCATGGTTTTTAAATTTTGGGGGGTGATTTGAGAGGTCTATTGCGTAAATACGCACAATCTCTACGTTTTCAGAAACCCTGTTAAGACAGCTAGCTGGCATTGAGGATGGTTCCTTCCTAAAGGTCAACTAATCTCCCTTGGGCTGTAGTACTTGTACTCACAACTCTCCTGGGGGGGATACCGGGGGGGGGGGGGGGGTCTTTCGCACAAATGTGACCCAGCACCACGAAAGGGACATTAAGTCGCTGGGTTAGTTTCTCACAACTGGCTTGGAAAGTCAAAAATCTCATTTTTGTCAATTTTGAGTTATGGGTATTTTCGTGTTCTCTAACACCTCACCTTTCATATTTACAAAGAACAATCTTTAATATGGTCTCTAAATGGTCTTATAAGTGCTTTAAAACGAGTAGGTCAATGCATTTTCTTCAGCTGGGCTAGACTTTAGACTGTGTTTTCTCAAAATGGCCGACGCTCACCCTACTAACTTTAAATGCTCATAACTCTGGAACGGAAAAAGATACAAGAATGGTTCTTGTATCATTAGAAAGAGAATTGTCTGAAGTTTTCAAATGTATAATTTTCTCAGAATGGTCAGTTTGACACTTAATGTCCCTTTTCTGGTGCTGGGTCACAAATAGTCTGCTGGAAATTCTGTGTTTGTAACTTCCTCTAATCCACCACTGTTTTTGACTCTGCCTTTTCCCTTTGACTACTGTCATCACCCACTACTATCTTTCTGCCTTACTAGTCCATTTCTCCTGCCTTTGTTCTAAAAATTCTTACAAAGATTTTTTTCTCAGCAGAAGACGGACATGCTAGGCCTAACTACTTCTTAGCTAGGCGCGCATAATGGCAGCATGACGCATCGGCGCTCATATGACAAAGAAAATGTCTTGTGAGCGATCAACAAACAAACAAATAATACTCACAACGCATTTGTAATGCTGGCACACAAGACAGCTGGCATTTATTTAAAAAAAAAAAAAAAATTCACAACCACTTCAATAGTTGTAGTGTACACACACATACACACCAAATTTTTCACATTGCAATTTTTTTTACCAAAAAGCAACATTCTACCATTCTCAGGAAAGGAATAGGGTTAGGATCAGCCTAGGGTTATCGTCATAACACTGAAAGAAGCAGACTGGTAAAGGTCAAGATGTGCCACCCCCCCTGCATTTCTCGGTTAATTCTATTTTTCCGTTTTTGCCTTTCTTACCATACATACAGCTGTATTTTAGGAACATTTTTAGCTAAAAACCTTTTTGGAATACTAACCCTATCCCTAACCCTACCCCCCACTATGTACTGCAGTACACAGCGATTTGTCACAGTTGTGGTTCGTTGCGTTTTCCCGTCTTATAGGGTGGGGGGTAGGGTTAGGGTTAGGGTTAGTACAGTCGACCCCCTCACGAACGGCCCTCTGATTTGCGACCTCCCATCTTTTACGACTGAAATATGAATGACGGATCGTTTTTCTTCTAAACTTGCCTCCTCATTTACGACTCCCCCTCTAACGCGTTCTACGACCGTAAATCTTGTTGATTTTACGACCGATGCAACACATTCTGACCTTCTCGCACTCAGTTCAACCAGCCGACGCACAGCTGGGGTACTACTGTTGTTAGGTCAATCTCGGTAAAAACGACCGTTCTCACCCGAAATTGAAGAATTTAATCAGCGATATCACGATCTGACCACTAAATGTCACCACTTTTATGCACATGTGTCATCACTGAGCAGTTTATGATCAAAGTTTGAACTGAAACAGTCGCGATCGTGTCGATCTTTACGAACTCTGTGCACACGTAGGCCTAAATGCGAAGTCAACTCCCAAGTTGAAACTAGGTGATCGGTCACACTCCATAAGTTGGAACTCATTGAATGGTCTCACTTTACAAAAAATAAGTTGAAAAGCAGCTCCTTTCCGTTATCAAACTGATAAATCGGCGTTAGTGCATGCACTGAAACACTTCACTGAATGCAAACAACACACAAAATCCGATAAATGAAAGCAGCTGGCGCATTAGCGTTTGCCGTGATTTCGTATTTGCGGTGTATGCGGCGCCATTTTGTCAGCCGAGTTGTATGCGCGGTAAAAGTTCCGTGTGTGCGAACTGTGACTGAAAATGAACTGCCAGAGCGTAAAATGGCGAAAATTAGGTCTGCACTGTTGTTATGTGTAGTTTGTGTGTGAGTGCAACACGGGCCGTCGAGCACACTTTCTGTTTTCGCTCGTTTTCGTATATTAGCTAGACCATGTTTCATTCAAGAATGACGGAGAAAGCATGTTTTTGTTTTAGTGTATGCATGTGCTGTGCGTCATATACGGTGTAGTGAGTCACTGATTTGCATTGTTTTGGTCACCCCTGATTTAAGACCCCCCTCTTTTACGACCGATTTTTCGCGATTTTTTGAAAGTCTTAAAAGAGGGGGTCGCTGTATTCCAAAAAGGTTATTAGCTAAAAATGTTCCTAAAATACAGCTTTATGTATGGTAAGAAAGGCGAAAATGGAAAAATACAATTAACCAAGAAATGTAGGGGGGGGGTGGCACATCTTGACCTTTACCAGAAGACTTACTTTGAGATTGAGAGTCAGAAACATGAGGGGGTGTGGGTGTGTGTGTGTGGGGGGTGTCTAAAGCTTCTACTTTGCCGATGATTAACACACATTTAATTATTTGTAAAGTATTTTTCACACATTTCTCACACATATTGTTGTTCACAAATATTTCACAAAGGTAAAAAGGCACAACACAAGGAGGGGGGGGGGGGGGGGGAGGGGATCGGGGGGGGGGGGGGGGGGGGAAGATGGAGGGGGGTGAAGATCAGGGGGGGCGGGGGGGGTTTGGGGATTCTTCTGTGACACAAAATAAGGTCTATCCTTACTTCCCAAAACTAAGACAATAGGGTCTTTGGATAATAGACCCCAATTTGATGCCTTTTAGTGACATAGGTGTTAAATCACTGTGCTGCTGAAATGCGACTTTGGCAGTGAAAGGGTTAAGCACATGTGTGAGCAAAAAGGGATTCAACTTAATCATACTACCCTATCCCCCCGCGGTATTTGTTGCTTTTGCTCAAAACTACGAAGAGCGACGTATGTCGGGTATTTTCCCCCCGTGCACCATCACACACTGGTTTTAACGTAGGGGGTTTAGGTATTATAATGTACTTTATAGTCACAGAGACGTCTCTGTGAAATTCGGGTTGCTCCCACTTGGAGAGCGCGTCGTAGCCAGAGGCGCGCCACCCTTTTTTTGGGGGGCATGCGATTTTTGTGCATCTGATGAGGAAGGAAAGGGGGAGGGAGGTAAATTTGGACCAAATGACAACATTTCCGTTGCCACTGGGTTTAACGTATGCTAAGTGCATGGGCAACACGGGACCTCGGTTTATCGCCTCATCCGAAAGACTCCATGTTCAGGCCACGCTAAGGCCTAGTGCAAAGTGAGAGGAAAAATCCCCTGTACCCAGGTTCGAACTCGGGGTTTACTTGACAAGAGGCGAACGCGCTACCACTGTGCCACTCTACACCTGACCCATTCGCTGAAAGAGGAAAGCTTGAACTCCACTGAAGTGACTCAGCAGCAGCGCAGTGTCTCCTCTGGTCGGTTGCCTCCTGACGGCCTAACATAGATTCGCTCCCCTTGGACTGCTGGTCTCGGATTCTGCGACCTGAACATTTCTTTCATACTGTTTGTTGCATGAACGCAACTGGAGAAAATCCAAAAACAGGCAAGGCAGGGGTCCAGGGGCCGCTTAGTCCCCTGGCAAGACCTCTGGGGGGTCAGCGGGGCAACGTCCCCCCTGAAGCTGAAGAAAAAGCAAAATCATACTCAATTTGAAGCGTATTCCAGGCTTGTAAAGTGAGAATTCAACACTTTTTTCCCCTTTGAATCAATTTTTTGGGGGTGGTCAAAATTTTGAAAAACAGGCGCCGCCTCGTATCCGAGGCAAAGTTGCATCCATGCTGTTGATCCACAACGCAAAAGAAACACCCAGAGATGCACTGATCCCCCTCCCACCTGCCCTACCAACACAAGAGCATGGTTACAACAATATCACAGCATCATTTAGTCAAAATCTTCTTAAGTACACATATCCACCCACCCCCACCCCCACTCACCCATGCACTCCCAAAACTATAAAAACCTAACCCCCCAAAATACATCATACAAAAACATGCAATTTTGTTTTTTTAACATACCAAAAAAGACATAAAAGTCTCAAACAAAAGCACCGTGAATAATATATTAAATTGTGGCCTCAATTGAACATTAAGAACAACACCAAGAAAATGTTCAATATATATCCAAATAAAAATGATTAAAAAACCCATTCTACACATAATAATAATAATACCATCTATGACACAAGTGACCAAAACACAAACACAAAAATCAATGTTACCACCTTCACGCATAACATATACGTTCCTACTTCCTAATGTATAATCTTGAATGAAATCATTGGAAACATGCAATAAACAGGAAAGACAGCATGCTATATATATATATATAAGATTATAATAAGAATCAAAATGGAAGCCAACAAGTATAAATACTAAACTTCGGAGACAAAAACGCCAAAACTTCTGACACGAAGTCACGAGGGGGGGGGGGGGGGATGTGGGGATGAAGGGAAGGATCAGGGTAAGAGGAAGAATTCAGGGGGGGGGGGGGGGGGGAGGAAGAATTCAGGGGAGGGTGGGATGTGAAGGGATGCGGGGGGCTGGAATGATAGAGAGAGAGAGCGAGAGAAAATCTTGTGACCATAATATTCTTGCTATGTACAGCTGCAAAGTAACATTTCAATGATTACTTTTTTTTCAGTCTCTTGTTTCACGATGGTTGTGGTGGTTGGTTGATGGTTTGTGGAAGTTCAGCTTAATGTCGCGTATCGGCTTTCGACGGGCTGAACAAACCAACCTGGCTATAAACAAAAATGTATGTTCCTGAATCACTGTCTTAGCCAAAAGGCCGAGAAGCGATCAGGATTTTGACGATTAAAATGGTTTGTCTCACAAGTGTCCTCTTTGTAGTCGAGCAGACGTTAACCCCCCCCCTCCACTTTAATTCAGTCTCTTGCAATTGAAAAAAATGTTTTGTTGCTTTTGAAAATCTCTCTCGCTCTCTCCCTCTCTCTCTCTCTCACACACACACACACATACAAAACTACAGTTAGCTATTACTATGTTTTACACAGACTATAAGGCGATACTTTTTTCCCTAGACTTAGACCCCTGCGCCTAATAATGTGACTGATAATATAGAAACAAATGATTAATGAAATCTGCATTTCATGTCAAATTTGGGGGGTGCGCCTTATAATCAGGTGCGCCTCATAGTCCGTGAAATACGGTACTTTCTAATACCTTCTGGCAAAGGTCAAGATGTGCCACCCCCCCTGCATTTCTCGGTTAATTCTATTTTTCCGTTTTTGCCTTTCTTGCCATACATACAGCTGTATTTTACTTTTAGGAACATCTTTAGCTAATAACCTTTTCGGTTATTAACCCTAGCCCTAACCCTAACCCTACCCCCCACCCTATAAGACGGAAAAACGCAACGAAACACAACTGTGACAAATCGCCGTGTACTGCAGTACATAGTGGGGGGTAGGGTTAGGTTTAGGGCTAGGGTTAGGGATAGGGTTAGTATTCCAAAAAGGTTATTAGCTAAAAATGTTCCTAAAATACAGCTCTATGTATGGTAAGAAAGGCAATAACGGAAAAATACAATTAACCGAGAAATGTAGGGGGGGGTGGCACATCTTGACCTTTACCGACCTTCTTAATCGGATCACAATCACTTTGTCAGCTGGAATTGTAGTTTTCTAGAATTTGGCTATTCCATTTTCCTCCCTATATCTGCTTGACTCTTCCTTCTCCCTCCCTGTCTCTGCTTGACTCTTCTTTCTTCCTCCATGTGTCTGCTTGGCTCTTCCTTCTCCCTCCCTGTGTCTGCTCGGCTCTTCCTTCTCCCTCCCTGTGTCTGCTTGGCTCTTCCTTCTCCCTCCCTGTCTCTGCTCGGCTCTTCCTTCTCCCTCCCTGTCTCTGCTTGGCTCTTCCTTCTCCCTCCCTGTCTCTGCTAGGCTCTTCCTTCTCCCTCCCTGTCTCTGCTAGGCTCTTCCTTCTCCCTCCCTGTCTCTGCTTGGCTCTTCCTTCTCCCTCCCTGTGTCTGCTCGGCTCTTCCTTCTCCCTCCCTGTCTCTGCTTGGCTCTTCCTTCTTCCTCCCTGTCTCTGCTTAGCTCTTCCTTCTCCCTCCCTGTGTCTGCTTGGCTCTTCCTTCTCCCTCCCTGTCTCAGCTAGGCTCTTCCTTCTCCCTCCCTGTCTCTGCTCGGCTCTTCCTTCTTCCTCCCTGTCTCTGCTTAGCTCTTCCTTCTCCCTCCCTGTGTCTGCTTGGCTCTTCCTTCTCCCTCCCTGTCTCTGCTCGGCTCTTCCTTCTCCCTCCCTGTGTCTGCTTGGCTCTTCCTTCTCCCTCCCTGTCTCTGCTTGGCTCTTCCTTCTCCCTCCCTGTCTCTGCTCGGCTCTTCCTTCTTCCTCCCTGTCTCTGCTTGGCTCTTCCTTCTCCCTCCCTGTCTCTGCTCGGCTCTTCCTTCTCCCTCCCTGTCTCTGCTTGGCTCTTCCTTCTTCCTCCCTGTCTCTGCTCGGCTCTTCCTTCTCCCTCCCTGTCTCTGCTAGGCTCTTCCTTCTCCCTCCCAGTGTCTGCTGAATGCTCTTCCTTCTCCCCCCCCCCCCCCCCCCCCCCCCCCCCCCCCCCCCCCCCCCCCCCCCCCCCCCCCCCCCCCCCCCCCCCCCCCCCCCCAAACCCCCCCCCCCCCTTCCTCCCTCCCCCCTCCCCCCCCCCCCCCCCCCCCCCCCCCCCCCGTGTCTATCTCAGTGCCTGGCGCGTATTTGTTGTTATTGCCTTGTGGGGGTGATTGACTAATAACGTCGGCATGTATCATCTGTTGAGCACACAAAAAAGAAAAAAAGGCAATTATTAAATGAACACCCAGTGTCATTGAATGCTATAGTACAAATTGCTTGCTTGCTCGCTCTCTCTCTCTCTCTCTCTCTCTCTCTCTCTCTCTCTCTGTTCGTATATGTACCAAGGACAGATTGGAAGACTAGGCGTTGCCTAAAATCTTTATCCTTGAAAAATAAAGTTAAAGTTTTCAAGTTTTCTCTCAATACTGTCAAGTCATTTTCTCTGTATCTGCATAAGGCATTTACGAGGCGAAATGCTATGTGCATGTAGCATTATCCAGCCTTTATTGCTTTTATTGTGTTGTTTGTTTACTCCCCTTCTAAGGGGCTATGGCCTTTAAGAATAAAATATCCGAATCGCTCTCTCTCTCCCTCCCTCCCTATCTCTCTCTCCTCCTATCTCCATTACTTCTAATGTTAATTTTTTAATTTGATCTTTTGCAGGACACTTTTTTTTTTTTTTTTATCACTTATAATGCAGAAACTTATGATAATGACAATAAAATAGTCGAATAGTCGTAACGTCAATAAGTCTGTCTGACTCACTCTGGGTGTGTGTGCGTGTGTGTGCATGTGTGTGTGTATTTGTGTGTGTGTATTTGTGTGTGTGCATGTGTGTGTGTATTTGTGTGTGTGCATGTGTGTGTGTATTTGTGTGTGTGCATGTGTGTGTGTGTTTGTGTGTGTGCATGTGTTTGGGCGAGTATGTGTGCATATATAGGCCTATACAGTGGAACCTCCCTTCCCTCCCTTATAAGACCCCTCCCTTCTAAGACCCCTCCCTTATAAGACCACTCCCTTATAAGACCCCTCCCTTATAAGACCCCTCCCTTATAAGACATAAGACCCCTCCCTTATAAGACCCCTATAAGACCCCTCCCTTATAAGACCCCTCCCTTATAAGAACCCCTCCCTTATAAGACTCCCTTATAAGACCCCTCCCTTATAAGACCCCCTCCCTTATAAGACCCCTCCCTTATAAGACCCCATTTGGGATTATTTTTGAAGGTCTTATAAGGGAGATTTCACTGCATAGGCATATATATATATATGCACACATATACGCACAAAACACATGCACGCACACACATAATTTTAATATTTACAAAGAAGGGCAATGTCTCAGAGAAGTAGGTCTTATATGGGAGGGAGTCTTATAAGGGAGGTTCCACTGTATATACATTTCATTCGCGCCACAAGCTCAACTCTACCTCAGTCAGCCACTCACCTACAT
>CM065710.1:5311394-5321394 GCA_017654935.2 Phymorhynchus buccinoides
CTTTCGTTTTATTTATATTTACAGACATCTTCATATTATTACAGCATGTTTTAAGTACAGCATGTTTTAAGTACATTTAATTGACTTTGCAGACCACTAGGTGTGGTTGACAAAAGAGCTATGTCATCTGCAAATAATAAAATAAACAATTCAAAGACATCCGGAATTAACCTAACACCATGCTTACCTTTCTCGTTCATGTGATTTGCTAGTTGATTAATAGAGAGAGAGAGAGAGAGAGAGAGAGAGAGAGAGAGAGAGAGAGAGAGAGAGAGAGAGAGAGAGAGATGCAACTGACAGGCTCTCGTTGCACTTTCATTTCTGGTTAACTCTCTCAACACTAATGAATGAAAATCTGTTTAACGTCCTCCGATCTGAAAGACACATAGAATTAGTAGATATAAAGATGGTGGGAATGATCCTGGAGGCAATGCCTGGAGGCAGTGCAACTCCAGAAAGTCCCAAATTTTTAATGATACAGATGTGAGTATTGCAGATATTATGTCTCTCAACACTAATGAAGGGTGAAAATACTTTAAATTAAATATTAACTTATTCAAAATAAAAACAAAAATACATAATAAAAACCTAAATTATGGGTTTTACGCTCTCTTCGGCCTTTCGGCCATGTGGGGCATTTGTAAATACAAAGATGGTGGGAACAATACTGGAGGCAATGCCAGGAGGCAGCACTAAACCAGTAAAGTTCTGATTTTTTAATAATACAGATATGTGTAGCAATAACCACGCCTCGGTTAAATCAACACTAATGTATGCAATAGCGTACATGTCTCGCGCAAACGTTCAACATTAGGAAGGTTTGCATCATTACATAAAAATTATTTTTTAAATAATGCTTAACCGCACAGTTTTGAAAATTTGCAGCATTGTTTATAATAATAAAAGCAAGCATATGTCATAATTCCAAAGTAAGATTATTATTGAAAAATGCATGTTGATGGATGAGTGTGGGGAAGAATGAAGGAATTGTAGAGCGGAGGGATGAGAGAGGGAAATAAAAAATGTTATAACAAAACAACAAATTTTTTATTATTAGCAGATCTTTTAAAAAGCATGACAAAGAAGACGAAGAGAGGGGTAGTGACTCATTTGCATTCATTGCCGTACTAAAAATAGACTGGAAGTCATTTCATTGGTTTAAAACTATTAAGGGACCGTAGAGGAACACTTTTATACCAGTTTGGGTTGCATGGCTTCGCTGAGTTGTTTAGTGTGAATGCTTGAACACTATGTACGCTATAGCATACATTCATGTTGAACGGTTGTGAAGGGAAGCAATCGGCCAGTGTTGAATGCGTTAAACTTTATAACATCTTTAACCCTCTCAAGGCTACATACGCCAGATCTGACCGATTTTTTCTTTACCATTGGCTCCTGTAGCGCCGATTGCGCCCGCTGAACGCCCAGTCTAGTAGTTTCACTTTCACTTTTGCCCTACCCACAATGCAATATACTAAGTTAGTTCTTCCTGTTCCTGACTCTCAGTGGTCCGTTTTTGGTTCTTACAGCAAGGGAAAGCACCCACTAGTCTTTCTGAACGGATTTTTCGAAGTTACCCAAAAATACTACGTGCGCAGTATTGACTCGGCGCGATGCTCGGAGCGCCATTATGAATTTTTTGTTCCAATTCATGGTTTGTTGTGTGACAGCTTTGGAATGAAAATATCATCATTGCTATTCAATATGCATCTTTCAGAAATTAAATGTGAGTTCGACTTTATTCTGGGTGATTTTTTAAAATAAAAGATTTGGTGTGACGTTCGGAGTTACTTCCAATCACTTGGTACTCATGTTCGATTCTCGGTTCGATTGATCAGAGTGAGAGGGTTAACCAGCAAAATGCATATTCAATTCTTCTCAAATTCTCATAATCCGGCGACGCCGGCTCCAGGCAATAACAAAATCCTGAACTTCAGGACATCCTGAAAGCAAGAGCATCCATGTGATTACAGCCTGATTGGTCCTGTCAGAGTTTTAATTTTTGGTGTGTGTTTCCCCCGAAGACGGAGTGTGGCTGCCCATGGTGGGTGGGGGTAATCAAAAGTGATTGCACGCGTAATTGTTCTTATTTCTATCTGATGCATTTGTACCATAGTGTTCAAGCTGTAGGGATGATCCCTGGAGTCTTTTAGCCAGGGTACGTCAACAACCGCAACAACATTTCTGGTGTGAGACAAATGTTCTAAAGTCGTGTCTCTCTCTCTCTCTCGGCTTTTTTTTCCTATCATTCAAAACAGATTTGTTCATTAATTTGTTCGTTCTCTGTCCTCTATCTCTCTCCATTTTCTCTTCCATCTTTAAAACAGAATTGTTAGCAAGTTCGTTCGTTCTCTTCTTCACCCTCTCTGTATCTCTCTCTCTCTTACTTTCCCTCACTCTCTCTCTCTCTCTCGCTCTGCCTCTCTCATTCAGTCTCTCTCTTTCTCCCTCTCTCTCTCTCTCTCCCTTTCTCTCTCTCATACCTTCCATCAATGCCCTGATAAAATTTCATCTGTCAGCCAAAGCTACCTCTCTCTCCCCTCCCCTCTCTCTCATCCTCTCTCCATCTCATTCTCTCTCTCTGACTCTCTCTCTCTCTCTCTCCCATTCACTCTCTCTCCCCCTCCCTCTCTTTCTGATCCTCTCTCCATCTCATCCTCTCTCTCTCTCTGTGACTCACTCTCTCTCAATCTCTCTCACTCTCTCTCTCTCTGTGATTCACTCTCTCTCAATCTCTCTCTCTCTCTCTCCCCCTCTCTCTCTCCCTCTCTTTCTGATCCTCTCTCTCTCTCTCTCTCTCTCCCTCCCTCTCTCTCTCATTTTCTCTCTCCCTCTCATCCTCTCTCTCTCACTTCCTCCCTCTCACCCCCCCCCCCCTCTCTCTCTTTCTCATACCTTTTATCTATGCCCTGGTAGCACTTCTTCAGCCATCCAAAGCTGGGCATCTGGCGCTTAGGCGTGGCGCCGTGGAAGTACACGATCATGTAGTCGTCCGCTACCAACTCATCCAGCGTGTGAAGCACGTACCTGGAGACGAGATGACCGCATGCATTGTCAGGCATCAGAATATCCAGAGATGACCGCATGCATTGTCAGGCATCAGAATACTCCAGAGTCCAATCCGCGGACGAACAACACTCGCCATGACTTGGAGTCCACATCAAGTCGGACCCCACAAAACTCAGCATCACTGAGATCATTCGCTGCCCGATTTCTCACGGAAAAGTTCAAAGTTCTCACATCACCGTAGTCTCCCGCGATCACATCCTCTAAATCGACTCATTTAAAACCCAAATCACAATCACTGTCATCAAAACAAACTCTGAAACAGAGAAAGTAAGAGTCAAGAGAGCTCTAAACTCGGAAGAAAAAACAAACATGGCCGCAATTTTTGGTTTCCGAAGGCGCAGTATGAAAACAAACCGTTTAAGAATACCATTTGAGAATAAGATCGCACTGCCTCATGAAGTACAAACCGTAGCCGGCAGTGCCAAAACCGCGGCCAGTGGCTACCAAAACCGCGGATCCGCGGGCCGTTCTGATGTCTGATTCTACTCTACACATCCAGACCTGTTCACCCCTATTTTGCAAATTTGTAATTTCTGAAACAAAAAATAGTAATTTCATGGGTGCTACTCCCCAAAACGAAAAAAAACTGAAAAGCAGGGGTCCAGGGATCCATGGCCCCGGCAGGGTACAGGGACAGAGCCCCGTCATACGATTCAAGGGGGAGGGGGGGCAACTTAAGAGAGAGATATAACGAGATAGACAGACAGTTAAAATGAGAGACAGAGACAGTTTAAGTCTGATAAGCCTTGTAAAATTATTACAATGCCTTTGTAAACTTCCAAGATAGAACAACTAAGTTAAAAATGCCCCAAATCGCTTGTGGTCAATTTTTGTTTGATGAATTAAAAAACACACCTGAAGTACAGTTTCTGGTAAAATTAAAATTACTGAAATCAGTGTAAAAATGCATGATATCACACAATCACAATCACAATATTTATTTGTCCAATAAAATGGAAATGTGTGTGTGGTAAAACGTTAAACAGTATGTAATAAAAGATCAGAGTTCCAATATTAAAACATCAGATTTCACGCAAAACTCAAGCACACGCAGACAGCAAGCACCCCCCGCTACACCCCCCCCCCCTTCTCAGACACATAGAGGCAGACAGACAGACAGACAGACAGACAGGCAAAGACTAAGGAAGAGTGGGAGAGAGTGAGAGGGTGGGGAGAAACAGAAAGAGAGAGAGAGTGAGAGAGACAGAGAGAGGAAGAGAGAGAGAGTGAGAGAAAGAAAGAAAGACCAAGAGAGAGAGAGAACACACACACACACACTCACACACACACACACACACACACACACTCACACACACACACACAGAACCTATACCTTGGCTTTACCCTTTCACCGCCAAAGTCGCATTTTAGCAGCATGATTTAACACCTATGTCACTAAAAGGCATCAAATTGGGTTCATATTATCCAAAGACCCTATTGTCTCAGTTTTCGGAAGCAAGGATAGACCTTATGTTATATATGCCACAGAAGAATCCCCAATACTGCAGATGGATTTTGTTCTCTACCTAGGTAAATTTAATGGACATGTTTGGCTGAAATGTGGCTGGCGGTGAAAGGCTTAATCAATGTCCATTTCTAAAAACAAAATTTGACTTTGACTTGACACAGACAAAACAAAACAAAAAAAACCCACAAAAACCAAGGGAAAGCACTGACTGGAAGAGATGGTTCATGATGTAAGAGTAGTCCTTCCTGTCCCGACTGGGCAGATAGCAGGCGGAGAAAACGATCATGGCCGTCAGACCTTCCCCACAGTAACCTGAAACGTCAACAGTCATTGGTTGAAAATAAAATTTACCTTCACATCCTATAAAATGCCATTCAAAGCTTACAGCACTATTTTTATGCATCCAATCCGTGAAATTGCCAATTTCATAAAAATGGTTTATAGAAAAACCTGCCATTTGAGCAACTACTGTGAATGACATATTTTTGAGTCTCGCTCATTCACACACACATACAAACACACACACACATTACACACAAACATATACACACACACACACTACACACACAAACACAAACACACACATACAGACACAAACACACTACACACACACACAAACACACACTACACACACACACTACACAAACACACACACATACACACACACATATAGATACACACACACACAAACAAACACACACACACACACAGAAATAATTCCATCTGGAAATAAAATTTTGACTGGACTTGGCACACTACAACCCTGCAGCTCCAACTTTGCCCCAATCCACCCCATACCTCCATGGGACAGCACTCTCTTGTAGGGCTCCACGGCCTGCATGTCGAGGCGGAAAGGCTCCCCCTGGTAACCGATGCGCACCACCTTCCAGTGCCGCGCATCCCTCCGCTCCTCCTCCGCACTGTACTGGGGGATCGAGGCGTCTTCCGTCGCCCCCGCAGTCATTTTTGTCGGGGTCCGAATCGGTGTGTCGTCTGGAAAAATGGAGGAATAAGAACAATGGAATAATGACAACACCGTTTTTGTTTTGTTTTGTTTTCTACTATAAGGTGCACCTGATTATAAGGCGCACCCTCCAAATGTTTTACCCAAAATACAGATTTTGTATGTGGTGATACCTGGGGGGGGGGGCTTTTGTACAAGTAGCCCCCCCCCCCCACACACACACCCAACATCTGGAAGTTCTGTGCTTGTAATTTCCTCTAATCTGTCACTCTCTTTGACTCTGCCTTTTCCAAGTAGTCCCCCCAACCTTCTGGAAGTTCTGTGCTTGTAATTTCCTCTAATCTGTCACTCTCTTTGACTCTGCCTTTTCCAAGTAGTCCCCCCAACATCTGGAAGTTCTGTGCTTGTAATTTCCTCTAATCTGTCACTCTCTTTGACTCTGCCTTTTCCAAGTAGTCCCCCCAACATCTGGAAGTTCTGTGCTTGTAATTTCCTCTAATCTGTCACTCTCTTTGACTCTGCCTTTTCCAAGTAGTCCCCCCAACATCTGGAAGTTCTGTGCTTGTAATTTCCTCTAATCTGTCACTCTCTTTGACTCTGCCTTTTCCAAGTAGTCCCCCCAACATCTGGAAGTTCTGTGCTTGTAATTTCCTCTAATCTGTCACTCTCTTTGACTCTGCCTTTTCCAAGTAGTCCCCCCAACATCTGGAAGTTCTGTGCTTGTAATTTCCTCTAATCTGTCACTCTCTTTGACTCTGCCTTTTCCAAGTAGTCCCCCCAACATCTGGAAGTTCTGTGCTTGTAATTTCCTCTAATCTGTCACTCTCTTTGACTCTGCCTTTTCCAAGTAGTCCCCCCAAACATCTGGAAGTTCTGTGCTTGTAATTTCCTCTAATCTGTCACTCTCTTTGACTCTGCCTTTTCCAAGTAGTCCCCCCAACATCTGGAAGTTCTGTGCTTGTAATTTCCTCTAATCTGTCAGTCACTCTCTTTGACTCTGCCTTTTCCCTTTTGCTTACTGTCATGTACTACTATCTTTCTGCCTTACTGGTCCATTCTCCTGCTTTGTTCTAGAAACTCTTACAAAGACTTTCTTCCAGCCGAAGATTTTAGAGAGAGAGAGAGAGAGAGAGAGAGAGAGAGAGAGAGAGAGAGAGAGAGAGAGAGAGAGAGAGAGAGAGAGAGAGAGAGAGAGAGAGAGAGAGAGAGAGAGAGGAGGGGGGGAGAGACTTCAGAAACTTTATTTTACAAGGATAAGAATTTGTAAAATTTGTAAAAGAGAGAGAGAGAGAGAGAGAGAGAGAGAGAGAGAGAGAGAGAGAGGAAAGAGAGAGAGAGAAAGAGAGACAGACAGACACAGAAAGAGAGAGACAGGCTGACAGACTGGTAGGTGGAGTGAGAGAAATAGAGACAAGCTTTCTTCTGCATTCCCAGGCCATATGGCCATAATGGATAAGGTACGTATGTGTCAGTTTTTAGTTTTCACTGGTCTCCCCGCTGCTTACAGCCGACACATTCCGATTTCGGAGGAGCTCAAAAGAGAAAATTATTTGGAAGATGTTTTGGAAAAAAGGCCGGTCCACCTTTAAGTCAGAAAGATGACAGTAAGCAAACGAAAAAGTCGTGTGTGACAGATTAGGGGAAGTTACAAGCACAGAACTTCCAGAAGGTGGGGGAACTATTTGTACAAAAGACACCCCGGTATCCCCATGGGGAGAGACTCATGGATGGGGTGGGGGCGTCCAGCTCCCATTATGGAGGCACAAGGCATACACCCACTTCCCCAAATAGACAGCAGCATTGGTGGTCTTCATCAAACATCTAGTCTAGTGGCACGCACCCTGACATGCGTTTTTTGCAAGAAACATGTCGAGATCACCATGAAAACACCCTTTACAGAGATCGTAACACTCACTTTGCTCTGGTTTCCTAGAAATCAAACCGTCAAATCGGCGATTCCTCCTTTGGCGGAGGTGCTGGAAGTCAAATTCTTTCAGTGAAACATGCCTTCTCTTTTCTAATGGCCGCCTGAGTTTAGACCAAAACGTTTGCATGAAATTTCCACAATACAAGCCTTTTTTTTTAAATTTAAATTTTTTATACAGTTTACCAAAAGGAGTTTCGCTCACAACAAAGGAAATAGCTCCAATTTGTTTTAACTGTACTACAAAGAAGAAAAAGCTTCAACCACTCTCAGTGACCTTCATCCACCCAGTCCAAAATGGCTTCACTTTCCGGCATCTCCGCCAAGGAGGAATCGCCGTTTTGACGGTTTGGTTTCTAGGAAACCAGAGCAAAGTGAGTGTTCCACCTCGACGCGTTTCTTGCAAAAACTCATCCGTCAGGGTCCACCTTTACTTAAAACTGAACATACACAAACCAACTCACCAATTAATCTACTAGCATTATTGCAGAAACAAATGATATAATTCACAGAACTTATCATATATATAAGACAACAGTGCAGCAACATAATAAAGCCTTACACAAATTCATCTAACTTTTTGTACTTCGCAACAAACTTAAAAAGTAGTTATCAAATGACAGTCAGACTCTGAAGAGTGCATGCACGCACGCACGCACACGCACACGCACACACACACACACTGCACAGACACACACACACTGCACAGACACACACACACTGCACAGACACACACACACTGCACAGACACACACACACTGCACAGACACACACACACATGCACGCACGCACATGCACACACACACACACACACACACACACACACTGCACACACACACACACACACACACACACACACACACACACACTGTCAGAATCACTTTTAGTGGAAAGACGTTAAACTGAAGAAAACACACACACACACACACACACACACACACACACACACACACACACACACACACACACACACACACATTGTAAAGTAGTACTGAAGCAGGCAATTCACAAACAACTGCATGCAGTTTTAGTTCAAGCAGTCACACACCCTTGATTAACCCTCTTGCATTCGCGTTTGTTACAGAAAAAAACTTCTAGTGTTCAGATTCTTTCACACATTTTCTGGAAAATGTCTTTTGAAGCACACAGAGCGCTATGCATATATTATCACATCATTTCAAGTAAGAAGCTTCTTTATAGTGTGTGTATAACAAGCCAGAACTTAGTGCGTGATGGAAATGTCATCAGAGGGGGGTGTGTGTTCGAGCATTGGGGGCAAGCTATGGGCGGTTTTGGGCGGCTTGAATACACAGAGGCAACTTCTGGCTGGGTGATTTTGGGCCGGAATGAAAACACAGAGGCAACTTCCGGCTGGGCGATTTTGGGCCGGAATGAATGCGAGAGGGTTAACTTAAAACAAGAACCAATGTCAAAATTCATTCAAAAGGCACCATTAACGAAACAAATAAACCAAGGCAAAAGAAAGAGAAAAACACACACACACTCAAAAACAAAAACAACATATTTCTCACACACACACAGGCAGAGTCAGATTACCTCAATGTAAACTGGTTTAACTGTCAGATTTTGTTCATGAGAGTTTGTTTTCATAACAAAGGGAGGGAATTCCTTATTTTCTTAACCCTTTCGCTGCCAATGTCACATTTGTGCACCACAGTGATTTAACATAGGTCTATGTCTCTAAAAAGACATCAAATCTGGGCCTGTTATACAAAGACTCTATTTTCTTCCTTTTGGGAGGTAGGGATGGGTCTTGCTTTATGCATGTAACAGAGGAATCCCAAATATTGCACACACAAATTCTACCCAGGTCACAGTAACCCTTTCACCGCCAGCCATATTTCAGCCCAAAAATTCCATTAAATTTATCTGGGTAGAGAACAAAATCCATCTGCAGTATTGGGGATTCTTCTGTGAAGGTCTATCCTTACTTCCCAAAAACGAAGACAATAGGGTCTTTGGATAATAGACCCCAATTTGATGCCTTTTAGTATAATAGTAACATAGGTGTTAAATCACTATGATGCTAAAATGCGACTTTGGCGGTGAAAGGGTTCATAGATTTTTTGGGGCTGAAAAATGGCTGGCGGCGAAAGGATTAATATAAACTGACTCAAATCCTTTCTGAGAAGGAAGAGTTTCACCCATGTACGGTACATGTCTACATTCATCATATAGTAAAAAGCCAACTGTCCGTCCGTGTGTGTGTGTGTGTGTGAAACACAAAACGGGCCTTATAACTCCGCCGTTTTTCAACCGAATCGCTTCAAATTTGCTGTGAGCCCTAACGGGGCGATGGCAACGGCAACCGAGGCGGCCGTGTCATTTGCGCGGTTTCGCAAATGCGCGAAACACGCATCCGCCGGCCTCTCGGCGCCCGTATCTCCAGCATTTCTGGACCAATTGCCTTCAAATTTGGCAGGAAGATGACCGGGGCTGGGGACTATCCGGAAGCGAATCGGTTCAGAAACGCGCGCTAGACGCCGCTTCACCTTTTCACGAATAACTCCGCCGTTTCTTAACCGAATCTGTCAGGCTTGCTATGACCCGGGCA
>CM065710.1:5326394-5353894 GCA_017654935.2 Phymorhynchus buccinoides
GGGGACACATAGAGACGGGGGACATACAGAGCGGGGGACACATAGAGACGGGGGACATACAGAGCGGGGGACACATAGAGACGGGGGACATACAGAGCGGGGGACACATAGAGACGGGGGACATACAGAGCGGGGGACACATAGAGACGGGGGACATACAGAGACGGGGACACATAGAGACGGGGGACATACAGAGACGGGGACACATAGAGACGGGGGACATACAGAGACGGGGAGCGGGGGATACATAGAGACGGGGGACATACAGAGCGGGGGATACATAGAGACGGGGGACATACAGACGGGGACACATGTATAGAGACGGGGGACATACAGAGCGGGGGACACATAGAGACGGGGGACATACAGAGCGGGGGACACATAGAGACGGGGGACATACAGAGCGGGGGACACATAGAGACGGGGGACATACAGAGCGGGGGACACATAGAGACGGGGGACATACAGAGACGGGGGACACATAGAGACGGGGACACATACAGAGCGGGGACACATAGAGACGGGGGACATACAGAGCGGGGGACACATAGAGACGGGGGACATACAGAGCGGGGGACACATAGAGACGGGGGACATACAGAGCGGGGGACACATAGAGACGGGGGACATACAGAGCGGGGGACACATAGAGACCCATACAGATAAGAACACATACAGACGGGGACACATAGAGAGGCGGGGACACATAGAGACGGGGATACATCATACTGACCTCAGAGGCAGCAGAAAACGTTCTCTCCATCCCAACCACCCTTCTCCTCCTCTCCTCCTCCCCCACTGCCTTTCCATCCATCCCCTTCTCCCCCTCCGCATTCTCCTCCAGGCTCCCGACTCCGGCAAACGACTCGTAGTAACAGCGACTCCCCTCGACCCCCCCTCCTGCGGCTACCGCTTCGTCCAAATTATCATCGGCCGGGATTCTTTTTCTCCTGGGACGATTCTCTTCTTCTTCGCTGGTGGAGGAGGGAGGGGGAGGAGAAGGGTGGATGAGGAGAGGGTGGGAGGTGTCTGAGGGCTGCAGAGTCGTCTTCCCTTGCTCCTTGTCGTCGTCGTTGTCGTCCGTCGCTTCCTCGGCGACGGAGGAGCGCTGCATTCGGGTGATCTCCCTTTGTCTGGCTTCCTGGCGAATCTCCTCCAAGACGCCTTCCTGAAAGCGAAAGGTGAGCGGCGTGAGGAATTTATCGACGTTACCGTTTATCGATGTTACAGTTTATCGATGTCACAGTTTATCGATGTTACCGTTTAGCGAAGTTACAGTTTATCAATGTTACTGTTTATCGATGTCACAGTTTATTAATGTTACAGTTTATCGATGTTACAGTTTATAAATGTAACAGTTTATCAATGTTACAGTTTATTAATGCTACAGTTTATTAATGTCACAGTTTATCAATGTTACAGTTTATCAATGTTATTGTTACAGTTTATCAATGTTACAGCTTATTAATGTCACAGTTTATCAATGTTACACTTTATCATTGTTACAGTTTATTAATGTTATATTTCATCAATGTCACAGTTTATTGATGTCACAGTTGATCAATGTTACAGTTTATCAATGTTACATTTCATCAATGTCACAGTTTATCGATGTCACAGTTTATCCCCCCCCCCCCCCCACACACAAACACACACAGACACACACTCTCTCTCTCAGCTTCTCTCACTTTCACTCTATAAATAGAGATATTTCAATGCATTATATCATTAATGTTTTGTACTTTGCATTGTTTTGCTTTGCATGCTGATTTATTTTTCGAGTTGCTTTCTTGTTACTTGTCATTCTGAGGACAGGATGAAAAAAAGCTGTCCCCCAAAAAAAAATAAATGATGAAAAAAAGCTGTCATGCTTATTCCTTGATCCTCAATAAAGATCATTTTGACTTGACTCAACACACACACACAGACGCATGGACAGTGTCACACAGTCAGTCATTCACACCCATACCCTCCTACACACACACACACACACACACACACACATATATATATATATAAGCTCACTCATAAACTCAACCTGTACACACACATGATCACACATACTCTCAGCACACACACAAACACACGCACATACACACACTCAACACAGACACACACAAACTCACTCACAAACTCAACACACACACACACATTTTCACATGCTCAGTCACACACACAATCACTCATACCCAAAATACCCCCTACATACACACACACATACAAACTCGCTCAAAAACTCAACACATGCTCACACACACTCTCAACACAAACATACACACATCAGGGCTCCCAGGGACCCCCATTTGGGGGTCTATGAAGCACGAAAATCCTAAAGGACTTTCTAAAATAATGTGCAGGGGGTCCCAGGGATGCACTAGAAAAATTATTTTCAGCATTCGCAATGCCACTGGGACCCTCTATCCCTCCTCTAGGACCATCTATACTGTAAGTGAAGGAGTCCTTGGGACCCCTTGTTTTGCGGGACGATTGGGAGCCCTGACACATCCAACCCACCCAATCCCCCATCCCTACCGACCCACCCACCCCACACAGCTGTTCCGTCCCACACAAAATCAAGCTATTTAGTCAAAAGACTGAATCTGGAAATGTTAGATAAAAACTGCACCAAGATTTTGTTTGCAAAAATATTTTGGCTGTGTGTTCTTCGTTGTATTTTTAATATATTTCTTCCATCAGATTTATGGTAAAAACTCATTTTTGTTGAGCAGTATCATGCAACATATTTAGTAGAAAATGTTCTTGAATAATACACTTAGTATCGCAAACAGAAATAAAATTGCCCATGAGTGGAAACCTAGCAATATCCACTGAATACAACTAATTTAGTCACATACTACAACATATTCGTGATTGTTATTTATGAAAAGTTACTTATACTATAGTAAACTAAAGTTGGCTTGAAAAAACTTCTGATAATATAGCAAAACTAAATGTTTCTCCCGAAACAGCTGTGCCCACCCACCCCCACCCCCACCATCACCTGCACGGTCTGGAACTCCTGGCCGCTGATCTTCCTGAAGCTGGCCCCCTCCACCACCTCCTTCCCACCCCACCTCACCCCCACCCCACCCTCACCTGCACGGTCTGGAACTCCTGGCCGCTGATCTTCCTGAAGCTGGCCCCCTCCACCACCTCCTTCCCACCCCACCTCACCCCCACCCTCACCTGCACGGTCTGGAACTCCTGGCCGCTGATCTTCCTGAAGCTGGCCCCCTCCACCACCTCCTTCCCACCCCACCTCACCCCCACCCTCACCTGCACGGTCTGGAACTCCTGGCCGCTGATCTTCCTGAAGCTAGCCCCCTCCACCACCTCCTTCCCACCCCACCTCACCCCCACCCTCACCTGCACGGTCTGGAACTCCTGGCCGCTGATCTTCGTGAAGCTAGCCCCCTCCACCACCTCCTTCCCACCCCACCTCACCCCCAGCCCACCATCACCTGCACGGTCTGGTACTCCTGGCCGCTGATCTTCCTGAAGCTGGCGCCCTCCACCACCTCCTTCCCCGCGTCCGTCTCGATGACGCTGGCCTCCCCCGGGTGGCTCAGCACCCCCATCCTCTGCATGGGGTCCATGTCACACAGGTACTCCGTCTCTATCTCGTAGCTCGCACTCTTTGGCACTCCTCCCCCTTCCCCTTCCCCTCCTCCGCTTGCCGACAGTCCACCACTGGTCAGATCTCCAGTTGCCGACAGTCCACCGCTGGTCAGATCTCCGCTTGCCGACAATTCCCTCGACAAATCGTCATCTTGACGTGACGGTTGCTGTTGCCGTTGCCGTTCTCGAGGAGAAGAAGAAGCAGAAGAATGTTCTTCAAAGCTCAACGCTTGCGCCAGTTCGTCGGCTAAAGAGCTCGACATTTTCATTCCTCCCGATTCCGCCGGTTGGGGGGGGAAATGGCGGGAGGAAAACTGTTCCGATTCCGTCGAGGAAGCCAGAGCGCTGTCCGGAGTTTCGGCCGCAGTCGCCACCCCTACCCCAGTTTCTTCCCCTACCGGGAACGGAGATAAATCTGACAAATCCGATCGGTCGATGGTGGGTGAGGAATCGTCGCTGATGCTGTGTTGATGGTGGGGGGGTCTCTCCTCTCCCGAAGCTTCTTCTTCTTCCTCTTCTTCCGTGGTGGACACCAGGCCCTGGATCTGCTCTCCGGGGTAGATCTCCAGGGCTTTCTCCAGCATCTCGTTGGCCAGTCGGAAGGCGAGGTCGTTGATCTGCTCCTCCGTGACCTCTCCCCCTGTGACGTGAGATAGAAAACGGAAAAGACATATTAATAAGATTAAGATTAAGATTAAAATTATAGCCACGTCGACAGCAACGGCCATGTCAGGGCTGTCACCACATTACATCTCACCACGTTACATCTCACCACGTTACATCTCACCACGTTACATCACACCACGTTGCATCTCACCACGTTGCATCTCACCACGTTGCATCTCACCACGTTGCATCTCACCACGTTGCATCTCACCACGTTGCATCTCACCACGTTACATCTCACCACGTTACATCTCACCACGTTACATCTCACCACGTTACATCTCACCACGTTACATCTCACCACGTTACATCTCACCACGTTACATCTCACCACGTTACATCTCACCACGTTACATCTCACCACGTTACATCACACCACGTTACATCTCACCACGTTACATCTCACCACGTTACATCTCACCACGTTACATCTCACCACGTTACATCTCACCACGTTACATCTCACCACGTTACATCTCACCACGTTACATCTCACCACGTTACATCTCACCACGTTACATCTCACCACGTTACATCTCACCACGTTACATCTCACCACGTTACATCTCACCACGTTACATCTCACCACGTTACATCTCACCACGTTACATCTCACCACGTTACATCTCACCACGTTACATCTCACCACGTTACATCTCACCACGTTACATCTCACCACGTTACATCTCACCACGTTACATCTCACCACGTTACATCTCACCACGTTACATCTCACCACGTTACATCTCACCACGTTACATCTCACCACGTTACATCTCACCACGTTACATCTCACCACGTTACATCTCACCACGTTACATCACCACGTTACACCACCACGTATTACCAAAAGGGATAAAAACACAAGGTAAAACAAGATCAAAGTTTTTTTGTTAAAATACTTAATAATAATAATAATAATGACAATTTATACAGCGCTTATTCTCCATACGGGGCTCTAAAAGCACTTCACAAAGAAGTTTAAAAAATCTAAAAGCAAAAAAACCCACCAAAAAAACCCTGCACTTATTATAAGGAAGAACCTGAAACGAAATCATGATAAATACATTTACGGCAACCCCCCCCCCCCCCCTTTCACACTCCACTAGAATCCAAACCATTACCTGCCTACTTGGAATTTTCCCAATCAGTAGCCCAGCCATCAATTTTCAGTAGCATGGCAAATTTTTTCGTAGCATCCACAAACAACGGCAATCAATTTATTCTCTTCCTGAGCCGAAACGTACTGTTTATGTTTCGCCGATTGAACGTGTTGACGGTCGTCTCTACCGCCATGATTCACAGAGAAGTCTGCATGGCAGAGGTTGCAGTGAGCATGGTTCGCACCGAGTCGACTTCTGACGATGCAAGGCCACTCCTCCGTGTAAGCTATTTTGAAAACTTGCGCGTCAGGCCGATGTTTTTTCTTAGAACAAGATGGTGTACCAGATGATTTTCGTTTTCTGGTTTGGGTTCGGTTTTTTTCGTTTGAAACATCTCCCGAATCGCTACTGCTGCTGGAGTCCGCCATTTTTTTCAGAGAAACTACTCAGAAAGTAATAAGAACGCATGCGCAGTCACTGATAAAAACGGAAGTGACTAGGTTATCGCGCGTGACACGGCGTCTGCTCTTAGAAACAGACAAAACCGGGAACGGCATAAGCAAAAATAAAATGCGTCGGCATTTTTTTCTTCTCCGTAGCAATGTTAAGGTTGCCGTAGCTCCGTAGCAAAGCTTTATTTTTCGTAGCTGCTACGGCCAAATCGTAGCAGTAGGCAGGTCTGAAATAGCGTTTGACACGCAAAAGGCATTTTCTCACACTACCCCCACCCCACCCCTACAGGACGCCATAAGATTCTTTGCAAGTAATCATCCCATATCACACATTCTCTAACGTGAGACAAAACATAAGACTTAAGCCTAGAGGCACTGAGTGCTCACCTTTCTCATTTGCCACAATGCTCACCTTCCTCATTTGCCACAATGCTCACCTTCCTCATTTGCCACAATGCTCACCTTCCTCATTTGCCACAATGCTCACCTTTCTCATTTGCCACAATGCTCACCTTTCTCATTTGCCACAATGCTCACCTTCCTCATTTGCCACAATGCTCACCTTTCTCATTTGCCACAATGCTCACCTTCCTCATTTGCCACAATGCTCACCTTTCTCATTTGCCACAATGCTCACCTTTCTCATTTGCCACAATGCTCACCTTTCTCATTTGCCACAATGCTCACCTTCCTCATTTGCCACAATGCTCACCTTCCTCATTTGCCACAATGCTCACCTTCCTCATTTGCCACAATGCTCACCTTTCTCATTTGCCACAATGCTCACCTTCCTCATTTGCCACAATGCTCACCTTTCTCATTTGCCACAATGCTCACCTTCCTCATTTGCCACAATGCTCACCTTCCTCATTTGCCACAATGCTCACCTTCCTCATTTGCCACAATGCTCACCTTCCTCATTTGCCACAATGCTCACCTTCCTCATTTGCCACAATGCTCACCTTCCTCATTTGCCACAATGCTCACCTTCCTCATTTGCCACAATGCTCACCTTCCTCATTTGCCACAATGCTCACCTTTCTCATTTGCCACAATGCTCACCTTCCTCATTTGCCACAATGCTCACCTTCCTCATTTGCCACAATGCTCACCTTCCTCATTTGCCACAATGCTCACCTTCCTCATTTGCCACAATGCTCACCTTTCTCATTTGCCACAACCCCCTTCTCTTCCCTCCTCACACCTGGCAAACACCATGTCTAGTGTTCCTCGTTCTTTTCTACTACAGCTATGTGCAATAAAACTGTGCAAAACAATGTCCATTGCAAAGACGGGCTTTGCAAACAGTGCAGCCTACAACAGTTTCTCTACGCTTTCCATACTGTAGCCATTCGGCTGACGGCACCCACTTTTGCGATAATTTTTGGTGTCAGATCACTGATCTTGGCTTCAAGAGCTTCAAAGTCTGTTATCTAGGTCATATTCAACCCCAACTCAATCGATTTATACAAGTTATCTCGCTAAAAAGCCGTCACAATCGCTGTAATCGTGTATGATATCGTTCAACAGACGCCATCATTCTTCGTCAGACAACTAAAATTTTAATTGTTGACTTTAAAAAATCATAAATTTGTGAAATGCTGATCAATTTTGACACAGTAAAGTCCAAAAGAAACTGCAGGACGCGATCAACATGCGATGCAAGATTCTCTTTTACGTAAACAGTGCAGTCTGTGGCCATAGTCGGCAAGTGCAAACTGGGTGCTAGCAGGCGCTTCGCGGTAGCGGATCACAGGGCTCCCAGGGAACCCCATTTGGGGGTCTATGAATTACAAGGATTCTAAGGGACCCTCTAAAAGAATGTGCAGGGGGTCCCAGGGATGCACTATAAAAATTATTTTTAGCATTCACAATGTCATTGGGACCCTCTATCCCGCCTCTAGGACCCTCTTTACCGTAAGTGAAGGAGTCCCTAGGACCCCTTGTTTTGCGGGACGATTGGGAGCCCTGGGACCACGACTTTTTTCCGGGCATTCGGGCGCACCACAGGTTTATGGGTTAACCCTTTCACCGCCAACCATATTTCAACCAAAAATGTCCATTAAATTTACCTGGATAGAGAACAAAATCCATCTGCAGTATTGGGGATTCTTCTGTGGAATACATGAAATAAGGTCTATCCTTACTTCCCCAAACTAAGACAATAGGCTCTTTGGATAATAGACCCCAATTTGATGCCTTTTAGTGACATAGGTGTTGAATCACTGTGGTGCTAAAATGCGACTTTGGCGGTGAAAGGGTTAATCTGCCATCAATGTTGGAAGTTCAGTTTAACGTCGCGTATCGGCTTAAGCCATGTACGACGGGCTGAACAAACCAACCAGGGTGTAAACAAAAATTTATGTTCCTGAATCACTGTCTTAGCCAAAAGGCCGAGAAGCGATCAGTATCGATTGAACATTAAGTCAATGTTGGCAGAAACGTTTGATTTTATAGGACCGTGGATCTGGATGACAAGATGGCCAATCCTGAAGACTTTTTCTTTCAGCTCTGATTTCAGGAGTATTTATTAACAAATTTATTTAACACTTTCATCACCACTTTTGTCTCCTCTTGGCACCACAATGATTTAACACCCATGTCACTAAAAGGCATCAAATAATAATAATAATATTAATAATAATAATGGGAATTTATATAGCGCTCTTTCTCACATGAGCTCAGTGCGCTTTACATTGATAACAAGAACATTAAAGGCAAACAAATAATTAATCATTAGAAAGTGAAATAAGCACGATGCTTACACACAACGTTCTCTTACTTCCTTACTCACACACACACACACACACACGCACACGCACACACATACACACACACACACATACATGCACGCACATACATGCACGCACACACTCACACACAATTAATTATACAAGAGTAAAATAATTACAATATGAAAATTCTAAGAAGAAACATAGACCACATTCACATTCTCAATCAAGTTTGGATACAATACTGCAACTTGAAATAAAATCATACTACCATCGACATACCAATTACATGACTAATTATAATAAACAAATTTTGCCAAAACAAAAATACCCTTCTAGCTCATTTACAAACATTCAGGGTCTGCTGACCAATGACCTTATGTTCTTAATTTTGGGAAGTAATGACAGGCCCTATTTATAAATGCATGTCACAGAGGAATCACCAATATTGCAGACACAATCTGTTCTGTATCTGGGTAAGTTTAACGGTAAATTTTGTCCGAGGAATGGCTGGCGTTGAGAGGGTTAAGAAAATGTGTGTAGCGCTTCACCTTTAAGCTCTAAGCGCTTTACAATTGCACTAACTAAAAGTACTCCTGAACTACCGTCACCCATGAGAAGAGAGTGACAGATTAGAGGAAGCTACTTACAAGCACAGAACTTCCAGAAGGTGGCGTAACTATTTGTGCAAAAGACACCCCCCCCCCCCCCCCCCCCCCCCCCCCCAGTATCCCCCACAGGAAAATCCGTACCATCCGAATCCTGACTGTGATGTGGCTGGGGGGAGGAGAAGGACACCCCTTTCTTCCTCCCTCCTTCTGCCACGGCTTCTTCTGAGGACTCGGGGTTCTGGTTCGTGAGAAGAGGAGGAGGCACCTCCACCTCCACCCCCACCCCCCCTGTTCTGGCTGTCGGTTCTTCCTGAGGGCTCAGCGCCCCCCCTGCCGCCCGGTGAACTCTGTTCGACGCCTTGATCGACTTGGGTTCGCTCAGACTCCCCGAACTCTCCGACCCCGTCAGCGACAGCCGCTCGGCGACCTCGTTAAGGTCCGTCACGTGCGAGTCCTGGTTTAGACAAAAAATATGAAGAAGAATAGTATCTATGCAGTGATGTACCGAGGACAAAAAGTGGTAGGACAAACTGCCCTAATACAAGAGAAATCAATAACACAAGTGTCCTGGCTCTTGCAGAAATCAATAAGGCAAAGCGTGCCAGTATTACAAATTTAAACAGACATTTGTCCTGACAGGAGATAACACAATAGGATATTTTCAATTTTAATAGGTCAATGGCCTATGACCGGGGCCTCGGGACATCACTGTCTGTAGTGCGATAAAATCATGCAAAAGACTCAGCTCTTAGCGCTTTATAAAAAACTTTGATGACAAAACAAAACAATGCAGTATTTTTCGGATCATTAGGCACTGCTGTGTATAAGGCGAATAGGGCAATTTTCCAGAAAAATCTGAAAAAATCCAAGTAAAAGGCGCCCTCGTTTATAAGGCGATACACACCTCGCAACAGAAAGTCGAAGCTTGAAGCCCGTACACATCCTGTAAATGCTTACCGACCGCCATTATTGTTGTCGTAAACGAGAGTTGGCTCCCTTCTCAAATAATCCAAACTTCTGTTTTTGCAACTTCCGGTTGTTGTGCTTGGACAATTCTTCGCGAAAACTGGTAGAATTAATGCATTTTAAGCTCTACAACGATGCTTTTTGCATCCAATGAAGGGCTATGGCATCTGTTGGACGGCATCTCGGACGATAACAGGGATTTTAACGTGAGTATTCGTCGTATCTGCGACTCGTTACCACTTTCGATGTTGTGACTCACGGTAGACTGTACTGAGTACGGCAATCGTTGCCTCTCTTCTCACGACTTTGTTCACTAATAGAGCGTCCTCGTTTATTAGGCGCATAGCTCGAAATTGGAGAAAAAAATATCGCCTTAACACTTGTAACCTCGATTAAAATGACGACTCTACTCCCTTGTAACCACCAAATTAATGTTGGTAAACTAGGCCTGAAATGGGGTACTTTGTTTAAAAAAATATTAAAAAATAACTTCTTGATGGATTGATTTCAAATGTTCAGGATTTGTGTATAAATGAAGAATGTTTAACTTGCAATGTTTTTTTTGTTATGTGATATTTTTGATTTTTTCATATTGCAATTTTAACTCCAAAATACATAACGAAGTGGGTGTAGGGGGGCGGTTTTAGACGGCTTGGTAGGAGAAAGTAATGGATGTCATGGGCGGAATCAGGCTATAAGGGGCTTAAAAAGTTATAGTCCGAAAATGATGGTACACAATAATGTAAACAATTTACAAAACCTCATTTCACACAAACGATACGGAAAAGTCACATATGCACGGACATGTGAGAAAGAGACAGAGAGACAGACAGAGAGAGAGAGACAAAGAGAGGGAGGAAGAAAGAGGCAGACAGACAGACAGATAGAAAGACTGGGACAGACAGACGGGCACAACGAGAGAGACAGCAACAGCAACGGTGGAGAGAGACAGCAATAGTAACGATGGAGAGAGAGACAGCAATAGTAACGGTGGAGAGAGAGACAGCAATAGCAACGGTGAGAGAGACAGCAATAGCAACGGTGGAGAGAGACAGCAATAGTAACGGTGGAGAGAGACAGCAATAGCAACGGTGGAGAGAGACAGCAATAGCAACGGTGGAGAGACAGCAATAGCAACGGTGGAGAGAGACAGCAATAGCAACGGTGGAGAGAGACAGCAATAGCAACGGTGGAGAGAGACAGCAATAGCAACGGTGGAGAGAGACAGCAATAGCAACGGTGGAGAGACAGCAATAGCAACGGTGGAGAGAGACAGCAATAGCAACGGTGGAGAGAGACAGCAATAGCAACGGTGGAGAGAGACAGCAATAGCAACGGTGGAGAGAGACAGCAATAGCAACGGTGGAGAGAGACAGCAATAGCAACGGTGGAGAGACAGCAATAGCAACGGTGGAGAGAGACAGCAATAGCAACGGTGGAGAGAGACAGCAATAGCAACGGTGGAGAGAGACAGCAATAGCAACGGTGGAGAGACAGCAATAGCAACGGTGGAGAGAGACAGCAATAGCAACGGTGGAGAGAGAGACAGCAATAGCAACGGTGGAGAGAGACAGCAATAGCAACGGTGGAGAGAGACAGCAATAGCAACGGTGGAGAGAGACAGCAATAGCAACGGTGGAGAGAGACAGCAATAGCAACGGTGGAGAGAGAGACAGCAATAGCAACGGTGGAGAGAGAGACAGCAATAGCAACGGTGGAGAGAGACAGCAATAGCAACGGTGGAGAGAGACAGCAATAGCAACGGTGGAGAGAGACAGCAATAGCAACGGTGGAGAGAGACAGCAATAGCAACGGTGGAGAGAGACAGCAATAGCAACAGTGGAGAGAGACAGCAATAGCAACGCTGGAGAGAGACAGCAATAGCAACGGTGGAGAGAGACAGCAAGGTGGAGACAGCCAGCAATAGCAACGCTGGAGAGAGACAGCAATAGCAATGATGGAGACAGCCAGCAATAGCAACGGTGGAGACAGCCAGCAATAGCAACGGTGGAGAGAGACAGCAATAGCAACGGTGGAGAGAGAGAGACAAAGAGAAGGAGGAAGAAAGAGGCAGACAGACAGACACAGAGAGAGAGAGAGAGAGGGAGGAAGAAAGAAGCAGACAGACAGACAGATACAAAGACTGGGACAGACAGACAGATGGGCACAACGAGAGAGACAGCAATAGCAACGGTGGAGAGAGACAGCAATAGCAACGGTGGAGAGAGACAGCAATAGCAACGGTGGAGAGAGACAGCAATAGCAATGGTGGAGAGAGACAGACTCGCATTGCACCTGGTAGCTCTGTCACGCTGTGAGAATGGGTGAACACTCTCCGTCTCTTGCTAAAGAGCGAGTGATTGCATCGTCGGACTTTTGCCGTAACGCTATTTTGAAGAGAGAGAGAGAGCAAGAGAGAGAGAGAGAAAGGACGGTCGTGGTGGCGCCCTCGGAGGAGGACCTCACTCACGCTGGCTCCGCGACTAAAAGAACAGTGTCGTCAGTAGTAGGGGGCTTAGCAGGTGGTGTCCTGAACAGGCTCCACTGAACTCCACCGAAGTGACTCAGCAGCAGTGCAGTGTCTCCTCGGTTGGTTGCCTCATGGCGGTCTAACATAGATCAGCTCCCATTAAACTGCTGGCCTCGGATTCTGCGACCTGGACGTGCGGAGGTGTGGCTGCGATTTAGGACATGGAATGAGCGGCGTGGGAGCAACGTCACTGTACGGCCCAGAAGATGGGACAGCAAAAAAAAAAAAAAAAAAAAACAAAGAGAAACAGAGACAGACAATCACGGAGACTCACAGACTCCAGACAGCTGTACCGGAAGCTGTTCTGTGGGGTGTAAGGGGTAGCAGCCTCTTCCCCGCTGCCTCCTCCTCCTCCACCTCCTCCACCACCACCACCCAACAGGTCACCACTCCCCGCTATGGGGCTGGCATCTCCGGGGGACTCCTGCCCTCCCCCTGCCCCCTTAGCTGCCAGGGACAGCTCCTTCTGTTTCTGGCGAATCTTCTTCGCCATCTCCGCGCTGTTCAGACTGGGAAGCGAATGCTCCTCCTTCTGCTGCAGCTGCCGCCCGGCGCCGTTGTCGTAGTAGTAATACCGCTCCTCCAGCCCGCTCCCTTCCGCGTAGCTGTTGTGAGGCGTGAAGGGGCTCGACAACGACTCCGCCACGCCCAGAAAAGAGTCCTCCTCCTCTTCGTCCTTTTCTTCGTGGCACTCCCCCTGCGCTCCGGAGCTCCCGAGGATGTCGCGCTCCATGGAGGAGCGCTTCTCGCGGATGCGCCGCACCATGTCCGAGCTGCGGAAGCTGGGCAGCTGGGTTTCTTTGGGGGGAGGGGGGAAGGTGGAGGAGAGAGGGGAGGAGTCCACGTAGCTGTTCTGGGGGGTGAAGGGGGAGAGGAGGGGGTCGGGGGTGCCCTCGCTTCCCGACGCCCCATCCCCTCCCTCTCGTTCTCCCCCCCCTCCCAGGGCGGCCTTTCTCTCGTGGATCTTTTCCACCATCTCTGAGCTGTTGAAGCTGGGAAGGTGGACCTGAAACACACAATGAATGCTGACAATGGTCACGGTGTTGCCGTATTTCTTCGGACTATAAAGCGCACCTTATTATAAGGTGCCCCCCCCCCCCCCCCACACACACACACACCACACACATTTTACAGAAAATTCAGATTTTGTTCTATTTTCTTACTATATTATTAGTCACATTAATATAAGGCACAGGGGTCTCAGTCTGAGAAAAACGTATCGCCTTATAGTCTGAAAAATACGGTAATTCTTATACACATCTGCACGCACATGCACACACACACACACACACACACACACACACACACACACACACACACACACACACACACACACACACACACACCAGACCTGTTAACTCCTATTTTGCAAAGTTGTAATTTCTGAAACAAAAAAACGTAATTTTGAGGGGAAAAAAATGTAATCCAACGCGTGACCAATGAACGTCGATATCGTACTGACCTGAGTGTGCAATACTTATGTCCGTCGAGCAGTAGACACAGAACACATGCTCGTCACCTAGTGCTGAAGACGTATTCCTGGATTTTTTAGGTCACTTTCCCGGAATTTCTGTGCCATTTAAGTGACTTTTGATGTCTTTTCTTTTGATTTTTTTAACCAGAAGATACAGAAGCTTCGGAATGCACTTGCTTGGACGCCATTTTGAAATATAAACGGAAATGGCGCGAAATGACGTTTCAAAAGCTTCGCTTACCGACGCAACTTTAGTGGGGTTTTTTTATATTTAGGATTTTATTTTCCCGTATTTGTTTTCCGTAGCCGTAATTTGACTTTTCCCCCGTAAAAATTACGGCAAAACGTTAAGGTAAACAGGTCTGCACACACGCAAACACACACACACATACATACATACACTCTAACACCAGGCATCAGAATAGTCTGAAGTCCAATCCTCTGAAAACCACAGTAAAATGGGCCATCAAGGCCATAGATCGAAGAAGGACAACACTGAAATGAGTTTCCAACACCACCAAAAAGGCTTCATATGGTGAGAAATCACTCTAGAATGCTTTTCAAACGGGAAAGATAACACTAAGTAAAAAAGCAAAACCTCTTGACAGTCGAAGCCAATCCTCTGTCAGAAATTCTTAATCCTCTGAAATTAGCAGATCCTCTGCCAATTCTGATGCCTGTAACACGCACACGAGCCCTCCCAGTACAGAACTACATGTGCGTTGCATACACGCACAAACAACGGTGTGTGGGACCAGCGGTATGTGGGAACAATGGTGTGTCAACAGGAAGGAATGCTACACTATGTGCTAAACTACACGGCAGATTTACAACTCATCATCACCTCCACCATCATCACCGTCACCATCATAATCATTCATCAATGTCATCATCATCATCATCATCATCATCAATGTGTTCATCATCATCATCACCATCACCATCATTCATCAATGTCATCATCACCATCATCATCAATGTCATCATCATCATTATCATCATTATCAACATCATCATCAACATCACCATAAAAATCATCATCATTATTGTCATCATCATCATCATCATCGTTGTCATCATCATCATCATCGTTGTCATCATCATCATCATCATCATCGTCGTCATCATCATCATCATCTTCCTCATTATCATCATCATCATCATCATCATCATCATCATCATTATTATCATCCTCACCATCATCATCATCGTCATCATCATCATCACCAACTTCTTCATCCTCATCATCATCATCATCATCGTCCTCCTCATCATCATCACCATCATCATCCTCATGATCACCACCATCACCATCAACTTCATCATCATCCTCATCATCATCATCGTCCTCCTCCTCCTCATCACCATCCTCATCCTCATTGTCACCACCACCAACATCATTATCCTCACCACCACCACTAACAAACCCTCACCTCCTTCTCCACCATCCCCTCCTCCATGTAGCTGTTGGGCGGGGTCACGGGGTAGCTGGGGACCTTGGACCCTTGCCCCGACGTCTGGCCGGACGTCTGGCCAGAGACCTGGCCGGAGGTGGCCACGGAAGACCCGCCCAGGGGGGAATCCTGGCCGGGGAAGAGCAGATCGTGGGGCGAGGCCAACTCCAGGAAATCCTGCTCCACGTCCTCCTCCTCCACCTCCTCAGGCAGCCCGTTGTGCTGAGGCATCATCGGAGGGTCCCAGTTGTTGTTGTTCAGCCCGTTGTCGTCCCAGAGGGGAGGTGGGGAGGGGGAGTGGGTGTTGAGAATCGGGGGAGGGGGAGCGGGAGGGGAGGAGGAGGAGGAGGGGGGAAGGTTCTGCGAGGGCGGAGCGTGGTCGACGTTGCCGGAAGCCAAGACGTGGACCGAGTTGTGTTGGGGCGCGCCCTGATGATTCCCCGCTGCCTCCGCCCCCTCCCCAATAGTTGGCTCTCCTTCTGGCAGGTCCAAGGAGTCTTCTTCTTCTTCTTCTTCTTCTTCTTCTTCTTCTTCGCCAAGCTGTGGTAGGAAGAAATCGAGCCAAAGTGACTTTTAATAAAGAAATTGAACAAAGGGTGGAAACTCTCTTGGCCTCACTATTTCATTCTTCGATTGACCAAACTTCCTTTCGAGGCTTACCAGTTTGTTCTGTGTTGTGTGTTGTTTATGTGTAACATATTCAAGGCTAGAAAGCTATGCCACTCTTGGATAGATGTTGATTTGTTTGTATGTCGTCCTCTCCACCATTGTTGATGCGTACTGTGTGGGTGGAGGGTCATAAAGGCGAACTTGGCACATTCTTTATTGAGAATGATGGTTTGTTTGTCTCACTTTGGCTCTGATCCACGCATTGCTAGATGATTGGTGTCGTAATCAACTTTGCTGGAGGGGAATTAATTAGAAAGAGAGTTCCCCCCTTTGTTCAATTTCGTTATTTCCTCTCATGGCCTCACTATTTCATTCTTTGACTTTTAATACATTGTAGCCTGTCTGTCGTTTCCGACAAGGACTGCCAGATAGCAGGGGGGGGGCAGCTGCTATTCCGACGGGCTGGGCTACGATTTGTTTATAGTGGAGAAGCCTTGCCCAGGGTACTTCCCCACTCTCTCAGCCAAAGGGATTTGAGGATTAGAGTAAGCGTGGGTGCGTGTGTGTGTGTGCGTGTGCGTGCGCGTGTGCGTGTGCGTGCGCATGCGTGCGCGTGCGTGTGTGTGTGCGTGCGTGCGTGCGTGCGTGTGTGTGTGTGTGTGTGCGTGCGTGCGTGCGTGTGTGTGTGCGTGTGCGTGTGTGTGTGTGTGTGCATGTGCATTCCTTTGTGTGTACGTCGTTACTCATATATTTCATTTTTGAATGCCATTTTTGTTCTCTGCTTGTTAGTCAACACTTAATTGTAAAGCGCTTCGGGTCCATCCGAGATAAAGCGCTATATAAATGTACTATCATCATCATCATCATCATTTATTATTAATTCATGGGTGTAACTACACAAAATAAAAAAACCTCAAAGGCCGGGGTCCAGGGGTAATGTCCCCCTGCAGCTGAAGCAAAAATTGATTTATGAAGTTTAATTTAATTTACTTTTTCCACAATTTATACAAATGCTTATTTTAAAGTGTTTGAAAAATACAGTAGACACACACAGACCTTGTTTGACAAATTTAAAAAAATGAAATTCCTTTTCTGGTAAAATTCAAAAACAGGAAATCCTCGTATACCAGGAAAAGTTGCACCCTTGCTGTTATTATTATTATTATTATTATTATTATTATCGTCATCACTTCATCGTTGTTATTATTACTGCTATTATTATTATTATTATTATTATTATTATTATTATTTCCCCAATCATCTGACTCACCTGATCAAACATACCGCCGCCGTGGTGATTCACGGCATCGAAAGTCACCTCCCCTGACAAGGGCAGACCACTCCCGTCACCACCACCAGGTGGCAGCGCGTTAGTATTCCCCTCCTGCAGCGGCGAGACGGCGCCGCTGTCGCTGCTGTGCACGGAGCTAAGCGGATCGAAAACGCGCCCACCCCCTTCCACCGACAAGAGATTCCCCTCCTCCAGGGGAGACAAGTCCGTCGTGGCAGGGGAGGAAGAAGAATCCTCGCCACGGCTGATCAGATCCTCAGAAGTTATCTCCCCTTCCAGCGTGTCTTGTCGGCTTCCCACGATTCCGCTCATGGACGTGAAGCCTTCCAATTGGTCCTTGATTTTATCAAACAGAAAATGAACAAATTAATGTCTTATTAGCTATAACAAAAAAATCAGTGGATTGAGGTTCACAAACAACATGTATGTAAGCAGAGAAAATGTTTGGACGACAACGGGGCGAAATTCACAAACGTAAATCTTAAATAAAATTTGCGACAAAACAAATGTTCTGTGAAATTTCAGCAAACTTGTACTTCAGACAACCCCCCCCCCCCCCTTCACGTTTACAACCCTAAGGCCGGGTTCACATTAGATGCGTAAGTTCCGTACGGAAAACCCTAAATAAGTGGAAGAAAGAAGGATACAAGTTTACGCATATAGGGGAAATCCGGACACGTGTGCAAATCGTTTCCCTTCTTTGTTGCACTTATTTATGGATTGTGCACGGGTTTCCGCATGGAATATCCGCTTATGTGTGTACACGGCCTTAATCTCCAAGTCTGGTACTTTCAGTTTCATGAAAATAACCTTAGGCTGATCCTAACCCTATCCATTTCCTGAGAATGGCAGAGTACTGCAACTTCTCAGTGAAAAAGTTTCAATGCGAAAAATGTGAGAGGGGGTAGGGGTGGGGGTTCGCAAAGTACAAGATTGACGAAGATTTTAGTGTGGTGAAGGAGGGGTTTGGACTTGGGGAAACCGTGCCATCAAATTTGTTCAAACCAGGCAGCGGGATTTCTCCCTGCTCTTAACAGGCGCACTTTTCGTCGTCTTCTCTGATTGTAACTCAGTGTCCATAACTAAATGGTGACGGGGATCCTGAAATTCACATTCACTTCCTCTCTCAATCCAGAGAAATTTGCAAAAGCGTACCAAGCTTGAAAAACAGTTCTGTCTGAACACACACACACACACACACACACACACGTGCACAAACACACACACGTGCACAAACACACACACACACACACACACACACACACACACACACACACACACACACACACACACACACACACACACACACACACACACACACACACACACACACACACACAAACACACACACACACACACACACACACACACACACACACACACACTATCCTGTATATTAAATGATTACTCTGTCCTTGATTCAATTTGTAAATGTTTATTAAGTAGTTCAATTAGTATTTACCTTTAACCTTGTTCATTATCTGTTATATTCTGTCAGTGAAGATATACTTTATTTAATGGGGTGGGTGGGGTGGGGGTCATGATTACATCACTAACTTATTACTTTACATATTCTCACTTACAGACACATCTACTCACAACTCAACCACACCAAAAACACAACGCAATATAATTTGGTCTGAATCGCTTTTAGTGGAAGGACGTTAAACTGAAGAACACACACACACACGCACGCACACACACACACACACACACCTTGGGCAGGTCATAATCGTAGGCGTCGGTCTGCGTTTCATCGGGAGTGGTCTCCCCTGCCAGGAAGGCTTTGATGATTGGCAGGACCTGTTTGCGGGAGGCCCGGACGTTCCCCTGGGAAAAGGCGGCCAGGTCTTGGACAGGGCTCTGCAAAGGGGTCAACTCCAGGCCGGGGGACTGGCTGGCGCACAGGATATCCGCCATCTGTGAGGGACACAAACCAGTTAACTCATTCGCATCGCAACGATTTTGCATTACAGTGGAACCTCCCTTATATTAACTCACTCGGGACTGGCCGAATTATTTCCCCTTGTTCTGTGGGGACTGGACATTCGACTAGGTTCGTAAAATAATCACCCAAACCAAGTTATGAAGAGTTAGGCATCAATATTTTCAGAAAAGATTAGCAACACCATGCACTAAACGATCGTAAAATATCAGATTCCTTACCTTCGTCGTTTGTCTCCTATTGACGAAAACAGCTAACACATAGAAAGAAGGAAAATTTCACATTCCGATCTTTGACCCCCCTCTACAACCAAAGCTAAAAATAGTCTGCAATGATTGGTTGATTTCAAGAGAGGCAAGGTCAAAGCAAACTGAAAATAGGCTATGACTTCCCACCGCTGGTTACACGCCAGAAATCAAAACCTCTTGAAAACTCTCAAGAGCCGGATCCGGGCCGTTTGTCCTAAACGGTTGTGCGAGCCATAAGCCGGATCCGGCTCATTCGCCTCGAGTGAGTTAAGACCTTCAAAAACCATGTGAAAATCTGTTTAACGTCCTCCGGTCTGAAACAGACACATATGGGACATTAGTAGATATGCCCGGAGGCAGTGCAACTCCAGGAAAGTCCCGAATTTTTAACGATACAGATGTATATAATTTCAAAAAACATCCAAAATGAAGTCTTATAAGATAGGGGTCTTATAAGGGAGGTAATTTTAATACTTTACAAAGAAGGGCAATGTCTCAGAGAAGTAGGTCTTATGTGGGAGGGAGTCCTATAATGGGAAGTCTTATAAGGGAGGTCCGCCATCTGTGAGGGATGCAAACAAGTCAAAGGTGGACCCCTGACGGATGAGTTTTTGTGAGAAACACGTCGAGATCACCAGAAAGACAGCCTTTTCAAGGATCGGAACACTCACTTTCCTCCGGTTTCCTAGAAATTAAACTGTCAAAAACGGCGATTCCTCCTTGGCGGAGATACCGGAGAGAGTAGCCGGTGGGTGGAGGTCACTCATTGTGGTTGAAGCGGGGTTTTTTTTTATAGTGCAGTAAAAACAAATTGGAGCTATTTCCTTTGTTGTGAGCGAAACTCCTTTAGATAAACAGTATAACATTATTTTTTTAAAGAAAAAAAAGGCTTTGTATTGCGAGCATTTCGTGCAAACGATTTGGCGGCCATTAGAAAAGAGACAGCACAGGCCTTCTCTTTGGGTGAAATAATTTGACTTCTAGCACCTCCGCCAACAAGGAATCGCCGATTTGACGGTTTGATTTCGAGGAAACCAGAACAAAGTTAGTGCTGCGATCTCTGTAAAGGGTGTTTTCCTGGTGATGTCGACGTGTTTCTTACAAAAACTCATCCATCAGGATGCCCCTTTAAAGTTACACTAAGCTGGGTGGGTGGAAGAGAAGGATCCTAGGAGGTGAATTGCTGGGTGACAAGTTTCGAGCATAGATCTTCGTCAGACTGAATTTGCAGTGGTGTGTTGGCACTCCTTTGAGCTCCTCCGAAACACCTTTTTTGAAAAGTTATATGATGTGTGTTGGCAGTTAAAAAGTTAATATAAAGTTATATGATGTGTGTTGGCAGTTAAAAAGTTAATATAGTGTGTGTGTGTGTGTGTGTGTGTGTGCATGCGTGCGTGCGTGCGTGCGTGCATACGTGTGCGTGTGTGTGCGTGTATGTGCGTGCATGTGTGTGCGTGTGTGCATGTGCATGTGTGCGTGTGCTTGTGTGTGTGCGTGTGTATGTGTGCATGTGCGTGTGTGTGTGCGTGTGCTTGTGTGTGTGCGTGTGCGTGTGTGTATGTGTGCATGTGCGTGTGTGTGTGCGTGTGTACGTGTGTGTGTGTGTATGCATGTATGTGTGTGCGTGTCAGGTAAAGGTAAACAGGTTCACACACACACACACAATGGAAAAAAAAGTATCTTCGCAGAGGGTGGGGGGGGCGCCCCTAACCTGCTGCCGATAGACCCTGGAAGGGGAGAAAACTGCGAGCTGCCTGGACACGGAGTTGTCTTCCCCTGAGCACAGCGTGAGCAGCACCACTGCGTCAACTTTGCGCTCGGCGGCGAAGTTCTTTATGCTGACCTCAAAGTCCTCTCTCTCCATCAAAGTCTGCACACAGAGAGAGACAGAGAGAGATGAAATGAACCTTTATTTTACAACGGCAAAAGTATTAGCATAGGGCGGCCATTTTTCATACTTGCCGTTAACATACCGTATTTTTCGGACTACTTTTTTCTAAGACTCAGACCCCTGCGCCTTGTACTATGACTAATAAAATAGTAACAGGTTCCACAGAAATCCACCGAAGTGACTCAGCAGAAGTGCAGTGTCTCCTCGGTTGGTTGCCTCCTGACGGCCTAACATAGATTCGCTCCCCTTGGACTGCTGGTCTCGGTTTCTGCGACTTGAACAAACCCAGGTGTAGCTGCGAATTGGGATTCGGAACGAGCGGCGTGGGAGCAACGCCACTGTACAGCCCAGAAGATGGGACAGCAAAAAATATAAAAAAATATTAAAAAAATAGTTACAAAATATAATAACAAAATCTGATATTTGGGTCAAATTTGGGCGGCGCGTCTTATAGTCCGAAAAATACGGTAGACAAACAAATAGACACATAAAAAGAGAAAGCAAGCGTCGGTAAAATGTAAAAAAACTTGTATCTCGATTTTTGAGGGTTTTGAGTTAGATACATAGTCAGCTCTCTAATTTTCCCCGCCACCTTCCACCAAAAGCTCGTATCTCTAACGACTTTCTATCTGGGGTAAATGAGGTTGTGAAAATAAAAGAAAAACTCGCAAGTCCCAAATTCAGATCTAGTTAAGGACAAAAACCTCGTATCTTCGTTCTTTTGAAAAATTAGTAGGGGGGGAGGGGGAGGGAGAGAGAAAGAGGCGGGGGGGGGAGAGAGAGAGGGGAGGGGGAGAGAGGGGGAGGGGGAGAGAGAGGGGAGGGGGAGAGAGAGAGGGAGGGGGAGGGAGAGAAAGGGGGAGGGAGAGAGAGAGAGAGAGAGAGAGAGAGAGGGGGGGGGGGGGGAGGGGGGGAGAGAGAGACAGAGAGAAAGATTAATTAGAAATATAAATAGAAAAAGAAAAACACACAATCAAGATTCATTAGAACTTAGCAAATCACATAATTTACGCATGTTCTGTACTGACCTTCATGTGCATGGTAACTGAGCTCATGGCGACCATCAGACTGTCTCCGCTGACCATCTTGAGATCTTTACGTAGAATCTCCTTGCTTGAGAGACCTGTCATCATCATCATCATCATCATCATCATCATTATTAACATCATCATCATCATCAGACTGTCTCCGCTGACCATCTTGAGATCTTTACGTAGAATCTCCTTGCTTGAGAGACCTGTCATCATCATCATCATCATCATCATTAACATCATCATCAACATCAGACTGTCTCCGCTGACCATCTTGAGATCTTTACGTAGAATCTCCTTGCTTGAGAGACCTGTCATCATTATCATTATCATCATCATCATCATCAAACTGTCTCCGCTGACCATCTTGAGATCTTTGCGTAGAATCTCCTTGCTTGAGAGACCTGTCATCGTCATCATCATCATCGTCATCATCGTCGTCATCAACACTATCATCATCATCATTAACATTATCATCATCACCATCAGACCATCTTGAGATCTTTGTGTAGAATCTCCTGACACAACATGTTTCATACTAATGATATAAAATAAAAGTAACATCATTTAATGACACATGAGAGAGAGAGAGAGAGAGAGAGAGAGAGAGAGAGAGAGAGAGAGAGAGGGAGAGAGAGAGAGAGAGGGAGGGAGAGAGGGAGAGGAGAGAGGGAGAGAGAGAGAGAGAGGGGGGGGGAGAGAGAGAGAGAGAGGGGAGAGAGAGAGAGAGAGAGAGAGAGAGAGAGAGAGAGAGAGAGAGAGAGAGAGATCATCATCATCATTACCGTCATTATCATGGCTATCACATAGCTGCCAACTTTCCAGAATCAAAATCCAGAAATATGAGGGGGTGGAGGGTGGAGAGAGTGGGGGTCAGGTGGCTATGCCCCCTGAAGGTGAAGCATTTTTGTTTAAATAAGAAGCAAAGACTTCATCTCCTGACAAGAAAACATTGTCTCACACACCATTACCAGAAAGGTCAAACTCTGCGGCCTTGATCTCTTCAAACAAAGCGTCCCTGTCAATGCCTCAGTCCACCATGTCTATTACTACACACACACACACACACACACACACACACACACACACACACACACATCATTACCAGAGAGGTCAAACTTGGCGGCCTATGTCTATTAGATGCTCTCACAAACACGCGCACGCACGCGCACACACACACACACAGAGAGTCATGCATAGGGCACAATTATATTGATGGTTAAACTGAAAGCTCTGACGCAATAGAACAGCAGAAACGGTCTAACATTATCAATACTCTTAAATTATCAAAATTACCGGAGAGGTCAAACTTGGCGGCCTTGATCTCTTCAAACAAGGCGTCCCTGTCGATGCCTCCTTCCACCAAGTCCTCCAGGCGCCCAGCAAGGTCAAGGTCTTTGGGCGTGGCCTTGCCGGCCTCCACCGAGAAGTTGATGGTGTCTGTCACGATGGTGCCTGCAACATCAACGCTTGTTGATTTTACGACCGATGCAACACATTCTGACAATTATCAGTCGCAAAAACGTATATCTATCCTTCTCTAACGCGTTTTACGACCGTAAATCTTGTTGATTTTACGACCGATGCAACACATTCTGACAATTATCCTCAGTTCGAGCCTCAGTTCGACGCACAGCTGGGGTACCACTGTTGTTAGCCAATGTCAATCTCGCGATGGTCCGATCTCGCGAGATTTCTCTGCGCTAATTCAAGCCGCGCTACTCCGGATGTTTCATTCAAGAATGGCGGAGAAAGCACAGTGTAGCGATGTGGGTAAAAAAAGGAAACGTGTGACGCTCACTCTTGAGCAAAGGGTGAAAGTAGTGAGGAGACATATGCTTGAGCTGTGCGTCATATACGGTGTAGTGAGTGCATTGTTTTGGTCACCCCTGATTTAAGACCCCCCTCTTTTACGACCGATTTTTCAAGATTTTTTGAAGGTCTTAAAAGAGGGGGTCGACTGTATTGAACCTATTACAAAAAAATAATAACTTGTATCAAACAATGACTGCAGAAATATATAAAGGGGGTTATGCTTTTTATATTTCTGCAGTGGTTTTTTTTAAACAAGTTATTAGTTTTCGTAATAAGTTCAATAATATGTCAATAGACTATCTAAAGATTGTCCGTTTTGACTCCAAGCCGTCTGTCTGAAAACGCTTACTACCTTCTTATCCGCCAGGACCAGGTGTGCGTCAGGCATGGGAATTAGAGAAGACAAAAAAGACTGAAAATTGGGGTCTGGAAGCAGGCATAAGAACAAGGAATAAACAACAACAACTGAAAACCGTGTGTGTTGGGATACAGCCCCCAGAAAATGAAGCTTCTTCTGTTATCTAAGCCTTAAAAACAGTATTAGAGATAAGACTGATATATTTAGTTCATTTTGCATTCATTTATAACCAATAACTTAAGTTTTACTCATTGGGCTTCTTTGTTTATCTCATAAATGTCCTCTTGGACCATCAACAAAGCTGAAACTTGCAAAAAAAAGACTGAAGAGGACCATCAAAAAAGCTGAAATCAGCCAAAAGACTGACAATTCCCATGCCTGGTGTATATTCAGACTTAGGACTGATTTCCTAGGTGTGTGTGTGCGTGCGTGTGTGTGCGTGAGTGTGTGTGTGAGTGAATGTGTGTGAGTGTGTGTGTGTGTGTGTGTGTGTGTGTGTGTGTGTGTGTGTGTGTGTGTGTGTGTGTGTGTGTGTGTGTGTGTGCAAGTCAGTGGGTACCTTTCTGGATCTGGAGGTATACGTCGCAGTCGCCACTTCTGACGATAGACGCGACGGAAGCCTTTGTGCATGTGTGTATGCGTGTGTGTGTGTGTGTGTGTGTGTGTACCTACATACATGTGCAAGCACACACGTGCATGTATATATGTGTAAGAGCATGCGGGTGTGGTGTGCGGCATGCAATCATGCCTGCGTGTGCATGCATATATCCGCATTATGCATGCTGTGAGTTGAGTGCCTGCATGAGAGAGACACACACACCGGCAGACAGATACACACACACACACACACACACAGACACAGACAACAAAAGAGAAGGACACTTAGAGAGCGAGAGACAGAGAGAGAGGGAAAGGAAGGCCGATAAAGCAAAAAAACAATGGCAGGAATGGCTCCGGCGTAATCAATTATTCATAGGCCATTCCACTCAAAGCCCTATACACTTCCTCTGACCTTGCACTTCAGTTACGTCTAATCTTGTTCTTCTTCTGCATTCCCAGGCCATATGCCCATAATCCATGAGGTACATGTGTCCGATTTTCAGTTTTCACTGGTCTCCCCACTGCATTCAGCTGACACTTTCCGATTTCGGAGGAGCTCAAAGGAGACAAATTATTTGGAAGATTTTTCTTTTCTTTTTTTTAAAAGACAATAAGTCAGAAAGATAGCAGATGATAGAAAGCAAGTTTCTTCTTCTTCTGCATTCCCAGGCCATATGGCCATAATGGGTAAGGTACTTATGTGTCCGGTATTCAGTTTTCACTGGTCTCCCCGCTGCATTCAGCTGACACGTTCCGATTTCTGAGGAACTCAAAGAAAAAAATTTGGAAGATTTTTTTTTTTTTTAAAGGCAGGAGTATGGGCCAACAAGGCAGAAAGATAGCAGATGAAAGAAAGCAAAGAGAAAAGGCAGAGTCAAGGAAGGGAGTGACAGAGTAGAGGAAGTTCCCAACCCTATGATCCCTAAGGCCGTGTACACACATACTGATATTCCATGCGGAAACCTGTGCGCAATCCACAAATTAGTCAAACAAAGAAGGGAAAAGATTTGGGCACGTGCCCCAATTTCCCCTATATGCGTAAACTTGTATCCTTCTTTCTTCCACTTATTTAGGGCTTTCCGTAGGGAACTTATGCATCTAATGTGAACCCGGCCTAATGCCACCCCATTCCACACCCTCTCTCCCCACTAATGTAGGTCAGACCTGTATTTACTTTAAAAACAATCTAATTAGGTCCAACAGAATTAGAACAGCAAAGTGGCTCCAAAAGAAGTCCATGGAAAAGATGTCTACTGACAGCTAAACACATGTATGGTAAAAGACTCTCTCTCTCTCTCTCTCTCTCTCTCTCTCTCTCTCTCTCTCTCTCTCTCTCTCTCTCTCTCTCTCTCTCTCCGCGTGTATGTGTGTGTGTGTGTGTGTGTCATAAATGTCAGTCAAAGTCAAAGTCAAAAGTTAAAGTCAATTCAAAGTCAAAGTCAAAAATACTTTATCATCACATTAGGTGAAATTACAGTGTGTGTGTGTGTGTGTGTGTGTGTGTGTGTGTGTGTGTGTGTGCTATATATACTACGTTGTACATTATGTTGCTTACAATAATTGTTCATGCTTTATCTTTTTGTGTGGCTGAGTTCGATAAAGGCCTTCGCACACTAGCATCGGGCGTCAATTGTTTCTCAGAGCAACGCCTTGACGCACTGACGCCTGCATCACAGCACACATTGTAGCGAGGCAGTGGTGTTCTCACACACGACTCTTGTCGCTTCGCCTCTTGTCGCGCGAACTTCCTTATTTGGAAAGCAAGAAAAGATTACTCTAGCGTTGTACATTATGTTGCTTACAATAATTGTTCATGCTTTATCTTTTTGTGTGGCTGAGTTCGATAAAGGCCTTCGCCTTTATTTCGGGTTCGAGCAAGTCTGCCATTTGTTTTCTTCAATCAGAGTTATGGTCCTTCCGTCCGTTGTGATTGGCTAGTTTCACGATCTCTGCGATCTTGAGCATCAAAATTAGAGCCGGTTCTATTCTCAAGCAACAAAAAATCGCGCAGCTACGCATCAAAAATCCTGCCGCGCCGCGAATCTCTCACACACAAGCGGCGCATCAAACTGCGCCTTGCAGCAAAAAATCGCCGCGATCTCGAGA
>CM065710.1:5376394-5380437 GCA_017654935.2 Phymorhynchus buccinoides
TCTGACTCACTCATGCAGTCACTCTGTGGTCCTTCCTCTCTCGCTCTTGTTGGTCTCTAGTGTACTAAAAGTAAAACAAACTTTCTCTCGCTCTCTTCTCTCCGCTCTCTCTCTCTCTCTCTCTCTCTCTCTCTCTGTCAACAGTGTGTGTGTCTGTCTGGCTGTCATATCTGTACATGATTGTCTGTCTGTCTCTTTCTGATTTTCTCTTCTCTCTCTCTCGTCTCTCGGTCGCTCTCTCTCCTCTCGTCTCTCTCTCTCTCTCTCTCTGTCACAGCGGATTTTTTTGGGGTTTCGTGTCTGTCTGTCTGTCTGTCAGTCTGGTCTGCTTACATGATTGTCTGATGTTTTCCTGAATTCTCTCTCTCTCTCTCTCTCTCAGGGTCTCTCCTCTCTCTCTCTCTCTCTCTCTCTCTCTCTCTCTCTCTGTCACAGTGTCAGCTGTTGGTCTGTCTGTCTGTCTATCTGTCAGTCTGTCTGCTTACATGATTGTCCTGATTTTTTCGCTGAATTCCTCTCTCTCTCTCTCTCTCTTCTCATCATCATCATCATCTGTCTCTCTCTCTCTGCTCTCTCTCTCTCTCTCTCCTGTCACAGTGTGTGTGTTCTGTATGTCCTGTCTATCTGTCTGCCTGTCTGCTGTACATGATTGTCTGATGTTTCTGAATTCCTCTTCTCTCTTCTCTCTCTCTCTCATCTCCTCTCCTTCTCTCTCTCCTCTCTCTCGTCTGTCACAGTGTGTGGTTGTCTGTCTGTCTGGCTGTCTGTCAGTCTGTCTGTCTTACATGATTTTATGATGTTTTTTCTGAATTCTCATCTCTCTCTCGCTCTCTCTCTCTCTCTCTCATCCTCTGCCTCTCTTCTTCTCTCTCCTCTCTCTCTCTCTCTCTCTCTCTCACAGTGTGTGTGTCTGTCTGTCTGTCTATCTGTCAGTCTGTCTGCTTACATGATTGTCTGATGTTCTCTGAATTCTCTTCTCTCTCTCTCTCTCTCCGTCTCTCTCTCCTCATCTCTCTCTCTCTTTCTCCTCCCTCTCTCTCTCTCTCTCTCTGTCAACTAGTGATGTGTGTCTGTTCTGTCTGTCCATCTGTCCAGTCTGTCTGACTTACATGATTGTCTGATCGTTTTCTGACATTCCTCCAAAGTCTCTCTCTCTCTCTAATCTCTTTCTGTCCCCCCCCCCCTCTCGTCATCTCTCTTCCTCTCTCTCGCTCTCTCTGTCTCAGTGTGTGTGTCACAGTGTGTGTGTCTGTCTGTCTGTCAATCTGTCAGTCTGTCTGCTCACATTGATTTCTCTGATGTTTTCTCTGAATTCTCTCTCTCTCTCTCTACGCTCTCTCTCTCTCAGCATCGTCTCTCTCTACTCTCTCATCTCTCTCTCTCTCTTCTCTCTCTGTCACAGTAGTGTGTGTCTGTCTGTCTGTCTATCTGTCAGGACTGTCCTGCTGACATGATTTGTCTGGATGTTTTCTGAATTCTCCCTCTCTCTCTCTCTCTCTCTCTCTCTCTCTCTCTCTCTCTCTCTCTCTCATCTATCTCTCTCTCTCTCTCTCTCTGTCACAGTGTGTGGTGTCTGTCTGTCTGTCTATCTGTCTGTCTGTCTGCTCACAATGAGTGTATTGTTTTCTGAAATTCTGATTCTCTCTCTCTCTTCTCTTCTCTCTCTCCTCTAAAAAAATCGTCTCTCTCTCTCTCTCTCTCGTCTCTCTCGTGGCACACTCACAGTGTGTGTGTCTGTCACTGTCTATCTGTCAGTCTGTCTGCCTCACCATGATTGTCTGATGTTGTCCTGAAGTCTCTATCTCTCTCTCTCTCTCTCTCGTCTCTCTCTCTCTCTTTCTCTCTCTCTTCCTTTTTTCTCTCTGTCTCTTTCTCTCTCTCTTCTCTCTCTCTCTCTCTTCTCTCTCTCGTGTCTCTCTGCGTCTGCCTAATAAGTTTGTGTTCTGATTACTTTAATTGTCCTAATGGAGGTAAAGCAAGGCTGTTTATTAAGTCCTCAATTATTTTCATTGTTTATTAATGAACTGGCAATCGAATTATCAAAGAATGGAAGGCATGGAATACAAATTATTACAGGGGTGATTGAGATCTTCTTGTTATTATTTGCAGACTATGTCATCCTTTTATCTGGAACAGTCATAGGATTACAAAACCAATTAAATAACTTGAAAAAAGAATCTGATCGATTAGGATTAACTGTTAAACTTAAATAAAACAAATATTGTGGTCTTCAGAATGGGTGAGCACCTATCAGCACTTGCGAAATGGTTTTATGGGAATGAAGAGATAAAAGTAGTTAATACATACAAATATTTAGGAATGATATTTTCAACAAAATTAAGTTTAAATTATACTTGGGATGAGTTTGCTAGAAAAGGAAGAAAGGAGTGATTGAAATTGTGAAGTCATTGAAAAAAATTAAAAGTATAGATTGCCGTTTATTTTAGAAGTTATTTGATATCCAAATAGAGCCGCTACTTACGTACGCTTCAGAAATTTGGGGACTGAATATAAGTGTTCAAATAGAAAGAGTACATACATACATACGCTATCAAACGGTTTTTACATGCGCCAATTCATTCATCAAACACAATGTTATACGGAAAAACAGGAAGGTATCCTTTATATATAAGAACATTTGTAAAATCTATAAGATATTGGTTGAAGTTATTAAGATTACCTCAGTTACGTGTATGTAGACAAGCATATGACATTTTGCTTTTGCAGTTAGAATTAAATAAAGAGAATTGGGCATATAGAGTTAAAACGGTCTTGTCATAACTTGGATTTGGTATAGTATGGCAGTCCCAGGGAGTCCGAAACGACCAACATTTCATAAGAGAATTTAAAGACAGGCTCATTTGTTTTTTCAAGCAAAACTGGCATGCTGATATGGAAGCTAAGGGAAAAATATAAATGTTTCTTATCATTTAAAAGTGTATTTCAGCCAGAAAAAATATCTTGAAATCATTACAGACAATTGGCATAGGGTAAGCTTTATTAGGTTTAGGTTACGTACACTTGGAATTAAGGCTAATAAAAGATGGTTCGAACCACATACGAGTGAAATAACGCTATGTCCTTTATGCAAATCAGGTGTGGATAATGAATGTCATTTTCTATTTGACTGTAAAACATATAATGATGTACGAGTGAAATGTAAGTTTTATAGTTTTCAAATAATTGAGAGAAAGGATGTTGCTTCCCTCTTAACGTCTAATGACGAAGAATTATTGAAATCTGTGGCTAAGGTGCGCCTGAAGGAAGCGGAATAACTCTCAAGAGTGAATATGCATAAACTAATGTATTATGATTGTACCAATTCACGTTATTTTCTATTCGTTTTCTATTTTCTATTATATATTTTCTATTGCATGATGATTGTGTGATTGGCTGAACTTTGTTATTCCTATTACCCCCCTTGTCATCAGACCCTTGAGGCAATGACAATAAATGTTGCAGCGTTCTCCTCATCTTCTCTCTCTCTCCTCTCTCTTCTATCCTCTCTCCTCTCTCTCTATCTTCTCTATCTTATCTCTCTCTCTCCTCTCTCTCTCTCTCTCTCTCTCCCTCTCTTTCTCTCTCTCTCTGGTTTTGATTTAACAATTCCCCCTTCCCACTGTTCCCTTTGACATGGGCAAATGGCTCTGGTTCATTAAAAAACGTTCTTGTTCGTGTTCTCTCTCTTCTCTCTCTCTCTCTCTCTCTCTCTCTCTCTCTCTCGCGATCTCTCCTCTCTCTCTCTCTCTCTCGTTGTCAACATCACAGTGTGTGTGTCTGTGGGGAACTGTCTATCTGTCAGTCGTCTGCTTACATGATTGTCCCTTATTTTTTCTGAATTCCTCTCTCTCTCTCTCTCTCCTCTCTCTCCTCTCTCTCTCTCTCTCTCTCTCTCTCAGGACAATCTCTCTCTCACTCTGCGGTGTGTGTGTGTGGTCACCCGTGTGTTGTGTCTGTCTGTCTGTCTATCTGTCAGTCTGTCTGCTTACATGATTGTCTGATGTTTCGAATTAATTCTCTCTCTCTCTTCTCTCTCTCTCTTC
>CM065710.1:5380937-5405937 GCA_017654935.2 Phymorhynchus buccinoides
CCGCAAATTTTTTGATCAACATATGTATTTTCATACACGATATATCATTGTCCAACGCTTTAGCATTAGAAAATAATTTTAGCTTACATTCATTTTGCTTGATAATATTCACTGCGGGCACCTCGTGCTAGAGAATCGTCTGCAGTTTTGGCTCATCTTTTTTATTTATTTCTCAAAATAAAAAACGATTTTGAAGTGGCTTCAAATCTGAAATCAATTATAACATTGTAAAGAACAATATACCAAAGTATTGTGCTTGTTGCACGAAGTGCACAATTCTGGTTAATTCTGCAACATAGAACCCCCGCTAACTCATTTTAAAACCACCTAAATAAGAGACCATTTTAGAGACAATATTAAGGATTGTCCTTTATCAATATGAAATATAATATGTTAGAGAACATGAAAATACCCATAACTCAAAATTGACATTTTTTTTAGATTTTTGACTTTTCAAGGCTGTTGTAAGAAACTAGCCCAGCGATTAATGTCCCTCTCGTGGTGCTGGGTCACATTATAACGGTCCAGGTCCGAAATTGAGCAAACAAAAACAAAGGCAGACAAAATCTAGCTTGCTGATCGAGCCCCCCCCCCCCCTCCCCCTCCGACGCTGACTTTGCATCCTGCGGTTTTCAAGCTTCGACACCACGGTTTCTATGGTTTGTCAGCCTTGGTCAAGGTAAACAACTCTAATTTTCACGAAATACTCTCCCCTCTGTTTTTTTTCCTCACGTAATATTGTCCGGTTGGCCCAGTGGGGCAGAACGGATCATGTCGCGATAGTAACTTGAGCTACATTTTTTTGTCCATGTTCTGAAAAATCGTGGAAAATTGCAGATTTTTTAGTTTTATGTTCTTGAAAGTTGAAAATTGGGGTAGGCTTCTCTGGGTAAGGGATGTGCGTTTTATAATATGATACGCCTTATAATCTGTAAAATACAGTACATTTGCTGCAAGTCTTGCCTATTGGCCACTGCAACTAGGGTTATTAACGCTTCCTTGACAGCGAAGAGTTAAGGCCCTTGTTGGTCAGTATCCAAAATGGCATTCACTCTTGCAACAAAAGTCAGCCGTTTCAGTGGCCTCAAATAGGGTTATATGTCGCGAGAGTTACACCCTTGTTTGGTCAGTACTCAAGCACTTACTAAGGGCATTCACTCTTGCAAAACATGGTCGTTGCAGTGGCCGATACTATGCTATCCAGATTTATTTTCTTTAGCTGTTTAAGCTATATAAAAATTTGCTTGGAATTTGTTTCTTGGTTGTTTTTATAAAATGTTTTTTACCCCTGTATTCTGATTGAATGAGTGTATGTATTCCTTGATAGAAAATTGGATGCACAAAGGTGCCTGGTGTATATATATATATATTTATTTATTAAATTGATTGTAGTGGATGTGTGGGTTTTTCTTGATGAATTTGAAGAGGTGTGTAAAAATGGACTTTGTATTCATTTGAGTGGGGAAGACAGTAATACAGTACTGGTGTGTGTGTAGGTGTGTGTGTAGCTATGTGTGTGTGTGTGTGTGTAGCATGTGGCCCGTGTGTGTGTGTGTAGCTGAAAGGCGTTGTGTGTGTGTGGCTGTGTGTGTGTTGTAGATGTGTAGTCACCATGTGTGTGTGTAGATCTGTGCCGTTGTGTGTGTGTAGCTGTGGTGGTGTGTGTGTGTGTAGCTGTGTGGCCATGTGTGTGTGTAGCTGTGTGGCCATGTGTGTGTGTGTAGCTGTGTGGCCGTATGTGTGTGTAGCTGTGTGGCCATGTGTGTGTGTAGGTGTGTGTGTGTGTGATAGGTGTGTGTGTGTGTAGTGTGCTGTAGTGGCCATGTGTGTGTGTAGCTGTGTGGCCATGTGTGTGTAGCTGTGTGGTCATGTGTAGGTGTGTGGCCGTGTGTGTGTGTAGCTGTGTGGCCGTGTGTGTGTAGCTGTGTGGCCATGTGTGTGTGTAGCTGTTGTGGACCATGTGTGTGTGTAGATTGTGTGCCGCCATGTGTGTGTAGCTGTGTGGCCAGTGTGTGTGTGTGTGTAGGTGTGTGGCCGTGTGTGTGTGTAGCTGTGTGGCCATGTGTGTGTAGCTGTGGCCGTGTAGTGTGTGTGTGTAGGTGTGTGTGTGTGTTTTAGTATAATATATGTGTTTTTGTGTGTAAGTGTTCACACATACGTATAATAAAATGTTATCATGTGTGTATGTACTTGCATATGAGTGTGTGTGTGTGTGTGTGGTGTTCATGCTATGTAGGTGTGGATCAGACTTGTCAAATAATTTTCCTCATTGGTTTGTGGCTTTCGGTATACAGTCAAACCTCTATTTTAAAGGGGCACCCTGACGGATGAGTTTTTGCAAGAAAGACGTCGAGATCAACAGGAAAACACCCTTTACAGAGATCGCAACACTCACTTTGCTCTGGTTTCCATAGAAATCAAACCGTCAAAACGTCAATTCCTCCTTGGCGGAGGTGCTGGAAGTCCAATTCTTTCAGTGAAAGAGAAGGCTCATGCCTTCTCTTTTCCAATGACCGCCTGAGTCGCTTTGACCAAATCACGAAATGTCCACAATTCAAGCCTTTTTATTTACACTTTACCAAAAGGAGTTTCGCTCAAAACAAAGGAAATAGCTCCCTTTTTTTTTTAACTGCACTACAAAGAAGAAAAAAGCTTCAACCACTCTGAGTGTCCTCCACCCACCCCGTCCAAAATGGCTTCTCTCTCCGGCAACTCCGCCAAGGAGGAATTACCGTTTTGACGGTTTGATTTATAGGAAACCAGAGCAAAGTGAGTGTTCCGATCCTTGAAAAGGCTGTCTTTCTGGTGATCTTGATGTGTTTCTTGCAAAAACGCATCCGTCCGGGTCCACCTTTAAGACTTAAAAAAAAGTCATGAAAAAAAAATCTTAATTTGGAGTGGGTCTTCTAACGGCGGTAATTTTTATAGAAAAAATTCAGCATCCATTCCCCCCAAAAAACGGTCTTAAGTGAGAGGTGGTCTTTTAACGGGGTGTCTTATAATAGAGGTTTGACTGTATTAATCTACCTGTTAATTCCCGGTGTGAATCCTTTTCCATGTATTTATGTCTTGCCTCCATTTGTGACATGCTTTCTTAATCAGTTATGTCATCGCATACATCTGTATCGTTAATAATTCGGGACTTTCCTGGAGTTGCACTGCCTCCGGGCATTGCCTCCAGGATTGTTCCCACCATCTTTATATCTACTAATGTCCCATATATGTGTCTGTTTCAGACCGGAGGACGTTAAACGGATTTTCACACACGTTTTCTTCTGTACAAACCATTTCTTTTTTTCTTTTTTCTTTTTTAAATGGCATTCCATATTCTGTGTGTTTTTTGTTTCTGGTTTAGATTATTAAGCGCATGTTATATATTGTATACTATCATTTATGCAATCGGCATGCTTTAAAAAAAAAGAAAGGCATTTCGAGTGTGTTTCAGTTCTGGTGTAGAGTGGCACAGTGGTAGCGCGTCTGCCTCGTGTCAAGTAAACCCGAGTTCGAACCTGGGTGCAGGGGATTTTTCCTCTCACTTTGCACTGGGCCTTATGGTCTGAATATGGAGTCTTTCGGACGAGACAATAAACAGGTCCTGTGTGCCCATGCACTTAGCACACTTTAAACCCAGTGGCAATGAAAAAAAAGTTGTCATTTGGTCAAAATTTACCCCCCCCCCCCCCCCCCCCCCCCCCCCCCCACTTTCCTTCCTCATCTATCACACAAAAATCACATGCCCAAAAAATTGGGTGGCACGCCTCTGGCTGTGACGCACTCTCCAGGTGGGAGCAACCTGAATTTCACAGAGACGCCTCTGTGACTATAAACTACATAATGATAATAAGAGTCCGAATGTCTCATGTATAAAATGAATAAAGATGGTTGATAGTATCTTTTGGCTTCTTCTTCTTCTTCTTCGATCGCTTAGACAGTTTCCTGTCAATTATGAGTGCAGATGCGTCATGCTGCCGTTATGCGCCTAACTAAGAAATAGTTAGGCCCGGCAAGTCCGACTTCGGCTGGAGGAAATCTTTTTGAAAGCGTTTCTTGAAAGAAGGCAGGAGAATGGACCGGAAAGGCAGAAAGATAGTAGATGACAGTAAGCCATGGAAAAGGCAGAGTCAAAGAGAGAGAGAGATTAGAGGAAGTTACAAGCACAGTACTTCCAGGGGGCGGGGCAACTATTTATGCAAAAGACCCCCCTGGTATCCCCACAAGGGGATCTTCTGGCTTTATCCTGACGAATTAAAAAAAAAAAAAATCTAACTTCTCCTGCCTTTTCTGTTTTCTCTAGAAACTCTTACAAAGATTTTCTGTAGCCGAAGGCGGACACATGCTGGGCCTAACTATTTCTTAGTTAGCGCGCATAACGGCAGCATGACGCATCAGCACTCCTAATGACAGGAAACTGTCTGAGCAATCGACCAAGAATAATTCATAACGGCAACGTCCACACGAATGATCAAGAGGAGATAATCCATTAACGAAAATATTTTCAGTGTAGGATTTTTTATTTATTGATGAATTACCTTCTTTGATATTGCCGTCATGACTTATGAAAATGTCATGTCGGTGAAATGAAAAAGGGGAAGGAACTTCTCGTAATTAACTCCCTTTTACCAAAGTTATTTATGGCACCGTTTCGCCTAGCAAAGTGAAAGTAGTTGCCACAACAATACAGACCCAAGTTCATCCTCAAAAAAAGGCTGACCCAGACCTGCTTATTATGACAACCACCCACACAGTACACAACAAACAGTGGTAGAGAGTTGCTCACAAACAAATCAACAAATCCTCTCTCTTAGCTTAACTCTTTCATATTTGTCATGACATGCTTTGTTTTCTTTTTCCTGGCATTTTCTGTTTCTCATGTTTGTTGCTGTGTGCGTGCGTCTGTGTGTCTGTCTGTGTTCGTGTGTGTGCTACCCTTCTCTGAAATGATTAAAATTACCTCCCTTACAAGACCCCTCCCTTATAAGACCTCATTTTGGATGATTTTTGAAGGTCTTATAAGCTCGCACTTTACGTTCAGTTCCAGCTCGCACTTTACGTTCAGTTTCTGACCCTCTTTCTCTCCAGATCCCTAGGTATAAGCTTTCAACTGTTGGTAGGCGCTCTTTTGCTGTCTCAGGACCGACCTCCTGGAACAAACTTCCTCTCTCCCTCCGTCAGTGACCGACCCTCTCTGCTTTGAAAGACTAACCTCAAAACCCACCTGTTCCCCCGTCATTAAAGCTCCGCTCTCTTTCTCTCTCTCTCTCTCTTGCCATTAGGTCTGTTTCTGCTATATTCCATTTATGTCATCCGTGTGTGTTCGCTTTGTATTGCGTTTTTGTTTGAATGCGCTATGAATGCTAACGTGTGTGTGCGCTTTGATTTGATTTCTATCAAGATTCAGCGCCGTATAAATACTGTATGTTGTTGTTGTTGTGTGTGTGTCATTGGAACTGCACAAGTGTTTTTATTTCTCATTCAATAACTTGCTAAAAAGCTAAGTTTGCTTTCCCGTGTGCTGTCTAGTTTTTATCCAGTGTGTGTTTGCATTTTCCTTTGACATAAATGCATTTTTGATATTGCAATGTGTCCTTAGGAATACAGTGGGACCTCCCTTATAAGACCTTCAAAAATCATCCAGAATGAGGTCTTATAAGGGAGGGGTCACTCCCGAGAGGTATCGCATTGCCGTCATGACTTGCGAAAATGTCACAATAACATTTCAATTTGTTTGTCTTCATCCCGACACTTTCTGTTTCTCATGTTTTGTTAACGTGTGCGTGGCGTCCGCCTGTGTGTTCGTGTGTGTGTAGTTTGAACCCCACAAGTGTGCTCTATTTTCCCTTTCAACTGTAACTCGCTAAAAAAGCATCATGCACAGTGGGACCTCCCTTATAAGACCTTAAAAAATCATCCAAAATGAGGTCTTATAAGGGAGGGGTCTTATAGGGAGGTAATTTTGATACTTACAAAGAAGGGCAAGAGAAGTAGTCTTATGTAAGTCTTTAATGGGATAGGTTCATTTCAAAGAAGGGCAATGTCTCGGAGAAGTAGGTCTTATGTGGGAGGGAGTCTTAATGGGAGGTCTTATAAGGGAGGTCTCCTTACTTAAGAAGGGTTCCACTGTATACACAATGTACCCGTCTCGAGAAGTAGGTCTTATATGGGAGGGAGTCTTATAATGGGAGGTCTTATAAGGGAAGTTCCACTGTACCGTCCATAAGGGTCTCCGACCGATTGGACGCTAATCTCATCACAAAAGAAAAGCAATGCGTCCTGCAATAAATAGGGCATTTGCCGCTTGTCGGCGGCCTTGAATTTAACTGAGTTGAATTAGAAAGGTCAGCGTAACTCGGGCAGAACGACTGCTGGCAAAATTAGTAGTCTAGCATAGACAACGAATACCCGCGGCAAATGCCCTATTCACATTAGTTCACGCAGTTGGCTGCGTTCTTCATCGACGCACGAGCCATTGCCTGAAGTTTTCAAGTTTTTCTTTAGGTCACACACGGGCTTGCACCGCACAGAGGCTCGCAAGGCAGGCCGGTGTTGCATAAAATATTTCACCCATGAAATAAATACTCTTTTTTCCTCATTCAAATTGTTTGCTGTTTGGGAAAGATTCGCCCCTAAATATGTTCAGAGGCGTCTTGTGGCATGCAGGAAGAACAGAAGATTCATCATTGAATACCGGGAAGTCAGGGATATTTTTCTGATATTTATTATTATTTGTTTTTGTTTGCATGGACGGCTGTTTTTATCATCCGCCATTTTGAAACGAAGTGACATGGCTTGGTATATCAATTTCTCAGCAAAAATGTAGATTTACACCCGCCCACTCTATTACTTGACTCTTTTCGTGTAGATTGAGCACTTAAATATCTATATTTTAAATAATAGTTGACTTATTTATCACATGAAAGAAGAATGGCTCTAGTGCGCTTTTGAAGGGTATTTATTTCATGGTATGTACTTATTTATCATGACGGGGGGGGGTTGCTCCAGAGAGGTATCACATTGTTGTTATGACTTACGAAAATGTCACAACATTTCAATTTGTTTGTCTTTGTCCCGACACTTTCTGTTTCTCATGTTTTGTTAACGTGTGCGTGGCGTCCGCCTGTGTGTTCGTGTGTGTGTAGTTTGAACTCCACAAGTGTGCTCTATTTTCCCTTTCAAATGTAACTCGCTAAAAAAAAAAGCGTCATGCACAGTGGGACCTCCCTTATAAGACCTTAAAAAATCATCCCAAATGAGGTCTTATAATGGAGGGGTCTTATAAGGGAGGTAATTTTAATACTTAGAAAGAAGGGCAATGTCTCAGAGAAGTAGGTCTTATGTGGGAGGGAGTCTTATAATGGGAGGTCTTATAAGGGAGGTTCCACTATACTTGCAGAGAAGGGCAATGTCTCAGAGAAGTAGGTCTTATGTGGGAGGGAGTCTTATAAGGGAGGTTCCACTGTATTTTTCCCTGCGGAGCTTCAGATTGTTTGCGTGCCCCCGCGCCAATGACGCATGTTTTTTCGTTAAAGACTCGCATCAATACGTCGTCGGGATGCGCCCATCTGGGTCATCCCGTTCGCCAGCCATTTGGTTTAAACGTTTTTTTATTCAACAATTTCAAATTATAAACAATAACAGGGTAACAACAAGCACATAGCTTATAACGTACCCGTACACAATACATCACATAGGATTCAAATGACGGAAGGTGTGTTCTCACCAATTAGAACATATTTTGTCAATATTTAGAAACATTATTCACAAAACTAACAAACAAAGTGAACAAAATAGAAAACCAGAAACGAAATAAAAGAGTGACATTTTGGGAAAAATCACACAAAAAGAAAGGAAGGAGGAAAACAAAAGGGGGATTGAGAGACAAATTAATGAACAATATGATGACTTAATATAGCAGCCATTTAATTCATGAAACCATTGTGCAGCCCATCATTTTGAAGATTGACCCCCTCATTTTGAGCAGCCAGGGGTCATATGACCCATGAAGTCTGAAAACAATCTGAAGTTCTGTTTCCTGTGTGTGTGTTTATCCAAAGTGTGTTTGCAATTTTTCTTTGACATGGATTTTTTGTTTTTTTTTTACCATTTTCTTTGACATGGATTTTTTGGTGTTTTTGTGTATTTCAATTAAAAAAATTAAAAAATGGGAGAAAAGAAGAATTCTATGCGTTTACTTGTCTTCACTTTTGAATGAGAATGTTGGTATTTGCGTTTTTATTAAATACCAAAAAAATAATTTCAGGCATTGACTTTTTCATGCTTCTTATACATACGCATATGCACGCACACACATATATACACACACACAAGTGCACATGCACAGACACACACACACATATATACACACACACCATCAAGATGCATGCAGAGAGTCATGCACAACCGCTAAGTCCCCCCGGAACAGCCGGAGAAAACTCGGGGCCCCACATGATGCATGCCAAGGAGTTATTTGTATTTTAGGGGACATGCATGACCGTAAAGGGCCAGCCACACACATACGAATCGTATCTGAATGCGATGCGATTTTGAGGTTGTGAGTCCTGAATCACGTGAAATCCACGTATTGGGTCTTGAGTATAGTGAGCGAAAATGGCAGAATTAGTTTTAGACGGAAGTATTTCTCATGATTCGTAACTCACATCGTCAAAATCGCATCGCGTTCAGATACGATTCGTATGTGTGTGGCTGGCCCTTTAAGGCCACACATGTTGTATGCAACAACAACAAAAAAGGACCAGATACCTTTATTTCGTAGTATCCAGGTAAGATGAATCCGGCTACCGTACCGGTCCCCGGGGGAAACCCCGACCGGCACAGCTCCTGCCGTTCATTTAGCACTACTTTGATCTATGGCCCCTAGTTCCCTACTTTTTATGGCTAGAGTACACGCGAAATAATGACCCCCCTCCATTAGCGACTATTGTGACATCATCAGACCGGAGGACGTTAAACGGATTTTCATACGCACAATTATACAGATATTCTACTCTATTGAACAAATGGTGAATACTCTCTTTCTAATTAACTCCCCTCCACCAAAGTTGATTACAATACCAATCACCTAGCAGTGCGTGGGTCAGAACCAAAGTGAGACAAACAAAGCATCATTCTACCAAAAAATGAATGAATGAAAAATGGTGCTTTACGTCCTCTCGGTCTGGAACAGACACATATGGGACATTTGTTAAATACAAAGATGGTGGGAACGATACTGGAGGCAATGCCCGGAGGCAGTGCAACTCCAGTAAAGTCCCGATTTTTGTAACAATGCAGATAGGTGTAGCGGTAACCACGCCTCGGTTAAACCTCATCGGCTATGGTGCCGCCACATCTGATTCTACACTACTCACAAAAAGTTAAGGATCACTATGAGAAAACAGGTGCGCAATAAACTCCGTTCGCTCCTGTTATTTATTTCTCAGTCAAGCCAAATTGTTATGAATTCTTGTTCAGCTGTAAGTGGGCGATGTTGTGTTAGTGGAAACATTGCACGTGATTCTCTATTACTGAGCTTGGCAGCAAAAGAAAAAGCGGAAACTTGCGAAAAAGGACCTTGTTTTGGATCGTTCTGCATGAACACATTGCACAAGCCAGATGGAAAAACCATTATGCACGTGCAAGCACTGCTGTTTATGTGTGAGATGCTGTCTCTTGCTTGGCTTTATAAGAAGACATACCACCAGTATTAGGCCTGATTTGACAATGCCTCCACGACGAAAATTGAGCGAGTTGGATAGGGGACGAGCTGTTGCATGGTTCCAAGATGGTGTTCCCAAGCGAGAAGTGGCCAGGCGACTTCAGGTGTCCATCTCGGTCATTGTCAGACTGATTCAACGCTTCACAGCCACTGGGAGGGTCCATGAAAGACGCAGATCTGGTCGACCGAAGAAGACAACTCCACGTGAAGATCGTCTCATTGAACGACAAGCCCTGCAGACAAGAACAGCCTCTTCCAGCATCATTCGAAGGCAGCTGAGGGTGGCTACTAACATCAACATCAGCCAGCAGACCATACGGAACCGCCTTCATGGGTTTAACCTCCGTTCTCGTCGCCCAGCTGTACGGCCACGCTTAACTCCAGCCCATAGGGCAGCACGCCGCGCCTTCTGCAGACGTCACGTGAGGTGGACACGTCAGCAATGGTCCCAGGTCCTGTTCAGTGATGAATCACGCTTCACCCTGAACCACAACGACGGCCGACTGAGGGTCTGGAGGCGCCCAGGGGAACGCTTTATTGACGCCACTGTCCAAGAAAAGGTGGCCTTTGGTGGAGGTTCTGTAATGGTCTGGGGGGCCTTCAGCCTTCACCACAGAACACCCTTGTATCATGTACAGGGTAACCTGACTGGCCTCCGATACCGGGATGAGATCCTTCGACCGCTGGCTGTGCCTACACTGCAGCAGATGGGACCGCCGGCTGTCTACCAGGATGACAACGCTCGCCCCCACAGGGCAAGGGTGGTCAACGACTTCCTGCAGCAGTCTGGAGTCAACAGAATGGAGTGGCCAGCATGCATTCCCGATCTCAACCCGATTGAGAACCTCTGGGATGAGCTGGATCGCAAAGTGAGGAGCAACCACCCCCCTCCCAGGGATGCCCAGCACCTCTACCAGATGCTGCAGGCTGAGTGGCAGGCGCTTCCACAGAGGATCTTCACCACCCTGGTCAACTCCATGAGGACTCGCTGCGTCGAGTGCCAGAACAGCCATGGCGGATACACGCATTACTGAACTTTTGGGAGCATCAGAATGCCCTGTCTTGTGATTTCACTGACTTTGGGAAATCAAATTTCGATACGTACCCACTTTGATCAAATGTACAGACCAAACGATTGCTCGAAATTGAAGGCAATTGTGTATCGTTATCACTAAAGAATTGAATTAAATGTTGGCCAAAATTCAACGCATTGGCTTTCTTATTTGGAAAGTTATGAATTAGTTTGCAAGTGATCCTTAACTTTTTGTGGATAGCTTAGTATAATGCAACTCTAAAAAAGAGCTGAGCTGAAAATGATGTTTTATGTCCTCTCGGTCATAGACACATATGGGACATTTGTAAATACAAAGATGGTGGGAACAATACTGGCTGCAATGCCCGGAGGCAGTACAACACCAGTAAAGTCCCGAGTTGTTAACAATATAAATAGGTGTAGCGGTAACCACGCCTCGGTTAAACCTCATTGGCTATGGTACCGCCACTAAATATAGCATAACTCTTTTTTTTTAAATGTGCCAAGTTCGCCTTTATGACCCTCTACCCTCACAGTACACATCAACAATGGTGATGAGGACAACATACAAACAAATCAACATCTATCCAAGAGTGGCATAGCCTTCTAACCTTGAGTATGTTACACATAAACAACACACAACACAGAACAAACTGGTAAGCCTCGAAAGGAAGTTTGGTTAATCAAAGAATGAAATAGTGAGGCCAAGAGAGGAGATAACGAAATTGAATAAAGGGTGAATACTCTCTTGCTAATTAACTCCCCTCCACCAAAGTTGATTACGATACCAATCACCTAGCAGTGCGTGGGTCAGAACCAAAGTGAGACAAACAAAGCATCATTCTCAAAAAAGAATGTGCCAAGTTCGCCTTTATGACCCTCCACCCACACATAACAGTACACATCAACAATCAGAAAGAGAGTATTCACCCTTTGTTCAATTTCGTTATCTCCTCTCTTGGCCTCACTATTTCATTCTTTGATATTCTACTCTAGTTATTTATGGCGAAATAATGACCCCCTCCGTTAGCGTATATACTATGACGTCATCAGTGGATCGAGTTAACTAGTGCGCAACGTCATCAAAGGCTGACGTCAACAGGTCAGAAAAACAAGACAGCAAAGCGTCGCCGCCATGAGAATAACATAACATGTTTCCCAGTACAATAATAAGCTTCATAATGTTGAGATCGTTCCTGATTCTCTGCTGCATTGACAGACCACCGGGGATCGAAGCACAAAGTAAGTCCACTCCATGATGATCATGGTAAAATAACCAAGTCCCGGTGTTATGATAAATAAGTACCTGTCACTAAATATCTACCTCTCGCATGAGAACTGTACCCATCTAACCCTAACCCTAACCCTAACCCTATCCCTAACCACGGAAAGAACCAAAAAATAGAGCAGGAGGGTGTAAATCTACATATTTGCCGATAAATCGATGTACAAGTCCATAAATCCATAATCCGTAAAATTCACAATGGCGGACAAACAAACGATTCTGATTGGCTACGCTAGGACTACTTCTAATGCGCATGCGCAGAGGTAAATATTTCATAGGACTACTTATTCATTATGACACCGGATCTAAACAGCGCCCCTCCCTCCCTCTTTGACCCTGCCCCACTCATTTCCCTCCAACTACTTCCAACTTGTCCCATCTCCCCCCCCCCCCCCCCCAGCCATTCATGATTCAAGCCGATCATCTGGGCGGCCAAGGACATTATTACTGTGTACAGATATCTTATCTACATGACCGAAGTCCCCAGTTTTTCATACACCATCAAAAAGATGATGGCGGTTGTCTACTGCAAGCAGAAGAAGAAGAAGAAGAGAGATGATAAAACCATCCAACCAAGCAAAAGAAGAAGAAGAAAACTCGAGGACACAATTAAACTTCAAACTCACATTGAAAACAATCATAGGCCTACACGTTCAACTGAAACATTTTTGCTAATATAATTATATAACAGCGTTGAATAAACTTTGAAATGAGACAGTGAACATACATCGTCACTGAACATATTCAAAAATCATACTCATAGGCCTATTGATTGAACAAATATGTATATATATAGGGGAAGACGGGGTAAAAAGCGCATGGGCGGGTAAGAAGCCCACCCCAATTATCTCATGAAATGAAGCCAATTTCAGTCTCATTTTGCCCATGAGACGAACGTTAATGTCTAGCATTCGTCTCATGGGCAAATTTGACTGAAATTTTCTTTATTTCATGAGATAATTGGGGTGGGCTTCTTACCCGCCCATGCGCTTTTTACCCCGTCTTCCCCTAACAGTGTGATGTACACCATACATTTGTGTGTGTGTGTGTGTGTGTGTGCGTGTGCGTGTGCGTGTGCGTGTGCGTGCGTGTGCGTGCGCGCGCGCATTTGTATGTGTGTGTGACGTGTGTGTGTGTGTGTGTGTGTGTGTGTGTGTGTGTGTGTGTGTGTGTGTATGTGTGTGTGTGACATGACTGTGTGTTTGTGCGCATGTGTGTGTGTGCGTTCGCGCACGTACACGTGCTTGTGTGCGTGCATATGAAACACAAACAGAAGACACATCTTGTGCGGGTATCAACCGAAGCGACAGCATTCCTATGTGCCAGTGCAAACATGGGTGCTCTTCCAACAACTCGGCCCACACTAACTCCATTACAAATGCCAGTAAGTAAACGAGGCTAAGACGGGCTTCACATTAGACGCGTAAGTTCCGTACGGAAAACCCTAAATAAGTGGAAGAAAGAAGGATAAAAGTTTACGCATAATTATAGTGGAAATTCGGACACGTGCGCAAATCGTTTCCCTTCTTTGTTTCACTTATGTATGGATTGCGCACGGGTTTCCGCATGGAATATCCGCTTATGTGCGTACACGGCCTTACAGTGACAGTTATTTTTTTCCCCTCTTGGGATGACTAGGGAAAACCCAAGAAATAAGATCACAATGCATTCTGGGACTCTCTTCTGAGGCATTATAAGATACGCAGTGGCTACGGGTACGGGGTTAATTCTTGCAACACTCAGACCATCTTCAGGGATAGTAACTCAATCTTCCTAGTCGAAATTTTCGTCAACAAAATGCATTTGTTTATTAGCTGTTTTGTATATTTAATGCATCTTGGTAAGGAATAGGGTTAGGGATATGGTTAGGAACATGTCAGAGTTAATGTTAGTAGTTTTTGAAGACTCATTCGCGCGCCAATTTATGCGTCCCGTCATTGAGCGCCATACCCGTAGCCCGGAGAATGTGAGATACGGGCCCGTACCCCGAGATAAGGCGAGAGCCTGTGGGTTTGTCTGGAAATGCACTGGCCTCGCCTGTCCTTGGTGGGGGCTGTTGGATGCGTGCTGGTTTCTGAGTTGGATGTCTTCCTTCCTTCCTTCCTTCCTTCATTCATTCACTTTGACTATTATGTCGCTGTAACATTTTCGGAGGATCTACGGGAATGCGCGAGACAATAAGCTATAAAGAAGAAAGACAGATGAAGAAAAAGGAGAAGAAAATAGAAAGCTTGACCCAGCCAGCTAGGTCCCGCTGGTCGGTCTCTTGCCGGTGGGCTCTGCAGTCATGAAAAACGGACTGGTACACCCGTACGTGGGGACACATTCGCAAGGACTCCTCTGCATAGTATCCGATGGTCACCAAGCCGGGAGTAGCTGTTTGTCTTGTAACAACCCTATTCTTGATGGAATAGCCCCGTGTGTACCTGCTCCCCAGAAACACAACACGGACTTCGATCCAGGGCAGGAGCAGGGCTGCTATCGTTTGATAGGGCAGGCATGGCTGGTGCATCCCTGGGTCCCATCAGCACCTTCGGGTGTTTCTTTTTCATTATTTTCATTTTCATTCTTTCTTTTATTAATTCGTTACAGCCCCATCCATATACCCCCTCGTTCACATCTATCTCCATAAAATCATTTCCCTTGTCTTTGATCCTCATGTTCTCTGTCTCTCTCTCCCTCTCCCTCTGTCTCTCCTGCCCCCCCCCCCTCTCTCTCTCTCTCTCTGAACTTTATGCATTTCTCTGATTATATGTATTTTAGTTTGCATAATTTGTGATCAGTAATTGAGGAAACCATCCACCGAAATATCCCATAAAATAACTTTTTTTTCTTCTTTTCTGTCCCATCTTCTGGGCCGTTCAGTGGCGTTGCTCCTACAGTGGCGTTGAGTCCCAACTCACTGCCACACCCCTGGCTTGTTCAAGTCACAGAATCCAAAACCAGCAGTCAAGAAGGAGCGAATCAATGTTAGGCCGTCAGGAGACAACCACGAGAGGAGACACTGCACTGCTGCTGAGTCACCTTAGCGGAGTTCAGTGGAGCCTGTACGCAGGACACCACCTACTAAGCTCCATACTGACAACAACAATAACGTGTTAGTTGCGGAGCCAGCGTGAGTGAGGTCCTCCTCCGAGGGCGCCAACACGACCGTCCACCGACAGCTCCCCAGAACATATATACTAATCCCCATGACTTTGACCCGAACGCACCAAGGGCTTAAACTGGATTGGAAATCGAAACCGAGGTCACTATGAGAGCAGGGCATGCAAAGCCACATAATCTGAGACATTTTTCTTTTTAATGCTTGATGGAAATGAGGCGGATGACTATGATGATGATGATGATGATGCTATGGAGTTCCGCATCGGTCTGAGACTACATGCTAGGGCTGTATTCTACGCTTTCTTTCATAATGATATCCCGGCGTTAACCAGGCGTGTACAAGTTTATTTGGTTTACCAACTCCTTCTCTCTCTCTCTCTTTCTCTCTCTCTCTCTCTCTCTCTCTCTCTCTCTCTCTCTCTCTCTCTCTCTCTCTCTCTCTCTCTCTCTCTCTCTCTCTCTCTCTCTCTCAAAACAGTCAATGCGGCCTTCGCCAGAGCCGCCGCCGTCAGTTCGGTGGGCGAACCGCCAACTGCCGACTCCTCGGAGTATCTGCCTGCCTGCGGCGCCGTCAACGGGCATCGCACCAACCAACTGTGCGACTCGCACCAGAGCAGTACGGGACTGTGCCAGACAGACTGCTTCATCACAGCGAAGAGGGACTGGACGCCCTGGTGGTACGTTACTATGGGCAGGGCCTACACCATTCCCGAAGTGCAGATCTACAGCGACTCACGTGAGTATAGGCCTACATACAGTCAGTGATGCACCAACGATGCCCCCCCCCCCACCCCCCACCCCGCAGATTAGGTATAGGGTCAGGGTTAAAGGCCGAGTACACACATAATGAGGGTCGGAGCATTCGAAAAGCGCGACTTTTCGAAAAGCGCGATACGAAATGCGCGAACTACAAGATGCCGAAAAGAGCGAACAGTAATGACAAAAAGAGCGAATTTCAGAGAGTCGCATAAAACTCAGAAAGTTAGGGATAGGGTTAGGGTTATAGGGATAGGGTTATGGATAGGTTATGGATAGGGTTAGGGATAGGTTAGGGATAGGGTTAGGGATAGTAAAAAAGTAACAGAAATTTTTTCTTGTAAGGTACTTCTTGCCCCATCCCAATCCTCAACGACCCTCTCGCTTTCTGTCAGTGACATTCGCTCTTTCTGTCAGTGACATTCGCTCTTTCTGTCAGTGACATTCGCTCTTTCTGTCAGTGACATTCGCTCTTTCTGTCAGTGACATTCGCTCTTTCTGTCAGTCACATTCGCTCTTTCTGTCAGTGACATTCGCTCTTTCTGTCAGTGACATTCGCTCTTTCTGTCAGTGACATTCGCTCTTTCTGTCAGTGACATTCGCTCTTTTCGTACGGTCGCGCAAATGGGAATATTCAGAGAGTCGCGCTTTTTGCATGCTGCCATGAGGGTGGATGTCTTGGTGAGTGAGAATCATGTTATTCTTGTCACTTTATTTCTTTGCACTGGAATGTTGGTAGTATGACTATCTTGCTGATTTTGATGCATGTTTTTAATGTTGAGTTTAATGTTGCGTTTGTAAAGCGCATCGAGCATACTACTGTATGAATTTTAGCGCTATGTGAAATACAATTATTATTATTATAGGATATTCCGTGCGGAAACCCGTGCCGCAGTTCATAAATAAGTGAAACAAAGAAGGGAAAAGATATGCGCACGTGTCTGAATTTCCCCTATATGCGTAAACTTTTATCCTTCTTTCTTCTTTAAGCCGTGTACACACATAAGCGGATATTCCATACGGAAACCCGTGCGCAATTCCATAAAATAAGTGAAACAAAGAAGGGAAAAGATTTGCGCACGTGTCCGAATTTCCCCTATATGCGTAAACTTGTATCCTTCTTTCTTCCACTGATTTAGGGTTTTCCGTACGGAACTTTACGCGTCTAATGTGAACCCGGGTTAGGGTTAGGGGTCAAGGATACTGTTTGGGTTCTTCTTCTTCTTCTTCTTCTTCTGCGTTCCCAGGCCATATGGCCATAATGGGTAAGGTCCGGTTTTCAGTTTTCACTGGTCTCCTCGCTGCGTACAGCCGACACATTCTGATTTCGGAGGAGCTCAAAGGAGAAAAGTTATTTGGAAGATTAAAAAAAAGAAGAAAAAAAAGCAGGAGAATGGGCCACTAAGTCGGAAAGATAGTAGATGATAGAAAAGCAAAGGGAAAAGGCAGAGTCAAAGAGAGTGGCATATTAGAGGAAGTTACGCGCACAGAACTTCCAGAAGGTGGGGGGACTATTTTTTACGAAAGATCCTCCCCCCCTCCTCAGCATCCCCACGGGGAGAGACTCGTGGATGGGGAGGGGTCGTCCAGCTCCCCGTATGGAGGCGCGAGGCATCCACCCACTGCCCCAACTGTTTGGGTTAGGAACAGGGTTAGAGATAGGATTAGGGTTAGGATAAACCAAGAGAAGAAGAGAGATATGAGACGGGGACACATAGAGATGGGGACATATAGAGACGGGGACATATAGAGACAGGGAACATATAGAGACGGGGACACATAGAGATGGGGACATATAGAGACGGGGACGCATAGAGACAGGGACATATAGAGACGGGGACACAGAGATGGGGACATATAGAGACGGGGACACATAGAGACAGGGACATATAGAGACGGGGACACAGAGATGGGGACATGTAGAGACGGGGACACATAGAGACGGGGACATATAGAGACGGGGACACAGAGATGGGGACATATAGAGACAGGAACATATAGAGACGAGGACACATAGATATGGGGACATATAGAGACGGGGACACATAGAGACAGGGACATATAGAGACGGGGACACAGAGATGGGGACATGTAGAGACGGGGGACGCATAGAGACAGGGACATATAGAGACGGGGACACAGAGATGTGGGACATATAGAGACAGGAACATATAGAGACGAGGACACATAGATATGGGGACATATAGAGACGGGGACGCATAGAGACAGGGACATATAGAGACGGGGACACACAGAGATGGGGACATGTAGAGACAGTGACACACAGAGACGGGGACACATAGAGACAGGGACATATAGAGACGGGGACACATAGAGATGGGGACATGTAGAGACAGAGACACATAGAGACGGGACACACAGAGACGAGGACATATAGAGACGGGGACACATAGAGATGGGGACACATACAGAGACGTTGACACATAGAGATGGGGACACATAAATACGGGGACATATAGTTACGGGGACACATAGAGACGAAATTAAAGCTGTGCTTCATATAATTATGCCCCTAGTGTTATTACATTGTGTGCTTGCTTGCTGTTGTACTTACACTTTGTTTGTGTTACAAGGTCATTTCATTTGTAAGTTGTAACTCTTATGCATATTAGTATCCTTTATTACTGTTATACAATTTGCAAAATGCAATCTCTCTCTCTCTCTCTCTCTCTCTCTCTCTCCTCTCTCTCTCTCTCTCTCTCTCTCTCTCTCTCTCTCTCTCTCTCTCTCTCTCTCTCTCTTCTCTCTCTCTCTCTCTCTCTCTCTCTCTCTCTCTCTCTCTCTCTCTCTCTCTCTCTCTCTCTCTCTCTCTCTCTTCTCTCTCTCTCTCTCTCTCTCTCTCCCCCTCCGCCTACCTCTCTCTTTCTCTCTCTCGTTGCAGGTTACTACGCCAACATGGCCGGGATCGTCGTGAAAATTGACGCGGAAATGTGTTACGAATTCGAGGGATACGGAACAGATGACGGGACGCTCAAAAGGAAATACCTTCACAGTAGGCCCGACATGTTATGCCCATAATTCGTGAAATTGCCCATTTGGTTTAAACAAATTTATTCCAAATTCCACAATAAAGCAGCAAAAACATTTAAATAAGAGCACAAGAAGCAAAAGTGCTTTTACATGGTTCTCACTACCATACTCACTGCATATTTCCGTGCATGCACGCGTGTGCGTGTGCTCGTGCGTGTGTAGGCATAAGTGTGTATGTATGTGTGTATTTGTTATTTTTGCCTTTGTATGTATGTATGTATGTATGTATGTATGTATGTATGTATGTATGTATGTATGTATGTGTGTATGTGTGTATGTATGTATGTATGTATGTATGTATGTATGTACGTACGTACGTACGTACGTACGTACGTACGTACGTACGTACGTAGGCCTACGTATATATGTATGCATGTATGTATGTATGTATGTATGTATGTATGTATGTATGTACGCACGCACGTACATGTATGTATGTATGTGTGCATGCGCATGTAAATGATATGCTGTGTTCGTCAGTGTGTGTGCTTGTGTGCGTGCGAGCATGGGTATTGATGTGATTTGGTTAAATGTATTTTTTGTAAAGCGCCATGAGCAGCTAGCCTGGAATGTGCGCTATATAACTATTATAAGCTTTCTTTATTATATTATTATTATTATTTATTACTCACTGAATATTTAAGTTACACGGGATTGGCTGCAACTACACTAAGGCCGTGTACACACATAAGCGGATATTCCATGCGGAAACCCGTGCGCAATCCATAAATAAGTGAACAAAGAAGGGAAAAGAAGGGGGACGGGGGGGATGGTTTGGGGGTTGGGGGGGGGGGGGGGTTGAAGGGAGGTGGGTGTTAGTGTTGTGTTATGATATATATGCAATGCATTCTCTAAATGTATTCATTTTCATAGAGATGTATGGTGAGGATACGTGAACCAGTCTGTTAGAAATGTTTGTACGAATGGTGAGTGAAAAGCGCATTGAGTTGCTTAGCAAGATTATGCGCTATATAAGCATTATTAATTATTATTATTATTAAAAGATTTGCGCACGTGTCCGAATTTCCTAAATGCGTAAACTTTTATCCTTCTTTCTTCCACTTATTTAGGGATTTCCGTACGGAACTTACGCGTCTAATGTGAACCCGGCCTAAGTGTGGAAAAGGAACAACAATAATGACCGAACACGAATACGGAAACCCTATAGAAATTGCCCATTTCCTGAAATGGGCGAAAATAGTTTGCCCACTTCTTCGTGAAATAACCAATTTAATACTTATTATTTGGAAAAGCGCTACCTATGAATGAAAAATGTTTTTAGTCCAAAAAAAAGAACACACACAGAAATCTAGAATTGGTTCAGTTAACAAATTGGAAATAACACAACTGTAGATGAGTTTAACCCTTTCACCGCCAAAAGTCGCATTTTAGCACCACAGTGATGTAACACCTATGTCACTAAAAAGCATCAAACTGGGGTCTACTATCCAAAGACCCTATTGTCTTAGTCTTTGGGAAGTAAGGATAGACCTTATTATTTATGTCAGAAGAATCCCCAATACTGCAGATGGATTTTGTTCTCTACCCAGGTAAATTTTCATTTTTTGGCTGAAATATGGCTGGCGGTGAAAGGGTTAAATAATTCTTTTTATTCAATCTTAATTTTTTTTTTTTTTTAAAGTTTAATAAAATATGTGGCTCAGGCATGCCCCAGAGTAGCATTAATTTGGTAGAGTTGAGGGGGGTAGGATGGGGGTGAAAATACAATGTAGAAATGTGTGCTACCGTTGAATCAACCTTAATCAATGTCTGCGCGAATAGACATTGGAAAAACAATTGCGATAAAAATTGTCAATTGTCTCTCTCTCTCTCTCTCTCTCTCTCTCTCTCTATCTCTCATTCTCTCTCTCATCCTCTCTCTCTCTCTCTCTCTCTCTCTCTCTCTCTCAATTCCCAAATTTCCCCCTCCTGATCCCCCTCCATGCCTCTTCCCACCTCCTCCATATATTATTTAGCTTTCTTGTTTGATTTACTTTATTTTCCCCCAGGGCTGGGTGGAAAAAGCATGTAACTTGCTTATCTCGTGTTCTCTGGTTAAATAAAATTTCGTTTTCGTTTTTCGTTTCTCTCTCTCTCTCTCTCTCTCTCTCTCTTCTCTCTCTCTATCTCTCTCTCTCTCTCTCTCTCTCTCTCTCTCTCTCTCTCTCTCTCTCTCTTCTCTCTCTCTCTCTCTCTCTCTCTCTCTGTTAGAGTGTGTGCACATGTGTGTGTGTGAATGTGTGTCAGAAGCCCTTCTATACGTGTGTGTGTTTGTGCATGCATGTGAATGCATGCAGCAAATATATGCGGCACGGGCCGTGTATACACATGTAGGCCTATGTATAATGTGTCTCTCCGTGTGGTATGTGTGCACGCGTGCGCGCACGTGTATGTGTTTATATTTTATCAGAAACCTTACACATCAGATGCGACGTTCCCATTAAAGGCAGTCGGGTGCTCATCCAAAAGACAGAGCGTGCCGACCACTCCACGGCCAATTATCAACTGGTACTCTGCGAAGTTCAGATATGGGGTGTGTGGGGGTGGGGGTGGGGTGTGTGTGTGACGAAAAATATGTCCTGCAGTGTAATAGTTCTCGGGTTACCGGGTCAGTACGCATGCGCGCCAGAACCGCAACGTTAAAACTCTTTCAACGCCAATGTTGGATTGATGGCACTAGAATGGTTTTAACACCCATGTCACTAAAAGGCATCAAATCAGGGACCTATTTGTGACCCAGCCCCACGAAAGGGACATTATTAAGTCGCTGGGCTATCATTTCTCACAACAGGCTTGGAAAGTCAAAAATCTCATTTTTGTGTCAATTTTGAGTTATGGGCAATTTCTTGCTCTCTAACATCTTATCTTTCATATTTATAAAGGACAATCTTTAATATGGTCTCTAAATGGTCTTATAAGTGTTTTAAAACGAGTAGGTCAATGCATTTTCTACAGCTAGGCTAGACTTTAGACTGTGTTTTCTCAAAATGGCCGGCGCTCACCCTACTTACTTTAAATGCTCTTAACTCTGGAACGGAAAAAGATACAAGAATGGTTTTTTGTATCATTAGAAAGAGAATTGTCTGAAGTTTTCAAATGTATAAATTTTCTCAGAATGGTCAGTTTGACACTTAATGTCCCTTTCGAGGTGCGGAGGTCACGTTTTTGCAAGAAACACGTCGAGGTCACCAGAAAGACAGTCTTTTCAAGGATCGGAAACTCACTTTGCTCTGGTTTCTTAGAAATTAAACCGTCAAATCGGCGATTCCTCCTTGGCGAGAGAGAGTAGCCATTTAGGATGGGGTGGGTGGCGGCCATTGAGAGTGGTTGAAGCTTTTTCTTCTTTGTAGTGCAGTAAAAACAAAAAATTGGATCTGTTTCCTTTGTTGTGAGCAAAACTCCTTTTAGATAAACTGTATAAAAAATTGTAATTTTAAAAAGGCTTGTATTGTGGAAATTTCGTGCAAACGATTTGGTCCAAGTCAGGCGGCCATTAGAAAAGAGAAGGCACATGCCTTCTCTTTCACTGAAAGAATCTGACTACTTCCAGCACCTCCGCCAAGGAGAGGAATCGCCGATTTGACGGTTTGATTTCTAGGAAACCAGAGCAAAGTGAGTGTTGCGATCTCTGTAAAGGGTGTTTTCCTGGTGAAGCTCGACGTGTTTCTTGCAAAAAACGTATCCGTCAGGGTGGCCCCTTTAAATCCGATACCTTGTGCGTTGTGTGACTGGGTGCGGTTGGGTATTGTATGTGTGTTCGTCTGCAGTGTGCAAATACGGTTCTTACGGAGATCCGACTCAGGAAAATCTGTGCAGCCAATGTCCCCCGTGCGATTACGAGTGTGACAATTTCTACGGATGCCAAGGAGACAGTGAGTAGACACTAAGGCCGTGTACACACATAAGCGGATATTCCGCCAACATCATCATCATCATCATCATCATCATCATCATCATCATCATCATCATCACCTACCACCATCATCATCATCATCGTCATCACCATTATCATCATCACACAGCATCATCATCATCGTCATCACAACCCCACCACCATCATCATAATCATCATCATCATCACCATCATCATCACCATCATCATCAACATAATCATCAAAATAATCATCATCATAATCATCATCATCACCATCATCATCAACATCATCAAATCATCATCATCATCACCATCATCATCACCATCATCATCAACATAATCATCAAAATAATCATCAACATAATCATCATCATCACCATCAATCATCAATCATCACCATCGACCATCAACATCTTCATCATCATCATAATCATCACAACCACTATCCTCCTCCCCATCATTATCATCACCATCACCACTATCCCTATTATCATCATCATCATCATCATCATCGTCAACGCCATCCTTCTCTTCCTCCTCCTCATCATCATCACTATCCCCATCATCAGCATAATCATCGTCAATACCATCCTTCTCCTCCTCCTCCTCCTCATCATCATCATCGTCAACATCACCATTCCTCCTCCTCCTCCTCCTCCTCCTCCTCCTCTTCACCATCATCATCATCAACAACACCATCCTCCTCCTCCTCCTCCTCACCATCATCATCATCAACACCATCCTCATCATCATCCTCACCATCATCATCGTCAACACCATCCTTCTCCTCCTCCTCCTCCTCCTCATCACCATCATCATCGTCAACTTCTTCCTCCTCCTCTTCCTCCTCCTCACCATCATCATCATCGACACATTTCCCCCACAGACGCATACAACGTGGCGGCCTACAAAGACGTCGAGATGGAGCAGGACTCGAACTCCGACTCGGTATCGGGCTCTGCGGCAGAGGCAGACCCCAGCAAAATGGTGGACGGGGACACGACGTCCCTTGGGGCCCAGGACTGCCCAGCCACCCTCAGGAACGACCCTCAGACAAGCCACGCCCTCGTCGACCTCAAAGGCGCCTTCGCTGTCAAGCGAATCATCATTACCGCCAGCAGCGGAGACGATGACAGTGAGGTTAACATTGGAGAATAACGTTATTGCTCCAAACTTGGTGATGATGGGATTAGTAGAGCTCGAGTGCTTCGGCTGTTGGTATGATCCCTGGAGTCTTTTAGCCAGGGTAACGGTCAGCAGCAACAACAACAACAATTATGATTTCGAGTGACTTTGATTTTGTTTGTTTCTGTGTTCGTTTTACTCTTTATTCTTAAACCGGGAGTACGTTTACGTAGTTGTGTGTGTGTGTGTGTGGTGCGTTCGCGCGTGTGCGTGTGCGTGTGCGCGCGCGCGTGCGTGTGCGCGCGTGTGTGTGTGTTGTGTGTGTGCGTGCGCGTGCGTGTGTGTGTGCGCGCGCGTGCGTAGTGTGTGTTTGAAGTCAAGTCAAGTCAAAATCATCTTTATTGACGGTTAAAGAATAAACTGACAAGGCTTTTTTTGGTAAAGGTCAAGATGTGCCGCTTTTTTTCATCCTGCCCTCCAACAAAAATACAAACATCATGAAAAATACGTGTGTGTGTACGTGTGCGCGCGTGTGTGTTTGCGCGCGCGCGTGTCCTTACACAGGAAACAACCTGAACCACTTCAGGGTGTACGTGAGTTTCCAGAAGAGCGCCAATGAAGGGACGGAGGCGGAGGAGGACGAACTATGCGTCAACTTTACGGCAGGGGCGGACCTCGGAAAATCGTTCTTCGACGACCCCAGGGCTCCGACTCGCCCCTTCCCGTGCCGGAAGACGCTGTACGGTCGCTACGTCATCCTCCACAACAGGCCGCTGGCCCAGTTGATTGTGTGCGAGCTACAGGTCTTCGGTTATCAGGTCAACACGGGTAAGGCCGGTGTTATGATAAATAAGTACCTGTCATTAAATATCTACCTCTCGCATGCGAACTGTACCCATCTAACCCTAACCCTTTCCCTAACCCTAACCCTAACCCTATCCCTAACCACGGAAAGAACCAAGAAATAGAGCAGGAGGGTGTAAATCTACATATTTGCCGAGAAATCGATGTACAAAGCCATGCACTTAGTTTCGTAAAATTCACAATGGCGGACAAACA